>CM077290.1:4125000-4612500 GCA_039654925.1 Anguilla pacifica
GTAGCTGTGAAGCTCCGCCCACCCGCCCGGCTGGGCTTTCCTCTCAGGGGAATATTTTTTGGGATTGACTTCAGTTGCTCTCCCCCTCACTCAGTGTCTCTTTCTCTGTCTCTCTCTCTCTCTCTCTCCCTCTCTCTCTCTCTCTCTCTCCCTTCCTCTCTCCCCTTCTCTCTCTTTCCCCTTTTCTCTCCCCCTCTCTCTCTCTCCCCTCTCCCTCCCTCTCTCTCTCCCTCTCTCTCTCTCTCTCTCTCTCTCCCTCCCTCTCTCTCTGCCATGGTTGCCCGCTCTCCTCATCCCGTTCTCTCTCCGGCCCCCCCACAGATCTACACTGATTGGGCCAATCACTATTTAGCCAAGTCTGGCTGCCCGCGGCTCATCAAGGACCTGACGCAGGACATCGCTGATGGAGTGCTGCTGGCAGAAATCATTCAAATCATCGGTGAGAGGACCACTACACATGCACGTGCAAGTGCACACACATACACACACACACACACGCACACACACACACACGTGCACACACGCACACACACTCATACACACACATGCACACACACACGCACGGACACGGGCACATGCACACACATGCACACACACACACACACACGTGCACACATACACACACACACACACACACACACACGCACGCACGCACGCACGCACGCACACACACACACGTGCACACACACATGCACACACGCACACACATACACGTGCACACACGCACACGCACACACACACACGTGCACACACGCACACACACACACATACACGCGTGCACACACACGTACGCACACACACACCTACATACACATGCACATGCACACACACGCACACACACGCACACACATTCACACATGCTTGCACGTACGTGCACACAGGCACACACAAACTGTCCATTCACAAACTTGTAGTATTACCACCTGTGATACACACATACTACACTCTCATCATTACACATACACTAAAAACAGGCTTTTGGATAATTCTACTGTATGGCCCCAGGCGCATAGAGCTGCATTGTAAACTGTTTATGCCGTATTAAAGCATGTGTGTCCCATGTGTGTTTCTTAGCAGGAGTAGCTTGTGTTGTTTGTTCCCCTCCTACCCTCCCAACCCCCTCCCCCCTGCCCAAAAAAAAAACAGTCCTGCAGCTTAGTCCCGGCTCTCAGGCAGGCAGTGGGAGGGGGGACCCAACCTCAGTAATGATTTTGCCGACCGAACTCCCCCCCAGACATGCGTTCTGGTGCGGAAAGCGTGTCTGAGAGAGCTCTCATATCACTGCTGTGTCCCATCCCCAGGGGGCGCTGTTGCAAGGTTACAGATGATATTGGGCACGTTTTATTACTGAGAGCTTTGCTCAGACTCTGTGCTGTCGTCTTCTTTCCAGCGAATGAGAAGGTAGAGGATATCAATGGCTGCCCCAGGAGTCAATCTCAAATGGTGAGTGTGCAATTTTATAGTTTTTCAAGTGTACTTTTATTCTGACATTTTCTTCTGTAGAGTCCAAAATACAGTAGTGATACCAATACTGTGAAATTATTCAGTGGTGCATAAACGTTCCTACATACTAGTATCAGTCAGAATACAGTGACTTAGGGTGTGCTACTGTATGCCACCATTCATTCATGGATTGTACCTTAGCATGTGTTAAGTCATGGTCTGATGTGATATCCCTTAGCGTTTGAATTAGTGCTTTTAGAATCTTCTGTACTGCATGTTTAGTATGTTTTTTAAAAAAGTTATGCGGGACACGTCATTAGTGTGGGTGGTGTGTGGAAGCGCTGCTCATTATATTGAACGTCTTACGTTGTCAAAGAGATGCTGTCAGACCATAGTGTGTTTTGAATTGTCAGCCTGCATGTTAGCCTTTGTATTGCTTCAGTTAAAGTTGTATTATGTGTGTCTTTGACTTTGTCACAGCATGGTCAGCTGCACAGTGGCCTTTTCATAAGCTAATTTTAAACACACAAGGTTTGGTGGCATGACATTGTTCCCCAAAAGTATAAATGGAATGGGTGGGAACAGTATTTATTAAATGAACTATGAGGAGATTTTGAAGTGGATTTAAAAAGAAAAAGCTCAAGTGTGCTTAATGCTCCGATCGGCGACAAACAATAGCAACAGCTGATTAACTTTTTAGCGCATTCACCTTCTGAAAGGGTCCACCCTCCCCGTGGTTTGAAGTAATGAATTCCTGAAGTCTCTAAATAGGCCCGTTAATGTTAGAGTGTATGTGGGCTCTGGAGGTGAGTCACAGATTTTGGGTTTTTTTTTTTTTTTTGCAGTGGCTGTAATTAAAAAAGGCTTAGCCTCTGTTTGTTATGGAGCAGCAGGGCTTTGACCCAAAACCTTCCGTTTCATGTGGGCTGGCGTGGAGGGGGTGGGGGGGGGGGGTGGGGGGGCTTTTCATTCCACGGCTGGTTTCCCTTTCAGGACCGACCAGCGGGGGGGTGGGGGGTGGGGGTGGGGGTGGGGGTCCAGCCCTTGCTGGGGGTGCACAGCGATGTGTCACAAGGGCTCATTGATCACTACACGATTTTCAGCTGCAACACCGAGAACATTACACCCCCCCCCCCCCCAAACACCCAGTCCTGAGGGGGGATGGCAGCTCGGTCTCTCCGTCACCATTGGCTCAACACCTGGCGTGTGGTACAGGTCACGGGGAAGTGAAACTTGGCTTTTGAGGAAGTGGTCTGTGTTTTCGGAGCGAGGTCAGAGGCTGTGTGACTGGTTTTTTGTTGTTGACACTCGATTGGTGGACGCAGTGGCTCAGAGTTGCTCGTTTCTTGGTCCTGCCGGTACCGGTGCGTTGGAAGGGTTCAGCTGGCAGCCAGAGGACGATGAAGCACTGAGGTGAAGGACTGTTACGGGTGAGGGTTTGGGAAGGGAGCAGGGATGAATGTGTGTATGGCGTGAGTGTGTGTGTGTGTGTGTGTGTGTGTGTGTGTGAGAGAGAGATAGAGACAGCTCAGCCATAGTGTGGGGTTATGGTAGTTTGTGCATGCATGTATGTGTGTCTGCTTGTGTGTGTATGCTAGTGTGAATGTGTGTATGTCTGTGTTTGCATGTAAGTATAGATGTAGGAGGGATTTAATTCTGTGTTGTGTTAATATTTGGCCCTGCATCATTTCTGATTTAGCTGCAGTTGCTCCAATGCTGATATTATTACTGAAGTGAAACTATGGGCTTTGAGCCAACAGCCCAGATTAGTGTTAGCTTACAGGGGAACAGCAGTGCTTCCTCTGGACATACATGTCAACACAACCAGCAAACGCTAATTGTGAATTAGCAGCTTTTGAACAGTATTGAACATGGCTGACTAGAATGCGATCTTTCTCACTTTAAAAGGCCTTCATAAAATGCTTGTATGACCATGAAATGACCTGGATCATTTCCGTGTCCAGCGTGGTTCATGAAGTTATATTATAGCTTTTACTGGATATTGCTAATGAAGAAAGTCAATGCTGGTTGAGCACTGCTAAATTAGCACTGCCATTTAACCCATCGACCTTTTCCCAGTACCTGCGTCTGGTCCCGTTTCAATTATGAGCTGGGTGGACTTTATCAAGCAGTGCTCGATAAAACGCTTACATGTGCCCTTTCTCATTAATTCCTTTACTCGCAAGTCTTAGTCATCTAGCTTTGAGGAGAACGCTCAGGTGAAACGCTCTGGTGAAACGCTCAGGTGAAACGCTCAGGTGAAACGCTCAGGTGAAACGAGTCTGCAGCCGGTGATTATGTTCTCTGTGGTTGCGTGTGTCCTCGGCTGGGAGATGCAGTTTATGCCCGTGGCGGGCTGACGCACGGTTGCGTGCTGGGTGGGACGGAGCGTTCGCGGGAGATGGCTGCGTTTCCCGCTACATTCCGCGCATGGATTCCGCGCATGGATTTCTATGCGGCTGACGCGTCCCGATCGTTCGCAGGTTCTGTGGTCGGGACGCAGAATTTAAATTGAAAATGTTCATCTCCGGTCCCCAGACGCAGTCATTTGGGGGTGCGAGAACCTGGAGACAGACTTCTGCGTGTTTTTTTCACGTCAGTTTCAGTGTGTTAACAGTGCCTTATAACACAGAAGCTTTGTGTAACTAGGCATGCCGCTGTTGAATAAGTTACCAAATGCCTGATTATAGATTAAAACCTCACTTCTGTTGATACAGTCAAACAGCAGGGGCTTCTCCCATAAATAAAGAATGCCACTGCAGTTGAATTGGCAGAACTTGCATTTTAACAGTGACTTACTGAAGCTAGCAGAAAGGAAACTTCCAACCAGGGGCCAGGAAAAAAGGCATTCAGTATAAATTAAGTCCCCAGTTTGATTAAAGTGTTCAATAAAATATGCAGCATTAAAAGCATATATTCTTATGATTCACTGTATTCAGTCCGGCAGCTATGCACTTAACTTATTTTTTAACCTATTCACTGGTCTGAAGTTCATGTCTGTAACAGTGGGTGGTTAACTTGGGCCCTGGTCAAGGTTAAGAGAAGCCAAGCAGGCTGCAGCGCTAAGGTCAGGCTGTGAAAACGCACAGGTCAAAGCTGGGCCGGAAGTGATGCGCTTGTGCCCCGACCTCCTCTTGTCCTCCTTCGCTGGAGGCCTTGCATGGTCCTCCCGTGCTCGTAGGGAGGGGGGACGTGGGGGGGGGGGGGGCATCATCTGGGGCCCATCTGTTGGCAGCTCTTGAGCTGTCGAACGAGTGATATGAACGTGTGTCTCTACCTCTTCTGCTTCCTGTGCTGCTGCTCTTTTCCTGTTTTGTCTGGACACTTCTTTTTTTTTTTACACAAGAAGAGGAATCAACGAAATCACTTATTTTGGGGAGATTGATATTTATTTATTATTTCATCAGTGACCTGTATAAGTGGTCCCCTTACAGATGTGGGTAACACGCGTGTGGCATTTGTGCAGCTGTTGATGGTTATGCTTTCCAAGGTGATCACTCACCTGTCGAGCCCCACCTGGGAAAGTGTTTTACTTCATCTTTGCACCTGGCCTCGTCAGATTTGGAAGTGGCGGTGCTTTCTCACGTTTGACTGAACGCTGACGGCAGAGCCAAGTTTGTCACGGGCGAAATGCACTGGCTGTCGCTCCTGTGCTCACAAAGTTGTATTTAATTCCTCCTGGAAAACGTTTCCCCCACAGCTGTTCAAATTACTTTCTGTTAAAAAAAAGGTGCACCTTAAGGGATACTAACTCTTCATTTTGCTCTTATTTTTTTTTTGCTCTGAGGATGACTGAATTTGGCAGTTCTGTTCCATAAAAGTTTGTAATAGAGTATAGTTATTCCCAATGACTGTTATGGACCGACTCCATTTCTTGGTCTGAGTTAGTTGAAATGATACAATATCAGTAGATTTTGATAGTTCAGGCAAGGTTGCCATGGAAGCTCAAAACTTTGTGTGACTCTAAATTTTCTAGCCTGGGTCACACAGAGGGAAAATTTAGGGAGTTGGATTCGTGACCAGAAGGCAAGTATCTTAATTCCACAACTGTGAGGGATTACCTTTGACCTGAATTGCTTCAGTATTAAGTATCCTACTTAATAAATGCGTTACTTGATAAGATTTTGCGATGAGCGCAGTGTCTGCCACGCAAAGATAAATGTTAAAAAGCGTGCCTTTTGTGTAACTTTTCAGCGTTGTTTGAATGTCGAACGGACTCATTTGGACAGGGTCTCGGGGGAAAGATCCGTCACGGGGTGAAATGGCTCCTGACAGGGAGGGTCGCGTCGGCTGCTGAACAAGTTTTGGGGCGATCGGGGTGCGCCGAGCGAATTTCAAACGACGCCTCGCACCGTCCCGACGTGCCTGGAATCCACGTCTGTTTTGGCACGGTGGCTCGGGGGAGAGGGGTCGATTCGGTATTCTCTTCCTCTGTTATTCTGTGCTGTTTCCCCATTGCCGCAGGAGCCCCCATCAAAGCTCTCTCTGTTGTCTTTTAGATACATTTTTTACGCAGAGAGAGACTGTGTACTGCACATCAAGTAAAGATGAAATTGCTTTCGAAGGCACACGTTGTAATAATCGAACATTTGTACGAGGCACTTATTTATACAAGCCGTTCTTTTGCCCCGTTGTGAAAGCGTCTTGTCGTGAAAACTTGGGTACGGAGCGATGTCAACCGTAAGATTTAAAAAATAATTTCACCCTGCATTCCAACAATCACCAGGGAAGAAATGGGTTTGGGGAAACTATCAATGAAATTTTTCTTGATAAAACATGCATTGCTTCAAGGTCATTGCCACGGATAGTAATTGAAATTGAACAGAACTCTTTCATGCGATTTCATCATGCTGTCCTGTATATATAGTAACGTCCCAGGGATGGGTTTTAAAATATCCTGGGCTCAGCTGTTGGGTACTCTCTTAAAGCGGTGACCTCTCTCTCTCCGTCCCTTTCGATTAGGAGCAGGTCACACGTGACCCCCGACTGATTCGTCTGCTGCCCACATCTCCCGCACGAAACACCCAGTCAATAACGGGAACCGCGGACCTTCACGGTTTTGGGGAAAAAAGGAGTAACTGGTTTTAATGGTGAAGGCACAGCATAGCCACCAGACAGACAGAGACAGCCATGGAGTGAAAGAACTGTGAAAGAGTCCGACTGGCGTTAGGTTATATTGTCCTAACATAACATAACATGTCCATAACATGGTCAGAATGGGTCTGGCAGTAGTACTGTAATCCACTGCTGTCTGAGGGTAAAACCCTGCCTGGGTTTTGTCACAAACAGAGGAGCAGATAGCAAACCGGCGTTCTGGTAACAACAGAGACGGACATTCTGAGAGAACGCTTTCCAGAGCAGATAGCCAATAGAAAGATAGAAAGACCTAATTATATAGTTGATAGAAAGTCACTAGTGCTACTGTGGCAGTGACCTTCGATGTCATCACCCTCGCGTCTGAGGCCAGAGCTGTGGCCTTATTAACATTTGTGGTCGTGAGCTGCCCCAGTAGAAGCTAATCCTCTCCGTGGCAGCTGGGTGTTGTGACCTGCTAATACTCTCTGTTTCAGTGTGCGGTGATGTGCCCAACTGCCTGGTATGGAATCCTGTCCATGCCAGTGCTGACTTCGTACAGTAGGCCAGCGGGGCAGTGCACAACTTGCTGTAGTACTGCCCGTGGAATGAGGATTTCTGCTTGTGGTGTCCTTTTCTTATCATGCAAGAACAATACATGCATGTGAATTTGCAAACTTCTAAAAAACAAAAAATAAAATCATTTTCATTGTACGCTGGTAGAAGAAATTGGCTCAGGTTCACGCTACAAATTGTGGTACTATTTGTTTATTCCTTTATAAGTATCAGATCGACTGTTTTTAAATTTCCCAGGAATAGTGAATTATATATTTGATGAAATCTCTTATGAAAAATCTCCATTGCCAGTCAAAAGTTTGATTTCAGCACATTGGCGGCATTGCCTGGCATCTGTGTCGTTCACCTGATGGCTATGTAGACCTACTGTGTTGGCGACATTGTCACCGTCACAGAAAACCCATCTTCTGTTTATCTGCAGGCCACTCGGGCAGGTTCTCCAGAGGACACGCTGACTTAGGCCCGTAAACCACCCCCGGTAACATTATCTCAGCGTTGCAGTGATGTTTTGGCAGCACACTGATAGACCAACCACTGGCACAATGTTGTGAGTTTGCGGTAATTGAGTTAGCGAATTTCAGTGGAACTGTGAGGTGCTGCGGTACAGATGGGGGTGGAAGGGGGGGCGCTGGGGGGGGGTTGATAAATATTCAACAGGTGCGGTGCTTGTGTAGCCCACCAGCAGGGAGATGGAACAGACAGCGGCGTGTGTGATTATTAAAAGGTTTATCGTTTTTTTGCTTTCGGCAAATTTTTGAGTGCCCTCTTGTGAAACGAAACCCGTTTCAGGGTTAAATGAAAAGTGTTCCATATCCCCGTTTTACAGCATTTCCTAGACTGTGAAAATGAAAAATTAATTAAATACTTATCTGAGACATCCACTGGAGGTAAGTTGTATAATGTAATGTTCCATAACTGCAATAAATTGCCATTTTGCGTGGGGTAAATGGTATGTACTGTATTTCTGTACTGAATGGATTGATAATTGATATGTGCAAATAATATGGAGTGGATACAACATTTCTCCTTTGTTCCTTTCCTTTTGCATGTGCTGGAACTACTGCAACTGAAGCGCATGCACTCCGTCATCAGGTGCCTGTTTTCCACACTACAGGCCACACGGTACTACAGTAGAGCTAGCACCAGTCGGAAGAGAGGTGCATTGTTAGTTTGGGAGCCACTGTGCTACATTATTGAGAGGAATTAAGAGAAATCTTAATGGTTTAACCCCCTCCCACATGCACACACACACACACACACACACACACACACACACAAAGAAATACGCATAAATATGCTGTCATTGTACTGTGCTTTGGACCCCTGATCATGTCATCAACTGATGACAGACCAGGATGAACTTGTGACTATATCTCAGCATGTGTTCTCTGTGAAAACCTTGTGTAAGTGTGACTTGAAAGCACTGAGCATTTTTTTCTTTTTCATATGAGTGGTTTCACTCAGAGTTCACTGACAGAGTGTTTTCATCACAACAATACAATTTGCCATTTGACTGTAAACATAATACAAATTACAAATCAACAGCCACTAGGCATAAAATGTAAACAGCTTTAGAAGTTGAATTATTAAATAAATAAAAAAAAAGGACCAACTAAAGGAGTCTTCCATTGCAGTTTTGGCTATGAACTCTGTATTTAGAGAATAAATGTGTGTTCTCAAATATTTACCTTATATTACCTTTGATGACATCATCATGAGTGGACCACATCTGTGTCTCAACAATGTGGAGTCATATAAAGAGGGTTCTTGAAGCCCTTCCCTTCATATAAAAATCATGATAAAAGGACACATCACCCAGAAAAGCTGTGGTTTATATTGCACCATACTACAAAAATAATTATACTGCTTGTCACTAAATTAATTAGCTTTTAAATAAAGCATAACCTTTTATTTTGAGTTCAACCTAAATAAAAAATGGAAAGGTAGAATTACCAGGTTACTGAGACATCTGCAGAGCTTCCTGTACTCTCCTGAAGCCAAATTCAGATTTTCGTTATTGCAGATGAGCACCAGGGACAGCGGATATTGTTGCAGTAAATATTTGAATATGTTCATTAAAAAATGGCATGAGAATGTAAGCCAGTAGTGTGTGGCAGATGGGTCGCATGCCTGTTTGATTACGCTTCGTCTGTGTTTATTCTGCGCTGACGTGCTGGTATTACCGCCCATCTCTGATCACTGGGACTTTTTGTTTTGCCTTTGGTTTCCTTTCTGGAAACGAAACGGCCCATAAATTCGAATCACTTCCTCAGCAAAAAAAATAATAATAATAATTAAAAAAATAGAGGTTAAGCGTTTGGCTCGACCAAACGACACCACGCAAGGTTAGCAAGCACGCATATTTTGTGTGTGTGTGGGAGTTTGAGGAAGTTTATGAAGGGGGCCGTTTAATGGATGGGCTCATTGCACATATGTGTGAGCACGCACACACGCACGCACACACATGCACACACGCATACACGCATACACACACACGCACGCACGCACACACATGCACACACGCATACACGCATACACACACACTCTCTCACACACACACACACAGACACACACACACACACACACGCATGTCGGGCCGGTTTTGCATGTGTAGGAAAGACCCTCAGGTCCTTTAATGAACCGGCACCAAGCCGGCTGTATTTTTCCATGCGCTCTGTGGTGCAGATGTAAGGAACTTTGGGGCCCATCCTGTTGCTGCACGCTCGGTAAATAACACCCATTAATTCTGCTCACCGCTAGGACCCCTGACCAAATTTAAGATGAAATATAATGTTCAGTTGATCTGATCTGTTGGTGGAGATTCTGATTTTGACCTAGATCTACGCCAACCCGACAAATGGCCTACACCAATCAGGGCCCTGGGAGCCCAAAATAAAAAAGGACTGACTCAGTGGAGACCACTGTCTGTTGGCCTTAGTGTTGGACGTGGCCCAAGGCCCTGAGGGGCGAGAGAGCGACACACCCAAAGTTAGGGGTTTGTTCGGGGTTCATTACTGTCTGTGGGCTGGATGGCGATCTGGCCAATCGGGGCTGACTGTGAGGATAGCGGTTGGCAGTCTGGCCAATCGGGGCTGCCTGTAAGGATGGCGGTTGGCGGTCTGGCCAATCGGGGCTGACTGTGAGGATGGCGGTTGACGGTCTGGCCAGTCAGGGCAGACTGTGAGGATAGCGGTTGGCGGTCTGGCCAATCGGGGCTGCCTGTAAGGATGGCGGTTGGGGGTCTGGCCAATCAGGGCAGACTGTGAGGACGACGCCGCGGTCACGGCGCGCTGCTCCGCAGCTGTCATGGTGAGATAAACTTCAGGAGTGGGAGGCAGATTTCACACTCAGTATCCACCCGCTGAGCCCGCCAGGTGACCCCCGCCAGGTGAAGATGTAGCCGTCTCATTTCAACATGGCTGCTCACAGCAGACGAGTGAACAACAACGCATGCAGCCGGTGGGGGGGGGGGGGGTGAATGGGGGGGGGGGGGGGGGGCAGTGGCTGTCCATTCGCATGCTTTCGCTTGACCGTTGAGTTGTATCTCTGCACAAGTGGGGGTGCAGCAGGTCCATGGCGTACCGCCTTTTACATCTTGTTTTGTTTCCCCTGATCTTGGGCAGAATGGCCATTGTCTATAGGGTAGGGGAGGGGCGGAGCTTAGCAGAAAGAACAACGGCTGCTTTGTGGTTAACGGCGATTGATCGACGCAGTCGTCGCTGTCAGATCGGCCCGGCGAGCGCGAGGTTCTCCTGCATCCGTACGCCTCCCGCAGCCGTGTCTGACGAGGAGCGCTGAACTCCTCTTTTCCTCTTTTTGCCGCCCTTTTTCAGATCGAGAACGTGGACGCCTGCCTCAGTTTCCTGGAAGCCAGAGGAGTGAATGTGCAGGGTCTGTCCTCAGAAGGTAAGGTGCCGTTTTTTTTTTCTTTCGTTTTTCTCGCTGAGGTACAGTAGATGTCCCAGGATGTGTCCAGACCCAGGTTCTTAGTGTGAATCTATCTGAGTGGCAGTGTGGAACAGGGGTATGGCCACAACAATATGCACAGCTTGGTCTGGTGTGACCTTGTCGAATTACACCTTCCACGTGTAATTAAATTTGTATTCAGTCTGTGTATTGGCGATGGCAACGATGCCATAATATAGATGTCCAATATATCAGACACATGACTCACATGACTAAAGAAAATTAAGAGGAGAGCCACTACAGTTATGTTTAATTCATTTCAATCTTTGTCATCCCGACAGCAAATGTGGTGTGCCAAACAGTATCATGCACAAATACACAATTAAGCTACACACAGTAATTTTCAATAGACAGTAATGGAAACTGCATACAATGGAGCTTCTGTTTTGAACATCCTGAAAGAGCTTATGTACTGGGGCCCTGTCTGGCACAACTATATGAAAGGAAACAAAAAGGACAAGAAAAAAAGGGAACTGTATATATGGTACGGAGATTTAGAACCCCTCTCTAATTTAAGACTTTGGGTGTCGCCTAAGTTGGCTGACAGTTTAAGTTCTCACCTCGTTGGAGTAAAGGCCAAACCTTTGGCATCTTGCTTTCCATATACAGGCCGTTCAGCCACCCCGATAAATTGCTAACCCCCCCCCCCCCCCCAAAAAAAAAACCAAGTGACTTTGCAAACCTGGAATTCAGACTCCCCGAGTGTAAAGACTACAGGGTGACTTCGGTCCTGTTTTTACTGGTTTCTCTAACGTCCTGTACGGAGAACTTTATGGCAATACTGTCTGAAGGCGAGCGCTGTTTTCTTAAGCTGAGAAAACAAAGCTCGCTGGAACATCCTTTCACATCTTGCTGGCACGATTGCATCAGCTGTGCACTAACATATTAATCACCTGCGATCATGGATATGTTTTATGACACATCAGAAAAATCAAAGCCATGTTGCATATGTCTGCTGGGTATTTTGTTTGTCCAGGAACGGAATGCATTGCAATAATCTCCTGGAATAAAAATACGTACTATTGCATGTCAATTATGTATTTTCTGAATGGAATTTGTGATGTTTTTGCACCTTAAATTTACATACTGTTAAACTTCATGAGGATAACATTAGTTATTGCTAATTAGCTCATTGACTGTAAGTGCATTGGGGCTTATGGCCCTAATTCAGTTGACTGTGTTTATGCAGTCCTTTATGGAAGATGTTGAGTCACAATGAGGTCTGTCAGCACTCTGTTTCTAGCTCTAGGTAATTGCCTGACACTGCTACAGTCCAGCATACATGGAGACATGCTGCTGTTGACTACCATGAGCGCTAGAAGCTCGTCGTTGATTGTTTGTTTATTTGGTTGTGCGTCTGTGCTGCTAACGCTCCCTGTGGCCCCCCAGCATTGGGTAATGCGACAGAACGATCATTTACAAAGACAGCCCTTTGAAAGCCAGGCGCTCGCAACTTTGCTCATCGATAATTCATTTAAAACGGCGATCGTGACGTTCCCCAGTTGAATCCTCGCTACAAAAAGATATGGCTGTCCTCCCGCACAGAGTTTGCTCATAGCAAATGTACTCGGATGATATGAATGCACATTGCAATCTGGGGTAAATTGACCATCATGGTCTCCTCATTTGAGCCAATGTGCAGAAGCTATATGAATTTTGCTCTGTTTATGTGAATATGCAAGATGAGATGAGAAAAATATGGTGTGCGGCTCGATTTCCTGTGCAAACATTCAAAAATGTAATTCTAATGGACAATAAATGGATAATAACATAACATAAGATATTATTTTGCCTATTTATTAGAGCCTGGCCTCCACAGATAAGACTCCAACACACATTTAGACCTGTGCATACCCAGTAAAATGTCCAGTGTTAAATCAACTCTTGTAGTGTGCATATGGTCCCTTTTGGATGGATATGTACACTTTTAGAGTTGAATTAACACTGGGAATTTTACTGTGCATGATCCAGACCTTGTGAGTGCTTTAAAAAGGGCTCTGGCGACCTTCAGTCCAGTTACTATTGGTAAAGATGGCTCTTTGTGTCATCCTGTTTCTGTGGAAACTCGTACGTGTACGCTTCCCTAAGTCACAGAGAGCATGCCCACACACTCGCCCGCACTGGCCTATCAAACACCTGGCCCTATGTGCAACATCGCCATGGTTTCCACTGCACCAAGCGTGGAAACCATTTGATTTTTTTAAAATAAAAAGTGAGTGAACACACCACGTGCTCGCGGTGTCTGACTGGTATCCCGTATGCTCTGCTACTGTGCTGCCAAAAAGCTGCAATAAACACACTGTTAGCATGGAAGTAGCATACTTTTTCCTTTCTTTTCTTTGCTATCCATTGTGGAACCCTGAGCTATATCCCCTATAACTTACTTTGGCAAAGTAGAAAATGGTTTCTTTCTTGCCGCTAAAAACATGCACCATTATGTACGTTGTCCGTATTTACCAGTCAACGAATGAATATATACAGCGAATAAATATGAACGTATAAACGTCCCGGCTTGAGACGCGAGTACGGACGACTCCGTAAGACTCACGCCTCCGCTGGCTTCCGGTCGCGGGGGTGAAACAGAGTCCATCCGTTGCGTCAGAGCGCGCGGGAGAGCTACGGTCCCGTTGTTTCATTTCCTCCTTCGCTCTGAGCTGTTTACGATGAGATCCGTCGCGTCCGAAAGAGGATATGAGCAGGGGCAGCCGTTGTGTGAACCTGCTTCACTTTCACTGGAGTCTTTATGATGAAGTTCCCTTTTTAAAAAATGAAATATGAGGCCTGGGCTGTTCAGCTCAGTTGGCTGTAGTAAGATATGGTGCCGTTCTGCTTCTAACTGGACTGTTACAAGTTTTGCTCATACCACAAAAGGCTGTCAATCAACTTTGTGACTCACAAACAACCTGAAAAGTAGGTTTATGAAACTCTGGCGTGTATGGGGTGTCTTCAGCTGTTCTTTAAAATGGCTACCACAGTTTTCCTAAGAATAAAAAAGTTGTACCTCTTGTGTTACATAACAAGCAAAAGTGCATGACTGCAGTGCATTCCAAATTAATTTGTAATAGGCCTTCCAGAAATGCAAAACAACAATTCAACAATTGATTGTGCAAAAACTGTTTCATCCTAATCAATATTTAATAATGTTATTGTAATTATTTCTTTTTTCATTAATGCCAGTAAAATTAAAAGTGAATAATATTTTCTGATGTGTCAAGCGTATCAGTTTGCTGTATTGATTAATTAAAAATGCTACAAATACTCAAATCATCAAATGTAAATATATATCTGTAATGTGTCAACTAGTACCGTAAATCATCAATGCGGTCCGAACTTTCAGCTGTCTTAGTTCAATGGAAAAGTTTCTGTAAGATTTCAAAAGACATTTCATTTCTCTAAAGAAAACAGCAATTTGGTCTTTAATAATGTATTGTATAAATTATAGGTGCCAGGCATTATAATTCAATGTCTTGAAGATTAATCACCTGAACTTTTGCAATTTAAAAACATGCCTTGGATAGCTGCTTAGGAACAAACTTTTACTGCATCATAAGCGTTTTAGGGTTCAATCGTTCAAATCTGTACACATTATTAAAATTGTTTTTGGTATGAAACCAATTTCACTAAAGATTGCAGTATTGGTCCACTGATTGTTGCTGCAATGCGATCAATGCGCTTTGAGCAAAACCACATTTTTCACTTTTCCTACCTGCGATTAAATGTGTAATCTTTTCAGTTCTTGATAAACTCAACACAAGCAACAGGCTATTGTACAGTATGCAGATACATGCACAGCATAGCATTGGTCAGAATTTACAATAAACTTTTTTAAATGACCTTAGAACAGTTGGGAAACATGTTATTAACTCTTAATTATCATGTAATAGCTTGCTTTACAAATACAATGTTTTAAAATGGCTGGCATACCATGTATTATATCTCATTCTCCAGTGTGACATGGTGTATAGTGGGATAACCTCTGACCAAAATCCTTGCACAAATGCTTGGAATGACTACACAGTCTTTAGGAAGGCTTTGGTAATATACTTTATGGACCAAGAATAAATTATTGTCTTTATGAGGGGTAAACAATGGGCTGATACTTTATGTAACATACTAAGATCTGTTTTTACATTTTGCACATTTTCACATTTCCATGTTATATGTTTTTGATAAAGAAGCCTATCAATGATGCTAATTACCAGTGTTTATGGGCTGCATAATTGTTACAGCAAAAACAGACCAGAATTCCTCAGTGAAAAATAAGATTAATTTACATCTAAAGTGCAGGAACAACCAGATGGGAAATTATGACTCCATTTGTGCTGGCTGATTGTGTATTTTGATGTAATAATTACTAAACTGTAATGTATTTCTACAGCACAATTCACTCATGTGTGTCGTAATGTTGTAAGCAGGCCTTTATTAAATATGTGGGCCATTTATTTGCCCTCTGGAATATAACGGGTTCATACAAAACAAGAGGAAAAACTCTTATTTTTATTTTTTTCCCAGGCATACAATAATGTTGTATCCACTATGTGCACAAACCTCAGGCTTGAATGCCATGGATTCTCTATATTCTATATGTGCAGCAATGGAAACAAATCATTCAGCCATTTTGTGAGGCCTGTCTGATACTGGTCTGATAGTTTTTTTTTTTTTTTGTTGCTCTTTGCATGAATGGCATGGTTAGTTGTGTGTGTCTCTCTTTAAATTTTGCCAGAAATTTGGAATGGGAATCTGAAGACCATCCTGGGGCTCTTCTTCAACCTCTCCCGGTATAAGCAGCAGCAGCAGCAGCAGCAGCAGTACTACCAGTCCCTCCTGGAGCTCCAGCAGCAGGTCACACATCAGGCCACCGGGGCGGCGACAGCGAGCCACCACAAGACGCAAGATATGCAGTCCAGGTAGCTCCTCCCCCAGTAGCACGTCACATTAAGGTCCAGCTATGCCTGCGTAGTAAAACTGTTACTAATGTGCTTACAAGAGGCTATTTCTGAGTATCTCCAACGGAGGGTAACATGGAACACAACAGCTGGCGGCATTCTTAAGAAACATTGCCTGTTAGTTTCAGAACGTGTCTTTGTGATACAGAGTGATTTCATATTAACAGGAGAGATGTAGCAGGCCTGGCCTTGTTTCACATGTGTAATTTAGAATACCGCTAGCTGTTGTTCTATTTTTATGTACGTTGGAGTTACTCAGCAATAACCCCTTGTTGCCAAATTAGCAAGGTATTGCTGCACCATACGAAGTATTTGAATACAGTGACAACTGTGTGGCTAAATGGCAGGCTTAAAATAAAACTGCTGGATGTCTAATTAATTATTAACTCATCATATTCTCTACCAGGAAGGAGGAGAACAGAGTGCAAAATCAATTTCTGAAATGACTGTTAATTTGTCCTCTAGAACTGGACTTGGCCACCACTTATCCAGGTTCATTGCAGGGGTTTATCGATACAGCAAATTATTTTATGGTTTTTATGGTCCAGAGATGTTAAAGACCCTAAGGGGAATGAGCTTCCTCATTTAGTTATTTATCTCACTGAATGACAGGTAAATTCAGGATATTTTCGTTTTGAATATTAAATGATGGATGTTTCTAAGCTTATTGGATGACTGCAATTCAGTATACCTATTGAAAGACTTTACAGTAGTGTTTATACCTGACTGAAGAACATCATTTTTATGATGTTGTCAATAGAATGAACAGTTATACAGCAGTCTTCATCGTTCTGTCATCCTAGTTCTTGATGTTGCTACAATAGTGTGCAATTATTCTTCACATTGCTGGTCAGCGTTTGACGAGACATTGATGCCCAAAACAATCCTATTTTATTAAGAGACGTCAGTATTTAAATACACTGTACATTTACAATATTTACAACCCAATGATCCGATCCATAATATAACGTTTAAATACTTCCCCTATGTTCTAGTTGGCAGACTGTAGCTGCATAATCCCAAATGGTTTACATCCTGAATGCAAGTTAGACAAAAAAAAAAAACTGGAATACCAGATGCGGGCGACATTCCCGTTGGGGAATCATGTTGCAGCCTTGCGGAGTCGATCTGCAGCCACGCCATGCCAAGGGGGAAAGTGCTGAGCCGTTGTTACTGCCAGGGCCCAGGCAGGACTGTACTGCGCAAGCAGCCCATACTGTAGCTTCACTGGAGGAAACACAGCTGTTTCATTCCTGCCAGAGCCCCCCCTAGAATTCCTAAGTGGCCAATGACAGGTGGTGCTGAGTACCCCTGCCAGAACAGGAAACAAGGCTAGTGGGGCACTTCAGATTCGCTGCAGATCCATTCATGCTGGGACATGATGGAGTGGTGTTAGGATATAAATGAGCATTATGCAGCTCAGCTTGTGTGGTTATTGCAGAGATTGTATTCAGTTAAATTCTGGTAAATGGACTGCATTTATATAGCGCTTTTATCCAAAGCGCTTTACAATTGATGCCTCTCATTCGCCAGAGCAGTTAGAGGTTCGGGGTTAGGTGTCTTGCTCAAGGACACTTCGACATGCCCAGGGTGGGGTTTGAACCGGCAACCCTCCGACTGCCAGACAATCGGTCTTACCTCCTGAGCTATATCGCTCTATTTTATTTGTGTAGCAATGCAGAGACACTGTCACAAGGGTGCTTTTCAGAAGGAACAGAAAGAAAAAACAAGAACTGAACACCCCAAAAAGTGAGCAATTGCGGTAAAAAATCTCCCCAGTGGGAATAAACACACTCAAGCGGTGGTGAGAGGAAACCGTGGATCACACGCGGTCGGAGACTTTCTACCAACCGCCATAAATGGCGTAATTGTATTATGGGAAAACAGGTAAAAGTTCTGAACGGTGTAATCATGGCAGACGGGTTGGCGCACTGCAAAGGAATGTGTTACTCTTCAAATGGAGCGACTCTTTAAATGAGTCGACACCATGTTTCCAGTTTGCAGGCATGGTACTGAATGAGCGGCCATGTTTTGTCTCGGGCGCTGAATGCCAAATGAACACACGTCCCTCAGGGGGGGTTCTTCAGTTGCTATCGGTGACCAGTACAATTTGAATGCACCGGCTGAGCCGCGCGGCACATCCGTAACTCTCTGCTTTTCGGTTACAGTATCGCCTCGTTTCAAATTCAGCCCACCAGGCAGGTCCCTGCTGTCTTTGCTAATCTTATTTCGGTCTGAAACCCAAATGTTATAAAAAGTTTAAAAAAAAACGCTGTCTGGGCTCCTGAAGAATGAAGCCGGAGGCTTTTTATAAAACCAGCCAGCCCCCCCCGCCCCCCCCACCCCCCTCTCCCTCCCGCAGGCCGAGTCCCCGGTTACAGTTTCAGGGTCCGGTCTTTTATAGAACGCACCTGCCAGGGCCGGACATAGCGAGCGGAGAAACGGCTAGCCCGTTAGCGTCCAGACACCGGGGAGCCGCAGTGGTCCGCGGGAGCGCTAATAGCACCACAGCTCTCGCCCGTTTTACCCGCCATGCCTCGCCGTCCCGCCAGCTGGCCTCCAGAGCTGGGGGAAAGACGAACCCTCGCCATGCTAAATGCCCTGCCGCTGCCCGCCTGCCCTCTGCTCGGTACCACACCATTACATTACATTTGCATTACGTTACAGGCATTTAGCAGACGCTCTTATCCAGAGCGACTTACACGACTCTTTACGCTTAGCTCTGTTTGTTTTGTTGTTTGATTCCGACAGGGATGGCTTCTGGGATTGAGGTTAATAAGCAGCTAGGCTATGCTATGATCTGCTGTCATAGAGTAATAGTACTAATCTGTCTCTTGTAGTTTTTGTTGGGTGAAACTTAGAAACTCTATTTGGACAATTTTGACAGTTGCAAAATGTTTTGGGATGCCCGAAAGCATTAAGGTGCATTTGATAAATTTAGTTGATTCATTCAAAAGATACAGCTTTTTTGTAAGAAAAAAAAGGTGAAAACTGTTTGTTCTTTTTTATCGTAAAATCATGTTATTAATCTGTTCTGTTCTGTACTGGTGAATTGTAATGCTTGTGTTGTAGCCTTTGTAGTACCGTACAGCCTCAAGCATTTCTGTAGGTTATCTAGGTAGGTCATGTGCTTGTTATGTAGGTCATGCTCCATGATGACCCACAGACATCAGCATTTGGAATGGAATTTACGGTGTCAGAATGCTCCGGTCCAGCACAGTATATCAGACCAGAAAGGCGATCTCTGTGGCTCGCAGACATGGCGTAGTTTCAAAACCACAGTGATCGCAGTGACATCACGCCAACTCCGACTGAAACGTAATGAGGTGCGTGTTACTGTAGACGCTACTTTAGCGTCGATGTGCAACATAGCCCCCCCCCTCCCCCCCCCCCCCGCATCACGCTGACATGCTAGAAAGCTATTCTCAAACTGTCTAAATGTGGTAAAGCCATAATTAAATCTCGGCAGTAAACGGGCTTTAGATATGCTGGCTTTCGAAGCACCACAGACGTCTGTCTCGTTCGCCAGACGGGAGGTATTCACGTTGGCGTGGTTCCTCTGGGTCACACAGTTGACCCGCGTAGACCAAGGACATTGTGACATCAGCGATTCCTGCACACAGCAGCACGAGGCCCTGTTCTTGCCCTGTGAGTGTTATAATTTAAAGCCTGCTGAATGGTATCGCGTTAGCTACATGCAGAATAAGGTTACATTTTATAGCAACCACGTATTGTCAAAAAAAAAAAACACCAAGCGAAATCCCATTCAAGTTCATTGGAAGATAAAGGTGGAAATTTTTTTGGTTTCTCACCGCTACTGAGGTAAAGGGAACTGCATCTGGTTTGGTTTAGCGGATGAATAAGTAGCGGGCCCCAGTGAAGACCATTACTGTCTTTTCGCCGATCGGATTTGATTAGAGTTTGGGAGCCGTGGCTTCCTTTTTGAAGAATGCGTCTGCGCACGGGTCATCATTTCACTACTCCGTAATCCCTACCTGAGGCAAACTGCCTGGGCCTCCTCTGTACGGGATGGGCTTGTTGCCGCGGCGACCGTGATTTATGCTTCCCCAGGATAACAGCTGGAAGTGTGGATGTGACGCCTGGGATGAGGTGGGCGAGAGGAGGAGAGGGAGCGGGGTACCGTTCTACTGAAGTGCGAGATGTGTTCTCGGGAGGGACGACAGCCTTCATTAGTCATTCTGAAGCTGCTATCTTCCTGGCCAGAGTCGGTTTTTCACGCTGGTCCTGCTTAAAGGCATCCAGAGAGGAAACGAAAATTGAATGATATGTAGTCATTTTCTTTTTTTTCTCTTTTTGGTCGTGAAGGATTACCTGAAAGGGGCCGTACTGTCATTTCTGAATGAATTTGGAGTATGTCCCGCCAACCTGTAACTTAGCGGGATTGCATGTCTGCCCCCCCCCCCCCCCCCCCATATTAACTCATAAGAATCTGGGGGAGCCTGCGGAAACCTAGAATTTGGGGTCCCCTTTTTTGGTGACAGTCTCTCCCATGTGCTTTAAGTCTTCTTTTGGCTGTTTTCTCATCACAAACAGCAGGCGGAAAAAAAAAAAAAACGAAAAAAAAAAAAACGCTCTCAGTGGCCAGTTATCATCCATGATTAATTTTTGCGACGGCTCACGATTCATTAGAGAAAGTATTAATTACCCGTGAAAAGGAAAAGGATCATTTCAACTCCAGCTAATTACGGCCTGGGCAGTTTGAACTGGAACTTGCCACGGACCATTGCTGTTTAGCTCTGATTTTAATGTCTTTTCAGCAGTGCAAAAACAATAGCCGAAAATGCCTGGGTGCTGCTGTGGTAAAACGTCCATTAGTCAAAAGTGATTCAGCGACAGGGAGCAGTACGCTTTTTTTGAATGTATTTCTTTATCGGATTGCTGTATTGCTCTGCACAATTTCACATACAGGATGCCATAGTCGGATGTGCTTAATTTCTTCATTTCACCTTGAGTCATCAAAGTGTCGCGCCCTTAACACAGTGTTCAAATTTCTACTAGCATACAGTTATTAATTGAATTTTATTGTTTGAGGGCCTTGTACAGGTGAAAAGCACATGGGATGGTCTTTGAAATTATCATTCTGTATACGGTACGCCTACCGTTTGTTTTCACTGACTATGATTTCAAAACCAAAACATAAGATTCAAGTAGAAGCCCCACATCAGTCTTACTTGGCTTATGATAGTGCGCATAGGTTTTCAAACCGACACCGTTCCCAGTATTGTCAATTTAGCTTAACTTAAGGTATGGCAAAGTGACATTGCATTACATATTAGAGATATGAAAACTTATTTTACAGCCTTGCACTATGGCATTGATGAAAAGCATGTTTACTTCAACAGCAGTGATTTTGACAAAACAGTGAAGGTTTAAAAGTCATCCTGCTTTCAGGGATTGCATTACTGCAGGACTGTACATTTTTCAAGCAGAATGAAAATGCGTACTGTGCTCTGCAAGTGCCAACGTAGGCTATCCATCATGGCATTCAACTTAGTTCTGAGTTGGGAGGTGTTTGTATTGATTTGCAAAAACTGCATAAGTGTAATATTCAGTTGGGGGGAAAAACAGAATGATGTGGCTCACATTTATCCTAAATGCAAAATGCGCTCAGAATAGGCTATCGATTCTGCAAAAACACCCAGATCAACAGCAGCATTATTAATCAACAAGCTGATTTCTGTTTTGACAGTGAGTAGGTAAAAGAAATAAGATAAAAAACAAAGCAGCCAGATCGGGTGAAAGCTGAAGTGCTATTTTGTGATATGATGCCGGCAACACATTTAAAGATTTAGCTAGCTAGCTAATTCACTACAGAGTATCGACAAGCTAATAAACTGACAACTTAGCTAACTATCCAAAATATATGAGTGCCAAGTGTAATCTCTTGAACGGAGCTACCTAAGGATGCAAAATGAATTTCAGTGCAAACTGACAATAAAGTTTTATCGTATCGTATCGCTCTTAAACCATTACTTCATATTGCTAGTGCTCTTACTCCCAAAATTAACTGACATCAGCAGGCTATGACTGCTAGCATTAAATTGGCTTGCTAGATAGTTCATATCAAGACATTTCATGCTAGCAATCTGGCTAGTTGGCTGAAAATAGTGCATTATTGCATGTAATTAGTTGTACATTTCATATTATCAATCCTTGGCTGTTAATCTGTGAAACCACAGATATAATGGAGTGAAGTGTGGAGTACTCAGACATGGCAGTTACTACAAGAGCCCCACGAGTGTTCTTTCTTCTTTTTTTTGTCACATCAGAACTGTTTGTGTTTAGCACATCAGTTTGTCAGCTACCCTGTCTTGCTATACCCAAATGGTACCCCTTACTGTACCATGCATGGCTCTGCTTGAGACAAAATGGACTCACCACTCAGAAAGTTAGCTGGGTTAAGATGCTGAAGACGGAAATATTCTATTTCTGTTTCGCAATAAAGATACATTTTGAGCAGATCTGAATGCTCATTTTAAGCCTCATACATTGTGCTGTGATTGTGTGAAGTGCTTATGGCAGCATATCTAATATAAAGTGTAATTTAAATAGCCAAGACTTTGCCAGTGATACAGCCAGTTCAAGACAAAGCAAAATAATGGTGCGATGATATTTTTTGACAAGCAGCCAAAAGTCACCTTTGAAACAAATTATAATATAATTATATTTTATAACATTTCCAGTCTAGGAGGCTTGTCCTCTTGCTCTGTTTTGTCCCGGATATGAATTGCCAGTGCAGCAGAAGTGACCTCTGGGTCAACTTGCACACTTCCTACAGTAAGTGGGAATAATGAGTTTAAAGGCAGAGGACACTGATGTCACGTGTGTTTTATTTCCTATAAGTGGACTTTTACCAGCCCTGCAGGAAACTGTCACTGGCTTTCAGTGTCCAACAGAGAGGCTTTGGAGAAGGAAGTAAGAGAATATATCAGATGTGGTATATACTCCTACAAATTTTGTGAGCTTTTTCTCAATATTTAAATCAGTTTTCCCCCACTTGTTGCCTGTTTATAAGCTGAGCAATTTCTTGCATTCCCACATTTTTAATTGGCCACCCCAAGTCATGTGCCATAGACTTCACTTCCAACTTCCAAGGGTTATGAAGTTATTTGCTTCTAAATCATTAAAGGCGGACATGAAGGCTCATTTCCACCAGTAGTTTCAGCAGATGGAGTAATTCACTCTTTTGAAGTTTGTGACATTTTTGGTATCGCTGTTCTAGCTCACAGGCTTCTGAGGGCGAGCTAATTAAATGACCTGCCTCCGCCGCGGACTTTTCTGGAATATTTGTTATTTCGCGCGCTAATGTCGCGCTCAGCGTTCCTACCTCTGTGATGATGTGAGAAAACCCTGAGGGTAAAGCCAGAAAAAAGAAACCTTCGTTCCCTGGCTGTCAAGTTCTGCGAGAACACTAGCATTATGAATGACTTTATTGGCTTGGTTTCTCATGATCAGTAACTTCTTCTGTATGAAGAAAGGCAGTTAGCCTGAGCAAACGAGCAGGCCGTCCCCCTGGCTCTCGAGTGAAATCCCAAATTCCTCCGCTCTGAAACGTCCTCGCTCGTTCTCCCCCCCACTTCATCTTCCTCGCACCTGTCCCCCGAGGCCCACCTCCTTCCTTCCATCCCTCCCTCCCTCCCTCGCTCTCTCCATCCATCCATTTTGAGCGTTCAGGATGTGTATGTCTCGCTACAGGCAGCTGGGTTGGAGGGCAGGCGATTGCTCACCCTGGAGGGCCATCAAAAGCTTTTAGTGACTCTGCCTCCCACCTCGTTGTCAGCGCTCTGCTGAGCAGGTTTTTTTTTGGGAATGTATTTTTCAGGATTCTATGTCAGTGTTCTAGAACTCCATTGCTTTCAATTACCAGTGGCAATTGTTACATCAGCACTGGAATGTTCAGTTAAGAACATTCTAATCACATATTTGTGATCTTACAGCTTAAAGGGTTAACCCCCCCCCTCAAACACACAAGCAGGAAAAAAATGTGTAAGAATCACCAAACGAGGTCTTTGTTGCTACTGGTGTGGAGGCAGAAGGAACCACACCCTACTCGATTGGTTACTTTGGCTTCCTCCATCTTCCCCTATTGGCTCTGCCTTTTGGGGGAGGGGTCAGAGGGACAACACCTTGGGCGGCAGTTGAGTTTCCGTACCAGCGGCAGATGTGGGAACGTGGGAGGGGCCGGCATTGGGGGAGGCACGCTAGGCAAAGGGGGCTGATCCACAGGGGTTTAAAATTTGTCAAAACTTGACAGCTCAATGGCGAGAGGTGCAGTCGGAATGGAGTGATGGACTGGAGTGTGGTGGGTTTTGGAATGAATTACAGACCGAAGGGGTTACTGAGATGCAAATTAATTACAAACTACCTGTCAGTTACTCATGCCGGACATTACGTTTGTCCGGACGGGACCGCAGACCGGACACGTACACGTAAATTGAAAACCGGACATTCCGGTAGGACATCTGGCGACCCTTGACCCGAGGAGGGGGGTGGCCTGCCAAGGTCTCCCTCGCACCTGCGGTCGCGAAGGCCGACCACGCATCACGGTCAGCGCAGCCGAGGCCCGTCAGGAAGGAATGCAGCTCAGGGGGATCTCTCCAGCCCTCTTTAGCCTCTGAGGAGCGCTCTTTCCCACAAAGCTGTAGATAGGGAGCGGGGGGGGCGGGGTAGTATGGGGGCACGTGCAATACACCTCTTCTCTAGCAGTAGCTCTTCTGAATCTACCATGTCATACTCCCAGTGTTATAAGCTGTATTTCACTGGTGTATTACTTTCATTTTCCTGTCTGCTATGATTGTCATTGCAGTAATTGCTTTAGTTCATGTGATTTTCCAAAAAAAAAAAAAAAAAATGACACATACAAACGTATACATGTGTTCGATCTTGGACCACATATGGAAGAGGCCCAAACCTGATATGACACAGATCAGATATTTGTGTTCAAGCAGTTCAGAAAACATCTGATCTGTGTTGTCATGTAGGCAAAAAAAAACTTTAAATTTTGATTTGGGCCACTTCATCCTGTAATCTGAAAGTAGCCAAAGATAAAGTGGATTCATTTGGAGGTCTATATGGGCACAAGGGACCCTTTTGGAGTTGGGGAAACTCCGTGCTTTAGTGGGAGTGGTGGACCCTGGCTGTGGAGGAATGAATCCTGGGTTTAAAGATCACTTAACCTGTGTGCTGTTGCAGATTCATCAAGCAGCAGGGGGATTCATCGCATGGAATGTGTTAGCTGGAGGAAAGAGGTCTGTTTGTTCTGCAACCAAGTAGAGGACATATGTGCCTTGGGTTTCCGTATTGATTACCTTAAACGTTCCACACGCTCCCAATTTGCATCTCTCGAGAATGGATTTATTTTTGCGCTGATTCAGAATTAAATATTTGGTGCACGCCAATTTAGTTTTGCCTTCCCAACCTCACTGCGGTTGGGGGGGATGGCCGTCAACTGCAGTTCTACCTTTGACCCACCAGGTGGAGAAATAACCTAATAAAGGAGTCCTAATAAGGGCTTTGAAGTGGCATCCCCCGGTTTAGCCAATTTCTTCGCATCATTTGATAATTTATGGGTTGGGATGACAGGGACGATAAACTTATAGCCCATCGTACAGCGGTATGTTAGGTATAATTCAAGGCTTTAAAGCGGTCAGATATAAATGATTATTCAAAAGTAGGGATTGTAAATGTTTTCTAGAATTTAAAAGCAGTTTGTACCAACACCTGGTTTTGATATACTCAGGTGGCTCATATGTTGACAGCTGTAGAAAAGTATCTGCTTGAAAATAAATGCCTTGTTGTAACTCCCATCCCTATTTCTCTAAATTCCAATTAGTGTGGCCTACAGGTCTGCACGAGTTGTGGGCCCCTCTTTAATTTTCTCAAGATGACTATGAAGGAGAATCCATTAGTAAATTGTCATATACGTTGAAATAATTCCCCGTTCCGCCCACCGGTTGACAACTGCATTTTTCACTCCTCACCAGAGGGCACTTCAAACACGTAGGAGCGTTTCGGGATATCTAAAAAAACAACGATTTGTTTTCAGCGAACCGAAAGAATTCAAACTTGCAGCGCGTGCGTTTGCAATCGCTCTGCCACGTGAAACTCGCGAGTACATTTGAGACACGCGTTCAGTGTCTTTCGGCGGTTAATTTTAATATTTCTGTTTTCCACCCTTCATCTTGGAAGTGTCCAGGAAGAAACGATTACATTTAGATTACATTTTAAGTACATTTAGCGAATCTCAAACATGTCAGTCAGGAAGAGTCAATAAAGCAGTTAGCCTCATTCGTCTGTCCTGTGTTTCCACAGCCTAACTGCGCGGTACGCTACTGCCACTGCCACGGGTCACAGCGGCGCAGGGCTAGCGCAGAAGAAAAACACAAGGTACGTTTATTTATTAATTTTTTTTAACCAATGGGTGGAAGTGACGACTTTCAGCATCGTAGCATGACAAGAGCCGGGCTCGCAACGTGAAAGGTGCAGGTTCACATCATAGTTGGGACACAGCAGGCGCACCCTTGTGTGATAGAGATTCAACTTGATAAACAGCTCGGCTCACTGAGTGTGGGGCAGTTGCTGAACAAGTTAATAATGAAAGCAGGTACTCGAACATGTGCAGTAATATGGTGATATTGCTGCCAGGCCCGTTAGTCAGTTTATGTGTTTGTTTGTTTGGGTTTGTTATGGCATGCTGGAGTTTCTTTGAGTCTTCGTGTGTGACAGTTATTTATAATGTTTGTTTGTGACATGTATGCATAATTAATAGTAAACTGTCCCATTTTATTTTAATGTTTTTAACAGTCTGTGATTCAGGAAGTTCGTTCAGTGTGGCATATTTAATTCTTATATTTTCTTTACTCTGAGGTTCAAAGTGTGTTTTGAAAACCCATTCTTTTAATGAAAATGATCCAGACCTTCAAAACTGCCATTCCTATTATACATGACAATAAATCGTCCCAAGTTAAGCTAGAGTGAATTGCTTTTAATTAACTCGGTGTAGCAATAGTCAGGAAGACTTGAGGTCTGAACAGAGCATTACAGTTTGTTACATAATATCCTTTTTATTCGTAAATCATCTGTCCCAACACAATCACGTAGGTCATTACCCCGTAAACCCATCTCCCTTGGCGTTGCTGTCCGGCTGTCTCTCTCTCTCTTTCTCCCTCTCTCCCCTTTCTGTTCCTCCCTCCGTTCTTCATCTGCTCAGACAGTTGAGCCCGTGCATGTGACCTCTGAGCGATGAGGAGGAACAGATCGCTCTCTGAGTGCCCCAGGGCGGCTGCTGCGGTCCGTGCCCTAGTCAGCGCGCGCGGATTGTCGCTCGTCGAATGTCGCGGGGAGAGGGGGGCGGGGAAGGGAGAGGCGCGAGTACCTGGCCACCCGCCAGCCGCGGCCATAAACATCATTGGCGAAGGAGTCCGCGGAGGCCCATCTATCTCAGGGCCGGCGAGTACGCTGGTGTACTCAATCTCGCGCCTAATGACTGTTCGGCAGTACATTTGCGCATAAACAAACGGGACTGATACTGAGAGCTGTTTATGCGAACGCGTAACGTTTTATGTGTAATGTTTAGGGAGCCTGTTTCGTTTGAAAACCGTATTAAAAGGCATGCATATTAATACCGTTGTCTTTTTTATTGTGTGTCAGCGGCCCTGTAATTAGTTATGAATCTGGAATGCATTCGAAAACAATCCTAGCCTTTTGGTCTAAAGTAATACAATCTATACCTGCTTGAAGAAAGTAGGATGTTACCAATGCTGTTCTCATGGGACAAAGCTAAAAAAATGATTACTGTAAATAAAGAAAAGAAGCATATTGTTAATGTCCCACATGAAACTCTAATATCACAATTCATTGGTCTTTGGATAACCTGGAAATTCCCCAAAATTACTGCTGCCCTGCTCCGATTTACCACAATTTAGTTTAGTTTAAATTCACCAACCTCACAGCAGGGGGCGCCCTACCTGCTCACCATATTAATTGAGTTTTTTGGCGTTTCGTTAATTGCGGCATGTCCGGCGACCTGTCGAAAGGTCGGCCTTCTGTCTCAGCCCCCTTCCTGAGCCCCCTGTCAGAGCTGCCCTGAGGGTAACGGTCTGAGAGGCAGCGGTCCTCTCTAAGGTGGAGAAGTCGGAGCATATGGTCCGGCCTTCTGTTGAGTTTAAACTCTCCCTGGACCTCTGGACGGGTCACAGAGCCTTGTGTAACTCACGCACTCAAGAGGCCGAGAGCCAAAACTTTTAAATGTGACAGTTAAACCGGCACTATTTCTCAAGCGAGTCGGTGCTTGTCTTTTCCCATCAGTGCTTGTTGGCAGGAGTATTTTAAGCCTTTCCTCTTGTTTTTTTTTTTTTTTTTTCCTTTTAAGCCACTTTGGGTTTATCAGCTGTTCCTCAGTGGACACGTTTCTGAATATCAGGCTTAGGGGTGGACTGGCACAAGTGTGCCCACCCACCCTTTCAGAGGCACAGAGGGGTTTCTGTTTGGGCTAGCTGTTGTCCTCTCATTAATCTGTTGAATATTAGTTTCTGTATGTACCTCGGTGTGTGTCTGGGGGGGGGCATTGTCATGCTGAAACAGGAAAGGGCCTTCCCCAAACTGTTGGGGAAGGACAGAATCGTCTGGAATGTTATTGTGTGCTCTAGGGTTAAGATTTGCCTTCAAATTAAGGAACTGTGGGACCTAGTCAAAATCATGAAAAACAGCCCTAGACCAAGGGGAGTACAGATACTTTTAGTCCTATGGTGTACATGTGGTCACATGACCCAAATCAGCCAATTGTGTCACTTATTGAGTCAGAACAGCTCTGCATGAAAACTACAGCACAGGTCAAAGGGCACAGTGCTGGTGGAGTTGATTGACAGTTCGTCCCCCTGTACGTCGTGCATAGAAACTTTAGCGGCACGCGTGTCCTTCATTTCCTACTGCCCTTCATCCTCAGTTATTATTATTATGTTCCAGAATTAATCTGCTCATTTTTATTCTAATTGAGTGGGCAGAATGCAAATTACAGAGCTGCCACTGGGAGCAGTCTGTTACATGACAGACCGCGGCGATGCAGGTGAAGCCACTGCTTACAACAAACGTAAAATAATTCAAATGATGACACACAAACTTAAGCTGAGAAAATGGATAAAATGCATGTAGTTCAAAGTTTCTGGCTTTCCATACGTGTTTTAAGGGAAGCATTGTGGTGGTGTATCCTTTGTTACCTTGGTGATGCATGGGTGGAGGATGCAACTTAAAAACAATATGTAGCTCGGGACCCGAGAGGCGATGTCATCACCTGACTTGGACAACTTTGTTACCATGGTTACATGGCGTTAATACACTGTAGTGTATTATTCTGCCTTTCTGCCTTTTCTGTGCATGTCAATCAAACCTGATTCATTCAAACCGGTCATTACCGTCAGCAACAGCATTTTCACGACATTTTTAAATTTCCTTCAGAATCTTACGCTAGCAAGAAACAATTATGTTTGTTTAATAATTGGAATATAACGGACAGCATTTGTTTTGATAAGCAGAATCTCATCAGTAGGCTGGAAATGATCCGAATTCAGAAGAGATGAAAATATTACATGGATCATCAGTCTAATCCTCCTTGTTTATTGACTCTCCTATGACACAGAAAAATAGCTGCATTGCATGAACACAACAATCAATGTGAATAGGAGGCTGTACTGGAAGGACCTTTGGTGCATTCGCTAGTGCAGGTGAATGACAATTTAAACGACCCACACGGTTATTCCACCTGAAAATAAAACTCAGGGGAAGTGTTTGTCCGAGTTTACAAAAACATGTATAGATTTGCCCTTTAAGGGCTGCTGACTTGGCCCGGGGCCCAAAATCGCTCTCCCCTGACCACAAGGACAAGCGTCGTCACCTCGCTACTTCCTGTCCGAACTTTAGAAGGATCTCCCAACTGTTAGAGATCATGCATTTTATACATATACATGCACTGGAACGTGTCTGTGAGCAGTGTGGGTACTGGTGCACGCTGTTCAGAGAGCGGCCATACAGTGTTGCACAGTGGCACGGGGCAGGGTCATTAGCCTAGCGGAGACATGTCACACTCGAGTCTTTAGGCCTTTGGCGTAAAACGCTGTTCCGTTCTGCCACATCGCGGGTTCCGTCTTTGTGATGGATTTATGAGGCCGGAATGCCCATCAGGGCCCGCGGAGCCCATTTTGTATTTGACAGCTCCTTCTAATTATACGCTTTCAAAAGTGTCCTTTCAAAAGCTCACAACGTAAATAAATACGTTTGATGAGAGAGAGAGAGGGGCCAGTGATGTCAAACTGCCTTCTCCTTACCCAGGATTAGCCAGAGTAGGGCAGTATCTGTGTAATTCTGGACTCCATTTGAGTTAATCCAAAGAGGAAAGCTCATCACATTTTGGGACGTGTGGACTAACGAGGCCGATCTGTGGGTCACACGTCGGTTTGTGTTAGCGTGTTTCCCGTTGCCCTGAAGCAGTGCTTACCCCAGCTGACAGTCCTGTCTGTAAGACCTGAAGAAAGAGAAATATTTTAAGGGGGAAGGGACTAAATACAAGCATCTCCTATGAGGTAATGAAATGACCACTCTAGAATATTCTGGAAATCTTTTCTTCTAGATCTTAACAGTAGAATGTTCCGTGTTAAATCGACTCCTGCAGAGTAGGTATGGTTCCTGTTGGACTCATATGCACTATTTTAGAGTTTAATTAGCACTGGACGTTTTACTGTGTTGAGAGGATTCATATTTATGTGCATGATTGCTGTGCGAGTCTCATCTCGATTAAAAATAAGGTCTTGTTTGGCAGACAGCACTGTCCACTATTAAGCCCCGTGCTCAGATGGTCTGTTTTATGCAAATGCTTGAGTATTTGTTGAAGCGATTCGAATGAGGAACCTGACCTGGTGTGTATAACAACATTGTCCCACCTGAGATTTGAACCTGCAGCCCTTCTGTTTCCTCAGTGTTCTGTGATTGTCCAGTGATAATCCATGCATGGTGCGCTGACCTGTGTGTGTGTATGTGTGTGTATGCATGTGTGCGTGTGCATTCGTCTGTGTGTGTGTGTGTGTGCGCGTGTGTGTGTGTGTGTGTGTGTGTGTGCGTGTGTGTGTGTGTGTGTGTGTGTGTGCGTGTGTGTGTGTGTGTGTGTGTGTTTGCGCGTCTGTGTGCGCGTTTGAATGCAGGCTACCAGGGCCCTCCCGGGTGTCTGCCGCAGGCGGCGGACCCTCCAAGGCCCCCGGAGCCGCCAACCTGAACCGCCGGAGCCAGAGCTTCACCAGCATGGACAAAAGCCGGCCCCTGCAGTACGCCAGCGGGAACGACAGAGGTCAGGGGTCACACGGGCCGGGGGCGCTACGGACAGCTTATCGTTAATATTAATACTTCTCGTCACCCTCCCTATGCACAGACGTGCATTTATTCATACAGAGTTTACAACACTTGAACTTTTTTTCTCAGTAGTTCTACTGGTGTTGAAAAATCTGATTTTTGATAGTGTTATCCAGACTGTCCACTAGATGGCGCCACACAACATGGAACGATTTCCAAATCTGGAAACGACCCAATAAATGTACCATGACACATGGATGGTAGGCTGTTTTCACAACACCCATTATGAGGCATCGCCTTCGTAACCGCCACATCACACCTACTCAAACACACCGCATCACGCCGCACTTCCTCTGAGTTAGACCAGGTAAGTACCTGAAAGGTCCTCCTGTCGGAGTCAGGTTGCTCAGTAGCTTGATTGATTGATCCAACACTTCCCATATGTAATACACATGCATGTCAAACATACTTGCATTATCATTGCTATGTCACTCTTTTGCGTCTCTATGTGGCGATTAGCAAAGGCATTTTCATTTAGCAGAAAATGAATCTCGGCAAGGTTTGATTTGAAAGTCTTAATGGCAGTAGGAGATGGTTGTGGAAGTTTCCAGTGTGGCTGAACCTTTAGTTGGGGTAGGGTAGGGGATGGGTTATTAGATTTAAGGGTCTGTTTAAATAAATGTCAGCAGACAGCAGGTCAGTTTGAGGCCAGTGGTGCAGAAATTATCCGAGGTAGAACCTGAGATGGTGAACTTTGAAACCGTCGTACTTTTAGCATGGAGCTGTATTTCACAATGCTGATCTGGACTATGAATTGCCTGTGGGAAGAGTATATTATCATCCATGTAGTCTGCAATAATAAATTCTGTTGTTATTTATTCAGATGATATCTTGAGAGGGGGAGGGAAACCTATTAGATGCTTCTACCCTGAAAAATAGTGAGGGGAAATTTGTGAGGATAACCAGAACATAAATTATTAAGTTAATAATATGCAGATCAAATAGATAACTGCAATAGCTCAGCAGGAAAAGATATGCATGCAAGTTCTGACCTTACCGAGCACCCTTTTGACTATAACTGCAATTTTTCCTTGGACACGTGTGAAATCTTCGATTTAGTGATAGCTGTAGCTACATGATAGGAGCACATCTGATCTTTACTGCTAAAAATGATAATATTATTGGAACAGCCTGTGTTGTGTGCGCTGTGACAGAGTGGAACACAAAATCTGGAGACATCTACCCAGAGAATATAGCAAGCCCCCCTGTTTGAAATTCACGGTCAGTGTCATTGCCTGAACTTTTGTGATGCAAAGCAGGCCTTTTTTTGCATTTAATATTAATGGAGAGCAATTGTACAATTATAATTGACAGATATTTTTTATGCTGAGCATGAAATCACACCGGAAGAGGACACTGCGGAGAGAAAGTAACGTTCTGCTCTGCACTGATAGTGTGCGCTGTTGGAAGAAAAAAAAATGTGTCTGTCACCATGGAAACAAAGTCAGTTCCTCATCACGTGCCGTTGGCGAGCGCACATCGGCCAGCTCCGAATATTTAGTCTTGGGCTACACCTCCGAATGAATGCACGTAACAGTTTAGCGAATCAGAGCAATTTCATCTTTTAATATTACACATACCGAGTTGAATTACTGTAGCCTACTGCATACAGTATGTGCTGATGTTTGTAATCTCAGACTAGTCGTACAGAAATAATTATGTGATGCGATGTCAGCATTTTTCCGAATGCATTTTAATAACATGCTAACTCAATTATATGATTTTACTGCAGTTTATACATTTTGTGGTCTATGAACATATGCTGTCCAAAGGCAAAAAGGCCTTTTTTCGAAACGATTTCCATGGGTTAATGAGTATAGCAGGCACCTAGCTCACATTATCCAGATAGATTTTTGAAATACCGGATCATCATAAGTGGTCCAATGATGTTACTAAATTAATATAAATTATTATAACACAATGCAGTTTAAGACAAAACTTCTTTTATTGAGGCACTGTTAAATAACAGCAGGAGTGTGCAAAGAAAACATTTTGATTCCTCGTCGTACCGCGTCACAAGAAACAAGATCCATCTGCCTTCCTTGGCCGCATTTATTATCATATCGGGGAATGATCCGAGCGAGACCAGCGAGGAACTGGGCCAAGGTGCACCGCGTCGTAATGTAAACTAAGCAAGAAAACGCGGCCACGCGGAGGCTTATCCAAATCCAGGCTGGCGTAACAGCGGCAGTTGGTTTAGAGCCCCGCCACGAGAGCGGAACGAGAAAATGCACGCGCCTATTACGCGCGGAGTCCAGGCATAATTGCATTTTTACCGACCACAGTGACGCGTTAATAGTGATCTTTATCTAAAGCTCTCCGAATGCTCTGCCACGTTTTGCGTGTGCTGCTGTATTTTGTGCTTACAATTGTAAACTGTTAAAAGTTAATTGAAGGGCATCTAATATAACTGGGCAAACCCCCCCCAAGTTTCATTGCCTCGTTTGTGATGTTTATTTATAAACGAGATACAGTAGCCTATTTGTGAACATCTGTGGAGCGTCGCTCTAAATTGCAGAGCAGTACTACTTCGGTGGCTGATATCGCTCGGTGTAATTGAAGCAGTGGTTCTAATCGCAGCCTGTTGTCATGCCGTTAACTTGATTCATTGTGGTAAACAGATCGGGTATCAAACAGATTGTGAAGTGCAATTATAGCATATATCGTGACCACCAATCCAAGTCAGTGAGAAACCGCAGTTTGGCTGTACCGCGACTGTGAGTCGCCTGCAGCGCTTCGTATCTTTTTAAAGCAGGCTTACAGTATTGGAATCCACAGAACACTGTTCTGAACTGTACAGAAAATGGATTTGCTTCCACGATGAGTTATTTAAAAGGCACCTATAAGAACATTCAATGGGGAAAGGTGTTTGGTTGGAAAACCTAAGCATTTCAAAAAAGCCTTCATGTGGAACATAGCATTAGATTTACAACCACAGAAATATGAAATTACTTCCAAGTTCCGAATAATTCCTATTTTTAATTTGATCTCAAAGGTAAATAATGATTACAATGATTACAGCTTTGTGTGCTAGCAGAGATTGGGTGACCTTTAACGGTGTGCTTGTGTTAGTGTTGTGGGTGTGTGTGGAAGTCCGTTGGTTTAGGTGCAAGATTGATGATGCTGGCAGCACTTGCTGTGAAGAAGATGGAGGGCAGTTGAAATGGCTGGGGATACATGATATATAACTCTCTTCCTTCTGTCGCTCTCAGAAAGAAGAGAGGTGGTGTATGTTTCTTCTGGGAGGGGGGCAGTCATTTGAGAGTATCCCGATTTGGTGGAGAACCCGTCCTGACATTCAGTTCTCACTGGCAGACAGGAGCTGGGGTGGGGTCACCCCAACAGGCTCCATTACACTGCTCTGCACCACTGATGAAAATGCGCATCACCCGGCTTGGAAGTCATAACTGTGAAGCAAAGTACAGTGAGGCACAGGAGAGGCTTGGAAGACAATCAAAGCAGCAGAGACCACGGAGGTAAAAATAGAGCAGGCCTTGGTGAGTCCAACAATGGACCAGGAGGTGGAGGGATTAAATAGAATGAGTGTGGAAGCCAGGCAACGGGACGGCGAGACAGCGGAACAGGCGGACCGCGCGCTCTCCGCCCGTTTGGAAAGCGTCGATATTTAGGGAGGGCTTCAGAAATCGGTTCATTTTCCGCCTGAGTAAGCCCGGGCTCTTCTGGGCTGTCGTCGAGCGGAGGGACCGGGGCCAGAGACGCAGATAGCGCTCTGTCTGTTCAGAGCACTCTGCCAAAAAGCCTGCGTGAAAAAAACCGGCCCAAACCCGCCAACCCCGCTGCATGACTGAGCTGAGCGCAGCAGCGGTATGAAGCTCCCGCTCGCTCTCCGAACGCATTCCGTCACTGGCTGCTCCTGAAACGGAATCTTCGCTGCACTGGAAACACCGCAGCGGTGCTGACTGCATGCGCACTGATTACAGGTGCACTCCTCAGAGAGGAAACCAAAACAGTGGTGAAACGGTCCTGTGAGTCAAGTGAAATGTGGTGTAATAACGATGTGGACTTGTCACTGAAAGGGTATTGGTAATGTCACAATAATCGGACAGTATAATAATAATAATAATAATAATAATATTAGTTGGTATGGTGATTATTATTGTGTTATATAATAAACATGATGAGTAGAATGGGAAGTGAAGCGGTTGGTATTTAGTCTCCATACCTGTGCTGTGCCCTCTCTCTCTTGCAGAGCTGGTGAAGGGCATCTCTCAGCCTGGCAGCCTGAATGGGAGCAGCCCCCCTCCTGGCACCCCCGGCGGGCACCAGCCCCCCTCCGCCATCCCCTCCCCCGGCACCGGCAAGTCCCTGCGCGGCAAGCCCGTCAGCATGAAGCACAGCGCCACCTCGTCCTCCCTGTCCGCCAGATCGTCCAGCCCGCCCAGCTCCCCCACGCCGCCCGCCCCCTGCCCCGCCCCCGGCCCCGCCCCCGACCGGCTCAAGCCCCCGCAGGCGGAGGCCCCCAAGGCGGGGGGGTCGGGCCAGCGCTCCATGCTGGAGAAGTTCCGCTTCATCAACACCCGCGGGAACGCCCGGCCGCCGCCCGCCGGCTCGGGGGCGGAGCTTAGGGAGGAGGAGGAGGACGAGGCCGAAGAGGAAGAGGCGCTGTCGGAGTACGGGGAGGAGGGGCTGCTGACGGGCCAGAGCGGCGCCAGACAGACCGCAGTAGGCGGCGGCGGCTCCGCCCCCAAGGGCTCCGCCAAGGGCGTGGCCAACAAGCCCCTCCCCCAGAGCAAAGACAAAGAGGACAAGGGGAAGAGCAAAGGCAAGAGCGGGACCCCCGCCAGGGAGGACAGAGACCCGCCCTCCGAGTCCGCCAAAAAGACCTCCAGAATCGCCAGCCTCATCCCCAAAGGGGGCAAGACCCCCGCCGTGAAGAAGGAGGGGGGCCCCTCGGCCTGCAGCGGGATCCCCAAACCCGGCGCCAAGCCGTCCGCGTCCTCCTCGGCCCCCGGCGGGAAGATGGCCGCCGCCGCGCCGGCCGGCTCGGGGAGCCCCGCCCCCGGGGACCACAAGGCCAAGCCGTCCAAAGGGAGCCAGGCCGCGTGCTCCCCGCGCCACCAGGGGGCGCCAGAGGGCCGCAGGACCAGCATGGTGTCCTCCACCAGCGCCTCGGCCATTTCGGGCTCCGCCGCGATGGCGGGAGGGGCGCTGGGGGCCAACGGGGTGGTGCAGCTCCCCCTGCAGCAGCACAGCCACCCCAACACCGCCACCGTCGCCCCCTTCATGTACCGGTAAGAGTCTCGGGGGGGAGTCTGCTGACAGGAGAGCCGAGTCAGTGCTGCAGTCAGTTTCTGCTTTTTGGGTTCATTGGCTGATCCAGCTTTAATTAAAGCAGTGAAAGCACAGGGTGTCCTGGATGTGATGTCAGGATGTGATTGCCAGAATACTGCACTGCGCAGGTGTCGTATTCCGGTCCTGGAGGGCCGCAGTGTGTGGTTTGGTTTTCAGAGCGTTCTTGGCACCAGTGGTCCGTTCAAGTCATTGATTGGCTGAAGAGTCCAGACACCTTGTTCTCAAGGCCTTAATTGGCAGCTGATTGAAAGGAAACCACAAAAAACTCTGCAGGCACTGTGGCCCGCTGGGAATTTAGGTTGACACATCTGCTGCAATTTACATAATTATAAGTGGGGAAAAAATGAATCTGAATCCTTGTGTTTTCATTCAAAACGTGCACTTTTGTTGTTAAGACCCAACAAACGTAGCGCTATGGACTCGCTGCACACTGCAAGCCAACACACTAATGTCCACGTACCTTGAGGCAGCACAGCCACTATAAATACACACACTGCGCGATACAATGCAAACAGAAACAAGTAACCTTGGGGGGTGATGATGACACACAACTGATTCCTTGGGGATGTCACATTGTCCACTCGGGTCGCATTAAGTGGAAGGATTATGTTCTTGTGAATCGCCTGTGGAACGGAACTGAAGGCCACACTGGCACTGAAGCTCTCTCCAGACCTGGGCTGGGTACAGACTGAAGGTTCTAAATTCCACGAAAAAGACACACAGGCGCTAATGTGTCTCTCACAGCTGGAGTCGACAGTTAAAGGAAGGAGAGGCGTACGCTTGAGGCGCAGTTTTAATTCAGCGTGTGAGTAAAAACGCTCGTGAGAGTAGTACACCCTCTCCCCGCGGGCAGCGAGCGTTCTCCCAAAAGTAAGAGCTCTTCTTCAGGGCCCTTCTGATCCCCGCGAGGCGGTCTACGAGCGCCGGAAACCGGGTCGTGTTTTTCGGCACGTTGGCGGGATCTCGTCCTCGTCGCGGGTGCACGTTTTCGCCTGCGCTCTGCGCCCCTGCGCCCCTGCGCCCCTGCGCCCCTGCGCCCCTGCGCCTCTGCGCTGTGTGAGTTTAACACAGGCTCCAGGGGTTACACCTGCCATAATGGCTGCTCTTTAAAAGCAACTGCTTCAGTGCCTTAAGCAGTACTGTTTTGACAAGGCAGTAAATATGATCTGCGCTTGTGCTTTATTTCAAAGCTAAGTGTTTAAAAGTAACGGTGCAGATGTAGAGGAGCTGTGTGAGCAGATTTTTAGGTTAGGGACGCAGTAACAGGCCTCAGGCCAGGGATGGGGAGAGTTAAGGTTTTGTGAACCGCACTGATGAGGCTGCTGTGTGCTGTAAACCTCTGGCCTGTGTGAAACAAATTAAGCTCCTATCCAAATCACACAGGCTCTCAAGGAGAATGCACCCCCATAGTGGAACTCTATGATTGGTTCAGATCAGTCATAGCAGGACTCTATGATTGGTTCAGATCAGTCACAGCAGAACTCTACGATTGGTTCAGATCAGTCATAGCAGGACTCTACGATTGGTTCAGATCAGTCATAGCAGGACTCTACCATTGGTTCAGATCAGTCACAGCAGAACTCTACGATTGGTTCAGATCAGTCACAGCAGAACTCTGATTGGTTCAGATCAGTCACAGCAGAACTCTATGATTGGTTCAGATCAGTCACAGCAGAACTCTGATTGGTTCAGATCAGTCGTGTGGGGAATCGGACCTCCTCAGTGTGACTCTGATGGTAAATGGTAAATGGACTGCATTTATATAGCGCTTTTATCCAAAGTGCTTTACAATTGATGCCTCTCATTAACCAGAGTATTTAAGGGTTAGGTGTCTTGCTCAAGGACACTTCGACACGCCCAGGGCGGGGTTTGAACCGGCAACCCTCCGACTGCCAGACAATCGGTCTTACCTCCTGAGCTATGTCGCCAGCGCCTCCCGTTAGACCCCCCTCGCATTTTCGGCACTGCGCTAAGCGGGACGCGGGGAACGCCCACCGGCCGGCTGCGTCTCCGCCCACACGCTCCGCTCCGCCTGCCTGCCCAACCGCCCCCCCGGCGCGCGCCAGCAAAACCTGAGAAGAGTGAATCACCGCCCGCATGGCCAGAGTCCTATTCTTAGCCTGGAATAGACGCTCGCCCGCCTGCCCGCCCGCTCGCTCGCCCGCTCGCCCGCTTGGTCTTGCTCGCTGAAATGCGGCCATTTGGATGCCTTGTCTCTCCCAGCGATGTCTGCTTGAAAAATTTTTTTTGTTTGATGACGTCCGTTGAGGTGAAGAATAGCGTTCTCCGTCAGCCGGTGTTTGTGGGTGCTGACGAAGGGAGAGTCAGGGAGTCGTTTGGGTCTTCTCTCGGAGTGGTCCTGTAATCCCAGAAAGCACCATTAGTCCGTTTCCTGCGAGCGTATTTCTCACAGCAGTGAAATAAGCACAGCATCCTGCCCTGCTGGCACAGCTGTGCAATCACAGCATCCAGCAGCTCAAATCCCAACACTCTTGTGAGAATGATCTCATCAGTGGGTGAGCGCTTTATTTTTGTCGACGTGTCTGTTCATCTACAGGCGGACACCTTCCTTCTTCAAACAGCTTTTACTCAGGTTTCTTTTTAAACGTGAAAGACGTGCGCGAACCACCACAGAGGGGAGATCGTGGGGGGGGGGGGGTGCAGGGGGCGGGGGGTCCACCTGTGCTGGCTTGCCCTGAACCTCTCCGAAACCAAAACCTCCAGAAAACGAGACCAAACCGATCTCAATTCGATAGCCGGCTTCAGGAACGCTGCCACCATGAATCAGCGTTAGCAGCATGTCATTAGGACGCGTATAAAAGCGCGTAAAACAGGACGCCGATCATGCCCGCCTCCTTTTGGACGAGCGTGAGCGCGCGCCGTCGGTCCTGTTTCCACGGTGACCTTCGAAACGGAGGCGGCTGTTATCGGGCCCGGCGTACCTCTCTCTCTCTCGCGGTACAATGCGTCGCGCGGCGGGCGAATTCCAGTCACACCCCGCGAGCCGTGCCGCCGCCTCCGCCTCCGAGGACCCTGGGTAATCTGCGGCGGAGAGAGATAAGTCGCCGGCCGCCGTCGGAAGGGAAAGGTCCTTCTGCCGCTCCGCAGTCCGCCGTCGCTCGACCGCCAATCAGACCTCCGTCGCGCGGACCCGTCGGTCGGGCCGAGCCCGCCGGCCCGGCGCGGGTTACGGTGCTGATTGGCGGCGGGCCGCTGGGCCAGGTGATTTTTTTTGCCGGCTGTCATTCACCCCCCGCAGAGCTCTACACCACATGCTGCTTCGTGGGTTTGTAATATCTGGGTCTGCCTCACCGTGATTTCTCTAATCAGTCTGCCTATTTGTGGGAGTAATTCCACTAATATTTGCATGTGAGAAACAATACCTGGTTCTGACTCTACTTGGAAGTAATCGCTGCACATTTCTCAAGTCGTTTTGATGAAAATGACTGGGAAGGAAATAGCAAGCTCCTTTAGTTTTCACGTCAACGTCTGCATTATGCAAAACGCCTTTCAAAAGAGCTGCTCTGTCCTGATTTAGAAACACTTTTGACCCGGGTAAGGGGCAGTAGAGCTCTGGCTCTTGCCACAGGTCTTGGGAGGGGGGGATGGGGGGAGGGGGGTGGGATAGAGGGATGGAGGGGAGGGGAGGGGTGGGAAGGGAGGGTTTATCTGCCCCCGTGCAGGTATCTGGTGAGAGCTTTGATGTCGGATTGTGAGCCATGTGCCAGCGGGCTGGAGGCATCCATCTGCCTCCTGTCCGCTGAGGATGACTGACAGTATCGAGCTGTGGTGCGGTGTTTACTTAAAATATGAAAAATAAGTAATATCATAAGAGATGAGTGATGAAGGAGATGTGCGGGGGAGAAGCTGGGAGACTGGATCGATACTCAGGGAGCATGCTCATAAACAGGCACGTGCGCACACGCACGCATGCACGCACATACACACACGCGCGTACAAACACACACACATGCACACACAGACACAGACACACACATGCACACACACACAGACACACGCGTATACACACACGCACGCACGCGTATACACGCACGCATGCACACACACGCACGCATGCACACACATACACACACACGCTACACACACGCTACACACACACGCACACACACTTACGCATGCGTATACACATGCACGCACACACACACATGCATGTGTATACACACACATGCACACACACACACACACACACATATGCTTCTGTTAAGGCATCTGTCTGAAATGTGCCTTCTAGCAAGATGTTGAAATAATAAGCTGATAATAGAAACAAATAACAGTATGATAAGAAAACCTTGCAGAATCCAGATGCTTTTGTCAAAATGACAAAATATGTTGAATTATATTTCACAGAAAAGGGACATCCTGTTAATATATCTCATCTGCTTTGCTGTCAAATTAAGTCAGTGATTGGTTTGTGGCTAGGGAACAATGCTGATGAATGTAACTCAGCATCCCCAGGGTACATCGCAAACCGTGTTCAGTAGTAGCAGCAAGCGTTGAGTACTGGGCTGTGTTGAGTTTTGTTATGGCCATGCTTAGAGGATTTTGTGTGTGAACTGGGATGAAAAATTCTCTGTATATCCAGCACTTTTTCATTATGACTCGAGCTGCTTGCTTCCTCGTCCAGGAGGGGTTTTCACCTAATCCTTAAGGTCCTGTAAGGCCAATCCGTGTGGCTCCTGCTGATCTAAGGGGGCATTAACCCGAGCGCCCTCTGGGCCTGTCTCCCCTTCCAGGACCTGCTCGGAGAACGACTGCACCACGGTCGCCCCCGGCAACGCCTGCCTCAGCCCCACCAAGGCCGACCTGGTCTACGGCAAGACCGCCAAGCAGTGTCTGGAGGAGATCTCAGGTAGGCCCGGGACCGGGAGTGGGCGGGGCCCGCAGGTGTCCGTCAGGAGTGGGGGCAGGGCGGGGGCGGTGTGTTTGTGGTGGGGGGAGGGGGGGGTGTGGTTCTTTCTGGGAACTGTTCCCGTTCCTTTTTGGTCGCACCTTTGCGGCGGGCCGGCTGTGTGCCTCTGGCTCGCAGCCATTGGCTGTTAGGAGTCATGTGACGCGTAACCTTCAAAGCGTTGAGTGTGGGCTGCAACACAGGGCTGTAGACCCCATGCAGACTTATGCGGGGGAGTTATTTTTGTTGAATACCCATCGAACATTACAGCACAAACACAGCCAACATGACAGAGAAGGGGAGCCAGTTTACCCACAGGCAATAGCTGCTGTCTCAGTTTGTATCATAAACATTATATGTCATGTCTATGGAAGATATACTGTGGTTTTAAAAAGAATGAATTTCATGCAGTAGCTGCTGTTTTGCTTTATTTATGTCATAAAATGTAATATCTATAGAGAGCTATACTTTAGATTTATAATGAATGAATATAATTTTGCAACATCCGTCATATTCAGTCAGTGGAGTCAAACTAGTATTTGTTAAAACAGTTATTTTTTCTTATTTGGAGAATTAACACACTAGCGACTATATAGCTGTTTATAACGTATAGAATTCCCTTATTTGCAGTCCTTTGGCAGTGGCTTTATAACCTGGGGAGCTTGCTTTATTAATGTTACACTTCATCACGCTTGAACTGCATATGCGAAGAAGACAAATCGCCTTCCATTATCACTTTCTTTTTCAATTAGCTCATGGGGGAACAGCTTTCTAGAACAACATGTCTGGATGCAGACACTCGCTGACAGACGCCTCATGTGACAGGCGCGTCACCTGACAGGCGCGTCACCTGACAGGTCAGATTGCATCAGTGTCGTTCACTCTGCTTCCTGCCTCAGGACGCTGGTGGTGATGTTCAGAGGCGTGTCTCGTTGATGCTTGAGCGCGTTCGCTTGTTTACTTGTAAGAGCGCCTTTCACACCGTTCCCACGGAAAAACTGCTGTTAAAATGGCGAAGAGGAGAAGGAGATGAAAAAAAAAAGCTGAAATGAAGATAACAACCTGTGTGAATTTATATGGAGCATTCTTCACCTGAAAATGATTTTGTTAGATTTAGCTTCTGCCCTCTCAGAGTAGCCTCTGAGGAGTGTTAAATATGCTGTGATTAAAATGTGATGTAGGGCTAGTGCACATTTCAGTAATACTCACAGCAATGTTCTTCGTCTCAGTAATTTGTGTTTTCGTGATGTACTGTGTCAATGCGGACGTGCAGCGCGTTTCTGAATTTTGGTCTTTTGGGCTTGTGGCAGGTGGATTTTAGTTAACCGTGAGGGCTTCTGCACTAGATCTCATCAGATATTCAAATATCCTCTTTTCAAACTGTAGAAACGTAATGCTGAGCGCTGTGGTCAGAATCACTTTCTCCCACTGTATACAGTGTGTAACTAGGCTCTCATAACAACCAAGCCTACCCTGGCAGCGTTTCCTCAGCCACACAAACAAACGGGGTGCGGTAGCTGTCGGGTTCTGGGTGCCAGTTTTCGCTGCACAGTTTTGAGTAGGAAGCAGAATGTGTGGAATGTCTCGGTTTTTAAAAGAATCTCTGGGCCGTGAGTGGTAGAGAAAAGGAGCGGCGGCTTCACTGCGGTCTCATGGCGAGTCGTCTCTGCGCGGATGAGTGATGCCGCCCCCCCCCCCCCCCCCCCCGCCCCCCATTGGAGAGAGCGTGGTCACGCTAAAGGAGATTGCAGTTGTCGTTCTGGATTCGCCCGCTGTGGCGTGGCGGGATTTGGACGGGCGTTGCCGTCGGCGGCTTCAGAGTGTTTTTTTTAAAAATAAAATGGCCGGTCGCTCGCCGCTTGTGTCACCGCTTAGGGAAGGATTCCAACCACCAGCCCAAGATGGAATCCGGCAGGAACCAGCTTCTGCTCCAGCTGGACTCCATCTGGAATCTGGTGATGATATAAGTGTCTGTTCCAAGCCGGCCCACCAGCTGGACGTGGTCTTGCCAGCATGGTTGCCATCTCAGCCATCTTGTCGCCAAGCTTGACCATCTCCAGACCAGCTGGGCCAGAGTAAACCCAGGCTGGAGCCAAGCTGGATTCTCCCCCCAGGGGACTGCCTTTGGAGACCGCTCAGTCTGCAGGACTGGGAAGCCGCCTGTGTTACCTGCCTGTGTTATCCCCTGCTTCCCGTTAGCTAGCGCAGAGAGGCTGTGCATCCCTGTGTTTGATACTGTAAGGTGTGAAGTGCAGCCGTGTGTGCAGCTGTATGACTGTGACACACACACATGCGTTTATCTCTTGTATATCTTCAGAGACACAAGCTGTCATTCATGTGTACACAGACATCGCCGTGAACATTTGCACAGACTCAAGCATGCATAACCTTCCACACTGTCCATGCATACAAACACGTATCTGCATAGACACGTGTGAATATCCATCTGTACAAATGCACGAGCATGCACATACATGCATATGCATACATAAGGCGTATGCGTAGCCACAAGAACACGTATCTGCTAGAACTTACACAGACACAGTATACACATGCACATAGAAACAACCAGTCATACCCACAAGCATGTGTAACCATACACAAACACACACACACACAGGGACCCCCCCCCCCCCACATAGACACACACGCGCGCACACACAAACATGCATTGACATCAGCACTCTTACCTGCCTGTATGTGAGCATGCATAAATGCACACACACCAATACACACACACGTTCGTGCACGCACACACACACTCACTCACTCCCTTTCTCACAGGCACACACGCACGCACACACGCACACACACACACACACTCTCTCACTCCCTTTCTCACAGGCACACACGCATGCATGCACACACACACACACGCACACACACACACACACACTCACTCACTCCCTTTCTCACAGGCACACACGCATGCACACACACACACACACTCACTCCCTTTCTCACAGGCACACACGCACGCACCCCTCCCTGTGGTGGGTCTGTGCTGATAATGAGTGTTGATGAGGTTCTGACAGTGTGGGGGTGGGGGGGGGGGGCAGCCCCCCGATCGCGGGGCGTTTTTGGCACGGTGGCCAGGGCTGATGTCCCCGGCGGGGGGCGGGGGGGGGGGCGGGGGGGCAGGCAGCGGTCCGCAGGCGGAGGAGGAATACCGAAGAGACCCGGCGGAGCCCCCAAACCCCGCGACCCGCCGATCTCCTCACCCCGGCCGGCGATCAGCGCTCCCGCGAGCACAGCAACGCTCGCTGCGCTCAGGCGATAATTAACCAGAGGAGAGGGGACCGAGAGGGAGGGGGGGCGGAGGAGAGAAGAGGAGGGAGAGTGAGTGAGTGAGTGAGTGAAAGAGAGAGGGAGGGAGAGACAGGAGAGAGAGATTGTGAGAGGGAGCGAGGCAGATGAGAAGGAAACGGACGAAAAAGAGGGAGGAGAGAGACTGAAAGAGAGAGCGAGAGAGAGAGAGAGTGCGTGTGTAAGAGAGAGAGGGAGAGAGAGAGAGGGAGAAAGCATTGTGCTTCCCCACTCATTCTTACCACTCCTTGAGCGAAGAAAGGGAGGAGAGGCGCAGGAGGAGCTCGAGGAGGAGCTCGCTGGATCTGGAGGAGAGAGGGGCAACTGCCCGTGAGCGTACAGCGGCCGCAGGATTACCCCCGTCCTGCCCTCACCGGGGGGGGAGAGGGGAGGAGAGGGGGGGCAGCGTCCACAGCATGCGTCCTGGCGGATCTGTCTCTCTCCCGGATCGAGCCAGAGGGCAGCTCTGCTCCAGCGTGGGGTGGGAGGGGTACCTGCAGCTTTTCGGAGTAGAGGACCGCTGTCCATCCGTCCCCCGCCCCGCCAAATCGGCCAACGCGCGCCTACGAGGAGGATGTGAGGCGGAGAGAGGGGGCGTAGCCAGGCGAGGAAGAGTGGGAGGATGAAGAGGGGCGCCGAGTTCTCCGTCTTCCAGGGCGGGAGCCCCACCAGGAGGACCGCCCCGCCCCCTGCCAACCTGAACCTCCGAAAGCAGAAGTCTCTGACCGACCTGGCCCTGCAGGGCCCCAAAAAGCCAGCGAGGGAGGGGCCGGAGCCGGCCGAGCCGGGGGGGGGCAGGGGGCCCCGGGTCCGGTCGCTCTCGCTGTCCCTCTCCAGGGCGCTGTCCCTGTCGGAACAATCGCTCCCCCCTCCCAGGGGGCCGGGCCCCCGCCCCGCGTCCTGGCGGCTGGGGGGCGGCGGCGGCGGCGGCGGCGGCGGCGAAGAGGGGGGTGCCGAGCGCGGGGGCGGAGCCAGGCTGGGGTACGAGGCTCGACCCCCGCCCCCCAGGGTCAGGCGCTGGCCGAACGAGGAAGAGGAGGATGAAGAGGAGGAAGAGGGGGGCGGGTGCGGGCGTGAGGGCGCCGCCCACCTGGACCAGGAAGTGATCCTCACCATGCTGGGGGACCTGCAGCAGGCCCTGTACCCCCATCCTCGCCGTAAGTAGCGCCAGACCCCCCCCCCCCCTCCAATTCGCTTCCCCAGAGGCACCGACCTCACCACCGGGCAGAGAGCAGCGGGCTGGCACCCTACACAGTCCCGGCGAATATGAAAAGAGCTTTTACCAGAGGAGTATCTTCTCATCCCGTTTCACTTATCTTTGATCCTCAGTGCGTGTCTTCTGCTCGCCTGTCTGAGTGATGCGTGCGGACGATCGTCCTCTCGCTCGGCGCAGGCTGTTCTTTGCGGCTGCGTACGCTAGCCTGGCTGTGCCTCAGGTTTTTGATGCTGTGCTGCGCAGGTTCGAGCAGCGCTCCAGCGCAGTGCTGCGCGGCAGCGCTGAAAGCTGTGCGGCGGTGCAGAAAGCACCTGCGCGGGTGATTAGGCTGCGCTAGATAGCGGGGTGTTCCTCCTGAGCGCGACCGCGCTGGCGTTAGCAGCGCTAGCTAGCCGCGGCGAGGAATGGACGCAGTGCTCTGGAACGAGCTGGGAAAGAGCACGTTGGCTCAGCGTGTTTTAGAGCGGATGTGTGCGCATCGGAGAGGCAGTGCCTTCTGCCAGTTATAGGAGCGGGTGTGAGTGTGAGTGTGTGTGTGTGTGTGTGTGTGCATGTGTGCGCATCGGAGAGGCAGTGCCTTCTGCCAGTTATAGGAGCGGGTGTGAGTGTGTGTGTGTGTGTGTGCATGTGTGCGCATCGGAGAGGCAGTGCCTTCTGCCAGTTATAGGAGCGGGTGTGAGTGTCTGTGTCTGTGTGGGTATGTGTGTGTGTGTAGGTGCATGTGTTTGTGTGTGCATGCGTGTGCGTGTGCATGTGTCTCTGTGTGTGTGTGTGTGTGTGTGTGCATGTGTCTGTGTATGTGCATGCGTGTGTGTGTGTGTGTGTGTGGGTGTCTGTGTGTCCGTGTGCGTGTGTGTGTGCATGTGTGTGGTGCGCGTGCACGTGTGTGCATGTGTGTGCGTGTGTGTGCGCATGCATCTGTGTGTGTGTGTGTGTGTGCGGGTGCGGGTGAGCCTGTGTGTGCATGTGTGTGCGTGTGTGTGCGCGTGCATCTGTGTGTGTGTGTGTGTGCGTGTATCTGTGTGTGTGTGTGTGTGTGTGTGTGTGTGTGTGTCTGTGCATGTGTGTGCAGCGAGAGCAATCAGCGTACTCTCTCCAGGAACAGGAGCGGAGTCTTCACATGCATTATTAAACCAGTAAAGAGCGATATATCAGGCGCTTGATGAGCTGCTGCTGGTGTTAATCGGTGTCAGTGAGACTGAATGCACACAGAACCTGTGGATCGCGCTGGCTGCAGTCACAGGAGTGTGGGGCTCAGATTGCTCTCAAATGGTCTCCTGTTGCAGTCTTTTCTGGAATTCCTTATTTCTCTTGCGCAGAAAAATCCATTAAATAAATCAGCGTCTCTGTAGCCAATCTTCTTTTTATTTTTTTTTATTTTTCATTTATTCAGTTGGCCGACTGCCAAATAGATATATGCTAGGTATTTTTCATTTTTTTTTTTTTTTGGTATGTCCAGGTTACTTACAGCACAATACATGAATATGATTACACATTCATGTGAAGGCTGTTTAAACCAGCAATATGTTATCTACTGTGAATTCAAAGATGTTCATGGTGAGAGAGACACTTTTTTATGGTTCATCACTTTTATTCCCTTTTTTGTATGTATTTCTTTATTATATTTTAAAATGTCTGGGAGACTAATGATGAAGGTCCACACTGCCCCTTCTTAACATTCAGCTCCCTGCAGTCAGATTATAATAGTATATGCATCAAATATGGAATCTAATTTTTCGATGTTATACCTTTGTCATTGTTAAGTCTATAACAAGACTGTAAAAGAGAATTCCGGAAGAAAATTGGTGCACTCTGTGTGGTGTGTTCAGAGCAGGGATTGGAACCAGAAGGGCATTGAGTGTGGCCCTCATACCTGGCTGGCTTCATTTGAAGTCTGGCTGTTTAAATGAATGAAATTAAATGTACTGAGTAATGTGGGTTAATGGACGCTGGTTGTGGTTTTATGAGCTGAATGAGGGTGGATAGTTAATGAAATGCAGTGTGCGTGTGGGAGCGGCTGGCGTCCTGCAGGGGGCACCAGCGTGTTCAGATCCTGGCCTGTCGATTCTGCCCTTTTATTGCCAGACCGGCTCTGTCTGGGTCCTTCTCCGGGGGGACGCCTGTCAGCTTGAGTTCCTCCTCCTGCTCTAAGCCCTCTGTGGCCTCCGGCAGGCTGGCCCCAGCCGTGATCCGCATGTCTGCACACAGGCAAATTTAAGGACACCCTGCGCTCTTCTCTGAAAATAGACAACGCCCAGCTTATTCTATATCTTTAATGTGTTTATGGAATTTGGTGTTGTCTATGTTAAAATGGAACGTTGATGTGAATTAGCTCAGGGAAGTTTGGTGTCAGTGCGACAAGACAAGTCAATAATTTAGGGAAAAAAAGCTTAGCATGTTCATCAAAGCTCTTTCCCCGAATCTTCTTGTTTGGCTGGCTTTACAACGGTCTTATTAAAATCTTCGTTTTTACACGAGATCATGCAAACCATCATCGGCACCACTTCCTTTCGTGTCATTCAGCCCACGTAACAAGGGGTCATTTCACAAGGTAGGCAGGGTTCCTAACGCAGGACTCCTGATGTACCTCCTGGCAGGTCAGGCATGGCAGTCCAGGCTGAGGAGGCATCCGGCTCTCCCGCGGCACTGAAATACAAACCCGCCGCTCATCCACATCATTTTTATCCCTGTCCAGAGAGCCCGGCTTAATGCTCCGGCTAAACCGGTGCTTAATTTTTACGAGGCTCTGGGCTCTACTCACGCACACACTCACACTCACACACACACACACACGCACGCACACACACTCACACACACACGCACACACACACACACACGCGCGCACGCTGAGAGGCGTCTCTTAAGTCGCTTTTCCACCGCATGGTACCAGCTCGACTCGACCCGCCTCTGTTTGACTTTTTGGGTTTTCCATCGGGCAAAAGTTGTGGATAGTACCTGGTGCCTGGTACCTTTTTTGGTATCGCCTCCGTCGAGGTTCCATGCGAGCTGAGGAGATGCCAAAATGTGACGTGAAAACACTGCTGACCACTGATTGGTCAGAGCAACGCGTTTCATGCGGCGTCGCTATGACGACCAGCTACACTGACGGGGGGGTATCTGCAGTGGAAAACGAAGTACCTGGTACCAAAAGCGAGTAGAGTTGAGTAGAGTTGAGTCGAGTTGAGCCGGTACCATGCGGTGGAAAAGCAGCTTAAGTCGCCGCAAAAGAGCAGCTTACGCTCGGCGAAGAGTCCGCCAAAGGCGCCAAACGCGTCAGTGTGCGGCTCGAGCAGGCCGAGGCCTCACCTTGGGCCCGCATCCCCCGTGGCGAGCGCAGATTTCCCAGGTGCCCCTCTGCCCGCTGGTTTAAAAAAAATATCGCTTCGCTTGACTCCGGCTATTGCTTTTGCGAGGTCATCATCAGGATTGATTGGGGCGGTGATGATTGGTTGTTGTTGCTATTTATTATTTCCATGGCCCTAAGCCAAACTGATTTTCATAAACTGCCTTTTTTTTAAAAATATACTGAAGTGATTCATGTTAGGATCTGTGCTCAAGGTTACTATGGTACAGTGATGTCCTCTTGCATTACATTACAATACATTACAGGCACTTAGCAGACGCTTTTATCCAGAGCGACTTGGACATCTTTTTACATAAAATGTAAACGGCTGGATTATATACTGAAGCAATGGAGGTTAAGTACCTTGCTCAAGGGTACAATGACAATGTCCACCCTGGGAATCGAACCTACAACCATTAGGTTACAACACCAGGTTGGGTCCTAACCCATTACACTACACTGCCCCTCCCAGTATGTAAGCACACAGTATTTTAGTGTTGTTTTTACTTGGCCACAGTGCCAAACCCTTCCGTGGTGAGTGGGCTGGTCAGCGTGAGACCCAGCCTGTCCGGGCTGGATGGGACCCCTCCCAGCTGTGAGCACTGGAACCAGTTTTTTTGGGGAAGGCCTCAGACGGACCGCTCTCTCGCGGGGCGGGGCGCACCGTGCCTGATCGGGGGTTCTCTGGGTCTTCCCTCCTCCAGGAGAGGACCCGGAGGCGAGGCGGATGCGGACGGTGAGGAACATCGCCGACCTGCGGCAGAACCTGGAGGAGACCATGTCCAGCCTGCGGGGCACGCAGGTCAGCCACAGGTGAGCGGGCGAGCGAGCGAGTCTGAGGTGAGCGAGAGACGGGCACAGGTGAGGGAGCGGTCAGCCACAGGTGAGCGGGCGAGCAGGCGGAGAGTCTGAGGTGAGCGAGAGACAGGGCGACAGGTGAGGGAGCGGTCAGTCACAGGTGAGGTGTTCCAGTGAGCGGTAGGTCAGAGGTGAGCGAGTGGTCAGTTACTAACTATTCCAGTGCACTGGGCATCGACCGAAGCAAACACAACCACAGCGGTGTGTAGAACATTAGCTAGAACATCTTTGACATTTTTAGCTCGCTAGCTAAACTTTGGCATTTGTAGCTAGCTAGCTTAAACTGCATTCACTTTAGAAAATTTTCCTGGTTCGTCCTGTAGGTCATTGTTTCTTTACCGTTTCTTGTTTTCAGATTAAATAGCTGGCTAGCCTGCTAACAGCGCAAAGAAAAACGTCCGTGTACATACCTTTCAGAGTGTGTTACCTGCAAACGGTTTGCTAACACACTACACTGACAACCGCAGCCACGCTATCAAGAAATGCTCACAGAAATATCATGAATGATCTTCGCCAGGCAAACAAATAGATGGTCTTGTTTGACTGATGACCTTGAATGTAGTTTTCTAAGCAATGTGTGACATTTAAAAGTGATTTTTACCCTTTTTTCCTTGTCAAAGCTGTCTGTCATCCCTTTGTGTCCTCTGTACAAAAGGTAGTCCTTGACTTGACTCTCGCCTGTATGTGGTATAATAGAGTATTACCTGCGGAACAGTAATAACTTGCTTAAGTGCATTCAATGCAATCTCACACAGTGCCTGGACAAAGCAATGTCTGGATAATTTCGGTTGGTCCCTAAGTTCAAAGCAATACGCAGGCTTGTCTGTTGAATATAGAAGCTGTTCACTGTAAAAGAAAACTCAAGCGATCATTCAGTCTGCACACTTCTATTGTGCAATTAAGATAGCAGTTAGAAATGTGTGTTGGGATGTTGGCTTTATTCAAAACGCAGTCTCTCACTTTCTCTCTAAATCAGGGCTAATTGGTTTCCCGAGGGCCTGGCATGAAAGATGGCTTTTGTTTCAGCCATTCTTAGTTTTTTGAGCTCAATAACTAACATTAGTTTACTCATAAATTATTCCGTAGTAAATATTTCTCAGAGGTTCAGAGCCTTTAGCTGTCATTTTTTTATTTTTATCAAGCATATTGTTAACAAATTAAGATTTCATAAATGATCAAGCTAATTAAGTCATTTAAAACAGTTTACGGCACAGTTAGAAATTCAAATTCCAAAACAAATCAACCCTTTTTGTGAACTCTTGCTCCGAAGCAAACATGCATTGTTTTCCTCCCAAACACAAACACCGTGCTGAATATCAGGGGAAATTAAGTGTTCAGTGCCCTTCTGCAGGAGCAGAGACTGAACAGTGGCAAACCTGCGGGCTCCTCAGGCATTTATATGTATTCAGCAAATCCCCAACAGTGAAGATCGAGTATCAATGGACTGCAATTCCAGTGACTGAAGGCAGAAGTTTGATCTTCTCTCTGCATTAGACTGAAGTTTAAGATCTACACATTTATTGTGTAAACCAGAACTGCCCAGCCCTGCTCCTGGAGATATGCTGTCCTGTAGGTTTCCACTCCAACCCTAACAATGCACACCTCATTCAACAGCTAGAGCAGGGCTGCCCAACCCTGTTCCTGGAGATCTACCATCCTGCAGGTTTTCATTTCCACCATAATTTGGCACACCTGACTACTATTTAGCAGCTCAACGAGATCTCTAGCTGTTGAATGAGGTGTGCTTTGTTAGGGTCGGTAGTGTATAAACCTACGGGACGGTAGATCTCCAGGAACAGGATTGGTCAGCTCTGGTGTCCACTGTATAGAGATTAAATATAATGGCTTAATGACCATCCAATAAGGATGCAGATTTTTCTAATGTATTCAATTCTTAAGTATACTATACATTGTACATGTAAGCAATGTTGTTTATTACCAATGTAACACTAAGTGTTCTGCTTGAACCTGAAATTGATTGTCATTATTTTTAGACTACATTAGGCACTCCGTGTAGTGTGTCTATGTAATTTATGTTTAATCGTAAAATTATACGCGCTCCCTAAAGGTGTGAGCATTATTCTTTCTTGTGTGATCAGTATTATGGGATGCTCGATTTCCTAAACCCTCCTCGTTTCTCTGTGCGGTGGCAGGTGCTTGATGGTGACATTTCGGCCCTGCCCTTAATGGAATGTGTGATTCCTAATCACGCTTGTTTGCCCCACATTGTCACCGTGGTGTCAGGAGACCGTCACCACCGAGCCTCCCAACCCCCCCCTCCCCCCCCCCCCCCCCGGGGGAGTCAGCCGCTCAGCAGAGACCAGACAGCGATCCGCAGACACGGGCGGGCGGGCGGGGGGGGCGCCCCTCTCCCCCCTCCCCAAACCCACATTTTCACAGGGATTTCTGTCTCTCCGGGATGAAATTGCTATTGATTGATGTGTGGTTCAGGGGGAAAAGAAAAAAAAAAGAAAAGGACGAAGGACAAGAAAAAAAAAAAGAAAAAAACATCGCCGCTAAAGGGATTTGTGTGATCTTCAAAGGCACCTTGCTGTGGCAAAAACATTTTAAAAACCTAAAATAAATAAATAAATAAATAAATAAATAAATAAAGAGACGAATGAAGGAATGAGACGCGCGTGAAATGGGAGGCGGGCCGCTGGGTGGACCGGCGGGATTCAGCCGCGCGGCGGCGGCGGCGCTCGAGGCCTGGCGGGTTCTGCCCGCGCCGTCCGTGAGCGCGCCGTTTCACACTTTCATTTACGGCCGAAAGAAACAATCATGATAACGACTCACACGCGCTGAGAGGGGATTGGCTGAGCCGCCGACGGACCGTTCGCGCCGACGCGCGTTTCTCACGCATTTCTCGTGCGTTTCACGCGCGTTTCTCGCATGTTCGTTTCCGTGTTATTTAATGTCGTGTGGACGAGGCGGCCGGCCTACACTGGCACGGCTCAGACAATTACCTTTCCTGGAAGCAGAATGGATTTTTCTGTGGTCCACACCCCTCTCTCTCTCTCTCTCTCTCTCTCTCTCTCTCTCTCTCTCTCTCTCTCTCTCTGTCCCTCTCTTTCTCTGCATGTGCTCGACGCCTCACCACAGCTGCCTGCGTTTCTAGAGAAAAACGGTCCACCGCGACCGTGTCCGTCGGAGAAACTTTAGCGAGTTCAGGGTCTGCGTAACAATTCCCCGGTAACGCTTCAGTGCAGAGGCGTCATTATTAACGCGGGCGTCGCTATGCGCACGTTCGCCGATGAGCCGCGGACGACGAGGCGGACGTCCTTGTGCTCGTTCTCAAACATCGCCAGCGCCTCTTTCATCTCGGCTATCGATTTCCCCGCTCGTGAGCGAGGTCGAAATCTCCCCGCTATTATTTTTGCGGAGTGATGAAATGCATTGTACTCTGCTGCATTCCCGCTTCCCCCTCATTGGCTTGCAGGTTGCCAGGATACGATCTGGAGTGTAAGCAGGCGGATATAAGAAAACCTAAGAGAACTGTCGTGCGCCATCTGGAGCGATATGAGGAATGTTGATGCGGGCCCGTCGCCTCCCTCTGTAGCTGGTGCAGATGGATATGACACGCTGCACACCTGGGAGTTTCAGAGATATTAAGGGGGCGTGTCCATGGGAAAATGAAACTCGGGGAAAGGTTATGGTTGGCCGCGTGTGCATTTACAGGTCGGGGATGTGGGGATCTTTGATCTGGTGGGTGTTTGTTATCTCTGTTATCTCTGATGACTCCCTTTTTGGCTGTCGTTTTCAAATGCGTACTTGCGTACCGTAGTTCATGCCACTTTTGAGTGATTGAGTGCCAGACGCCTTTCTGAACGGCAAACCGAAAAGGAACTACCATTAAAAGGGATTATTTCATTGGATAATCACAATGTCTTTCATGATGTCTTTCTCTATACACTGCAGCCTTAAGGGGGCGCCATACGTGTTCACGAAATTGACTTGTGAACGCTGTTGCCAATGCTTTCACTTGGCCTGCTCAAAATTAGACTGAGCTTGCACGCGCACAAAAAAGCTTATTCCAGACAAACAAACGGAAACGCCAAAGCAGACAGGTGGTGTTAAACAGCTCATCCATTAGTTATGCACAAGCTGTAACATCCAAGCATGCTTAAAAGTCAAGTATAAAAGTGTTTAACAGTCCCTGTTGCCTGTAATTATGGCCAGCACGGAAGGGTCCTTTGTGCCTTTAAGGGACGGATATAGGACTGCATTTTGGCAGGGGTTTCAGAGGCCAAACTTCTAAACTTGCTGATGTTTCACAAGCAACTGCTTTTAAGTTGACGTCAACGTCAAATTTTGAGGGAAAAGCATTATCAGCAAAGGCGAACCGTTGGCAGAGGCAAATGCCCCTGGAACACGACGTCCGTGCGTCTAATCGACAGGCAGGGTAAAACAGGGATACGATCGCAGATCAGCCGACGACAGATTTAAACCTTTAAAATTAAAAATTTTCTCTCCGGCAGTAGTGTTCACAGCAAGCCAGACAGCCGTTGTGTGGCGTTGGCACTGACAGGGTTCGAGGATGACCCGCGCCCCGTCTCCTCTGTCTCTGTGAGTCGCACCGTGGTCACACGGCGGTCACGTCGCGGTCAGACCGCCTCGCCGCGGCGTCGCCGCTGATCGCGCGCGTCAGGGGGAGTGCGAACGCGCCCGCGTCCTGAGAGCTGCCGCCAACGGGTCAGCGGTGGCGCTCGCCAACGCCGGCGGCCGTCGGACAGGGCGCCCGGTGACGGGGCGCTAGGCAACTGACGCGCCACCCTGCCGGATACACTCGCGCTCCGCCTCGCCCCCGCCATCGTCGCCGCCGCCACGTCTCGGAAAACTGCCGCGGTCCTGCTGGGCGGGAAACAGCAGATCCGCGATCGTCCGCCTGCTCCAATCGCCTCAGTGCTCCTCCTATGAAAGATAATCCTCAGTATGTGCCTGAAAACGGTCACCGACAATTAGTATTTAAATGGGTAGTCATTAATTTTTGATTTAACACAGAAGTTTCAAAATAATTTGAAAATATTCTCTCACATCTAACTGCATTTACAGGAGTGTTAAAGTCTTTGGAAGCTCAGGGACAATTCTTAATTTGAGTTGTACAAGTATTGCCCCCCATTACAAAGTACTCTTAATGTCCAAAGGCTTAGCAATAACTGATATATGTGAGAGATCTAGAGATATTTTGTTGCATCATCTGCATTGTCACTGTTCTGAGACAAATCATAACCGTAATGTTTGTCTGTCTAAATATTTGCTGGTGGTTGCAGCTGTAAAATTCCCTTGAGGTTTTTTGTCAGGAAATAGCTGTGATGTGCATCATTTGCCACTAGAGGGAGTTGAGGGAGGGGGCCTAAGCATGTGTGAGAGAGCCAGTGCTCATCTCCCTGTGGCTGATGGGAAGTGTAGTCTTTCTGCACACCTGCTGCCTGGTTGCTGTCAGTGATGGACTCTCATTATACAGCAGTCCTCCATTCCCAATCCATTCCAACTCACTAGCCTGGAAACAACATGGCACTTTGAAAAGGTCAAGCCGTGTGGGCGAACAAGAACAGCAACGATTTTTCTTCCCGTTCACTTGCAAGGATATTAAACAGATGGGATGTGCTCTCGCATGGTTCTGCCAGCATCACTGATCTCTCTGCTAAACAATCACTGCCTGCTGTAGAACTCTGAAGATTTGCATTTGGTTCTCTTCATTGGAGAGAAGAATCTGATGCAAAAAGACTGATGCATAACTTGTTCTTTGACATCACGTCAGATAATTTTTCATGTGGCATTCATGTTTCATAAACTACTGTTATAGTAGACGAGCAGTATCACAAGATGTCAGAGCAGATAAATGCATTAATAAGTATTGTACAATGCTGGATTGCAAAGCCTCCATCGCAGACACATTGTAACCATAGAATAGGCAAGCTGACAACACTAGTATGATGATACTTGTCATGGGTATGTATAACAGCTGGCTCTATTGCTTCCTGCTCCAGGACAATTTACTCTTCATGTCTTAATTCTCTCAAACAGGGTTCATGTCGCTGTGGCTGAGCTTCTTGGTACTCTGTCAGCAGAGCAGACAGCCAATCATGTGTGTGTGTTTGATCCCTTCCAATCACAACCTGGGAGACCAGGGCTGTCAGAATGTCTGATGCCAGCCCCCTCTCCCCCCTCCTCTGTCCCCCCTCAGCACCTTGGAGACGACCTTTGACACCACGGTGACCACGGAGGTGAACGGGCGTGGCCTCCCCGCGCTGGGCAGCCGCTCCTGGCGCCTGGGCCAGTCCCCCAGCCCCCGCCTGCAGGCTGGCGACGCCCCCTCCCTGCCCGGCGGGTACCCCCAGCCCCGGGCCGGCGGTGGCGCAGGCGGGGGTGGGGGCGGCGGGGGGGGCGGGGGTGCGGGCGCTGGCCGGTACACGGACCCCTCCCGGCTCGTGTACAACGCCCCCCTGCGGCGGGGCGCGGCCGGGGTGGGGCCCAGGGGGGCGGAGCTCGGAGAAAAGGGAGGAGCCGAGGGAGGGCCCGAGGCGGAGGTGGGCGGGTACATGAGCGACGGGGACATCCTGGGGAAGAACGTGAGGCCGGACGACATCAGCAGCGGGTAAGAGACAGATTTAGGGCTCCTTAACTCTGGTATACAGCATATACCATGTAATATGGATTATAACCAAAAGGTTGCAGGATTTTAGACTTAAGTAAGGTATTTATTTTGAATGGCGTCTGTAAATATCAAACTGCATACATTTATTTATTGGAAAAATCTAGCTTCTGTAAGTCACATGAGAGGTATCTGCAGCAAACATTATTTATGCATAAACTTACGCACTGTAAATACAGATATATATATCTCACTGCCACCTATGAAAGATCCTCCTGTATCATTTGCTCAGTTGATTTTTTTTGCACAGTGGTAACCAACCCAGTTCCAGGTGATCTACTGTCCTCTAGGTTTTCATTTCAACCCTAATTTAGCACACCTGATTCTACTGATTAGCATCTCAGTGAGATCTCTAGCTGTTGAATGAGGTGCTTTGTTTGGGTTGGAGTGAAAACCTACGGGATGGTGTATCTCCTGAATCCATTGACCATACTTGTCTGCATTTTTGCACGTGATAATTTTAACGAATGAATAATATATTCGTTAAAATATGAATTGTACTTATAAAGCCTCTTTTCAGATGGAACCCTCTCACTCCTGAGAACCAGCAATTTACTGTTTTCGCATCCACTCATGACAGCCTGCCATGCTATTGAAACAAATTATAACATTAAGGGTAACACTCAACCCCCCTGCTGTAAAAGGCCGTGCAAACTTCTCATTTCTCTCCATTTCACATGCCCTTGAAATATAGTTTGATCTCAGAGACGCGCACGGTGCATGAACTAAGATGTATTTCCCGCGCGTGGTGCTCCATGACCATATTCAGCACTTGAAATGGCTTTTTGGACAGGCTTGCAGAATGAGCAGTGAAGTGTACGCTGGGGACAGGAAGGTAAATAGAAGCGGCGCGGGCTGCTGCGTGCGGGCTGCTGCGTGCGGGCTACGCATCGCGGCCTCCGCTCGATCTGCCCGGCCTCCCGTTCCCAAGGCCTCCCAATGAGGAGACGGACGGAGTGCGAATGAGACTCTTTGTCCGCGTGCCGTCTGTGTGCGCCGTCACGCTTCTCCAGAGAATGAGAGAGAATGGCGGCTTCATGCATCACCGAGTCACGTGACTGCCCGACTTCCATAGAGCCAACTACCGTAAACCCTGGAGTACGAGCCTCACTCTGATGTCCCTGTCCTAACACTGATGAATCCCTGGCTCTCTGCATGGAGCGATCTACCGTAAACCCTGGAGTACGAGCCTCACTGGCCTAAGAGCTGCTGTGTATTAGCCTCCTGTCTCTCCTTCTAGATCCATTTTCTGAGTCGTGCAGCTTAGGATATTTACTGTAGTTTGTGAAGTACATCTCAAATGACTGTTGCCTATGTTTAGAATTAATAATCACAGAAAGGTGATTATTATAATTTTGCAGTTACCTTGAAGCATGTTGTGCGCAGTTGTGATACGTACGCCTCGTATCTGTCTAGGCATTTCTGTGTTTTTATCCAGCCCATACAGGCACTGATGATTATTGACCAATTTTAAGAGAGTGTCTCACTGATATAGCTTCTAGAGCGAAGCTGGGAAGTTTAAATTAATTAGCACCTGGGGAAAATGGCAGAGCATTCATTTAGTATCCTAATTAGCTCTAATACCACATACTCCTGGCTCCCTCATCCGTATCCCATTAAAGCTCTTCCCCTGCAATATGAGGAGGTGTCCAATAAGATCGATGGTTCTGTCACTGGGCTGACTTCGCCTCGTTCCTCAGCACGTGCTTTTGCGAAAATAAACGAGGAGCGGCCATCTTGACGGTGATTGCTTTCCGGGTCTTCAGGTACCTGACGGACGGGGGCCTCAACCTGTACTCCCGGAATGTGGGGCGAGCCCCCGAATTGGCGGCCTCGCGAGACGTCATCCAGAGGGGGGTCAACGAGATGCAGGGGGGCACAGACAGGTAAGAAGTGTCCAATAGGCTTGTCTGACTGCTTTTGTGATCAGTATCTCAACCTTTCTACAATCAGCACACACAAGGCTAGTCCAGCTGCTTTTGTGACCAGCATCTCAAACTTTTTCTCCAACCAGCACTCAATCATGCATGGGGTGCCTGTGGGTTCATAAGAAGTCCCTTTCAATATGTGTTGCCCATTAGTCCAGTATCGTTCCCAATTAAACACATTCTGGAAGTTTTGTCCTTAAGCAAGAGCGACGAAAACAGATCTGTGACTGACGACTGTATTTTTAACTGCAGTAAAAATGCCCCTGCTGGCTCTAAGCCCGCGGTCTGTGTGAAGGTGTAAATTCGGTGAGGGAGATTTACGGCGACTCTGGCTCGGCGGCTCGGGGTGAAGCGCTCCTGCTTTCGTGTGGCGCTCGGCGCTCCGGTAATCTCGGAGATTGAATTTTGTAGCGGCGGCGGCGGCGGAGGCGCAAGAGCGTTTCGTGGTTTACATTCACAGAGCCGCCAAATCCATAACTCAGAGCTCATAAGGACAAACATATTTACGCCTTCAAGCGAAAATGTCTGGCTTGGACTTTTTTTTATTTATTTACCGAGATTTGATGGATGGTTTTATTGGGTGGCTTTTGTGGGGAATTATTGCCACTGTCTGTAATATTTTTTGCATGAAATGGATTTACAGTGAATGCATGGATCAGTGTGTGTCTACCAGCAGTGTTGTGCAGCTTCAGAGCAGCAGCCTGTCTTGCAGAAACCACAAGGAAATGAAGGAAATCCCTCAGCTGTAAACCGCTAGATGTGCTGCGGCTGGATTGTGGAGATCGCAGATTACATAGCTGGGAACAACGTGGATTGAAGGCCCATATTGGATCTGTCATTAGTATCTTAAAGTAAGACTGGGGGTCAGGCAGGAATCATAAGTGTGTTTAGGTATCGGAGCCACTGGAGAATGTTTGAAATGCACTGTGCTTTATTTGCCGATAGTAGCCCCTGTAGTATTTACCTGTAGTCACATATAGCCAGGGGGTTTCATTTCTAATCATGCTCTCTGATGAAAGCAGGGATGAGAGCTCGGTGTGCTCTTTGAATGACTCTTCTGACTCCGGCCTACAGTTCCTCTGTTGACTGTACGTTGCACACTGTCCTCCCCAGCCTTGCTAGCCGGATTGTTAGCGCAGCCGTTAGCTGTTAGCGCCGTTCAGCTTCTGTGTCGTCCACAGGGGTTGTGTTCTCGTGCCCTCTCCTCCCGCTCGTTATGGTCTGACCACGCCCGTCGAGAATTATGTACACACCCACGAGGCATTTAATCGCCACGGCAACGGCGTGGGGTCCCTCCTATTCTGTAACCCTGCTTATTTCAGCCCTGCTTAATGTGGGCTTATTAGAATTCAGCCGGAGCAATCTGCCGTGTGTGGAACTCTGCTACAGCAGTTGAGGACACAGGAATGCCAAGAGGGAATATGAATTTTCAGATTTCATGTTAAACTGCATAAATCTTTCTTCTGAGTTTAATTGTCCAAGGAAATGGTGGAAGAATCCAGTGGGTTGTGGGTTCAAAGCAGTGCTGTTTTACTTCGCTTTTCACTTCCCTGAAGTAGCAAACAGTTGAATTTTTTTTTTTTTTTAACTTCACTGCAGTGACGAAGAGTGAACGGTATGGCAGAATGTTTACTGTGCGCAAGATGACAGCCAGAAATTCAGTCAGACGGGTAACTTTTGTTTCCCCTCCCTGGGAACTTTGGGGATTTTGATAAAAGTTTTTGAACTGCTGAGCGGCTTATGCTAAAATTGGTCATTGTAGCGAAAAGTCCAACATTCTGGTATCAAAACCTGATTATGCCAGTGCTGCATATGGCTGGCCTCTCTGCAGGGAACTACACGATCGTCTGTACTGTCAGTCAATGGGACAATCTGTACACTTTCTGTCTGTAGTGTCAGTCAACAGGATTGTGTTAATCTCGTCGCAGAACCTCTGGTTGGTTACTTCCTGTAGTCTGGCTGCCGTAACCGCGAGAACGCCTTCATTTCCCAGCAGGCCATGTCAGAGGTGTCCCAGGATTGGATTTCGGGACTTTTCATTTCGACGGCTCCCAGGCTCTGGGGCCCAAGAGAGCCCCCCCCCCCCCCTCTTTAAGACGTGATCGTCTCCTTCATCCCCAGCACCAGTATCCCCTTGAAGGAAATATGGGATTAGGCGGAATTTCCCCCTTATCTCCGTAAGCTTCTGGAACCTTCTTTCCTTCATATCTGAGCTCCCACAACTAGCTTTCACACCTCTTCCACACTCCAGCCTAGTGTCTGCAAAAAAAAGAAGAAAAATCTGCCGGCCCCCCTTACAATTAAAGATTAGTTTATCTAAGGATTACCTTGGTGCTAAAACTAAGAACCCACTGATTGGTTTTTTAAAAACTTAATTAAAATATAATATTTGTCTGGGCTTCTTTATTTAAAATATAATACCTGCAGAAATTTTGCCTGTACTTCAAAAATCAAATATTAATAACCTGACAGTCAAATGTGCTCCAGCAGGCATCTTCTCTCAGTAGTTTCTTTATTGGCCCTTCACATCAGTATTGCATATTATAACCTGTTGCCTTCTGATGTGCTACTTAAGTGTGAAACCGGAGGTGAGAAATTGGTTTTACGTTGTCAAATGCTATCGATTTGATGATTTCGCCTGTTGAACTGTATTTCCAAGCACGCAGATATACTCAAAATGGTTTACAACTACTATTCCCAGACTTGGCAACTCACTGAAGAGGTAGATTTAATTCCGAAAAATTTTAATTGTAAAACTGAAATATTGGGGCAACTCGATAAAATCCACAGGATATGAGCCAAAATTCTAGCAATTACCTCTTTTTTTGGCCAAAATGCAATCTGTATTTGGCAGTGAGCCCCCACACTGTGAACTACTGTGGGCTATTCCTTTCCGCAGAAGGACTTTCTCCTGTGGGAATTTCTGTTGAGCAAGAAGCAGCTTTTTTCCATTAATTTGCTGGATGACAAATATAACGCATTGCAAAAACACATCACACATTTGTGAAGAGTACAATGTCACGTCCTGCCCAGACGTCCTTTGCCACATAACTCATTTGCAAACCTGCCTCTCTGGAAAGGACAAACATTTGTAATGACTTGTCTGGGTATCCCCCCATCCATTTTCTGATGGCAGAAGTATGAGCATTCGAATGCAGATGGTGTTATTTCTCCCTCTGGTGTGTTAAATAGATGAAGGAGAGCCCACCATAGTCGTTATTCAAAGCCTCCAGTTCTGTCCTTGCAGTGGACAGCAGGGAAATTCTATTGGCTACTGACTTTTGTCTCTTGACCAATCATTGGCCCTGACAGACTCTTCTGCCAGGTTCGTAACATGTTTGAAAGGGAGAGAATAAGTTTTCTGAAGAAAAGTTCTGCTGAGTCCTTACGTCTCGCTGTTATATCTGTCGAGCGGGTCCCTTGGTGGTGACTCAGGGAAAGTTTATGTATGTCCGCTAGAAACTATTGTATAGAATAATAAGGGCGCAAACTTAATAAATCATGGTTTTGTGTCGTTTTTATGTAATCTGTTGGGTATATTTAGGCGAGAGATATTTCTGCCAAACGTGGAGGCGTCGAACTTCAACTTGCCGTCCAAGCTTTTCTTATTTTAGCGCTGTGTTGCAGTATTTGCATCAGTAGCGCGTGCGTCTTGCGCACCTCGAAGAAACATCCATGGAGACCTGCAGGGTTTTTTTCCCCCCCCCTGTCCTTTCTCTCAGCTTTGTAATCATACATGTAGGGGCAGAAGTGTTGTATAATGGGTAAGGAACTGGACTTGTAACCTGAAGGTCACTGGTTTATTCCTGGATGGGGCACTGGCGTTGTACTTGTTTGTATAAATTTTTACAATGTAAATGCTCTGTAAAAAGTTGTGTAAGTTGCTCTGGATAAGAGCTTCTGCTAAATGTAATGTAATGTAGTGAATACATAACAGGCCAGTTAGCCACTACCCCCCCCCCCCCCCCCCCCCCCACGCTCTCACTCGTTTTCTGTTGACCATTGTTTCCCTAAGGTGACCCAAACATGCCCAGGCATCTTCCCGTCATTAAACCAGCATCAATTAATCACAAAGTAACAGCCCTTTACATGGATTTACAGTGAACACCTATGATTTTATAATCACCTTTGCATAATGCTAATGCTTACAGTAGTTTTCTGGAAAAATCTACGGCGTGTAATGCATAATTTATGACCAAAAAAGTCCGCTGCTCATGTATATTTTACTGAGATTCCTAAGGGATTCAGTAGGAGCGTTAATAATGAATTCTTTGACTCATTTAAGGGAGATGATGTTGTGCCCCCATTCATACGCGTGACCTTAAAGGTATCCTTTCATTTCTTGTGTGGTGAAGTGTGAGTGATTCGAATCAAGATCCACCGAATTGATTCACATAGCAAGACTTCTCCGATCCGCTTTGATCACACGTTGAGTAATGACACCCGGTTGTGAGCGAACGGCAGTGTCTTAGCGAATGTATGTTAATCGCAATGCAAATGGCCCAATCAGCGCATCCAGCTTTGGAAAAAATCGCCTTCTTTTCTGCCATATGCTTGAATAGCCAATCAAGCTCAGATCTCGTATCAATGTTTCGGTTGGACCGTGTGTATCTTCTGCCAACTGCGCTGCGCAGAATGTGTTTTGCGTTCTCCCGTCTTCTCGAAGCGAGAATTTGGTAACCGAAATGAAGCTCATTTATTTGAGCCCGGTGTGTTCGAAATGGCAGAGCACTCTTCCACAGGCTTGCTGTTTTTTAAATAAATGAAATAACTTCAGTTCATTACTGCCCTTTCAGAACGGGATTGGACACTGACAGCGTTCCAGCACGAGCTGACCTTTAACGCTCCACGATGGATTCAAATGCTAATGGCTTCAGTTTGCGTTTCTCCTGTTTTTTGTTTTTTAAAATCTTTTTCCGGTGGAATTGCTTCATCATGAATGTACCCATTCAACCCTGAGATGTGGATAACCAGCTATGGAAGCAGAAATAAATTATACGTGGATGCCTTTTTTTCCTTGTATCGTGTGTTAATTCAAATTGGATCTGCGTTAGTGATGTCTTCTAAAAGTATTAGCAGCACGCACCATTATAGTTAAATCGGGTTTCTTACTGGTGCGTGAATTCTTAACACAACTTTAAAACAGTCCACTGTCAGGCGTTAACTCAAAAGCCAGCGCAAGTCATACCCTACATTTATTATGACTTGTCATTAAACAAAGCAGGAGCGAAAAACCGCTCTCTATTAATACGCCCGCTATGCAGTATAGATGAGCCTGCTCTGTGTTCGCAGCAGAATCGGCTGCGGACAAGCAAGGTCATCTAAGCGTGAGCGAGCGGGCTTCAACACGGAGGCGTGCGTTTCACAGCAGGTTCATGAATTAATAACACCGCCCCCCCCCCCCCCCCCCCCCCACCCCACCCCACCCCACCCCCGAACTGACGGGGTCCGGGAGCTTCTATCGCAGAAGCGTTAGCATGGTTTGTGTCTGACCGCACGGCTTCTGTTTAACGAGAGGCGAGGGGTATCGCGGTGGAGGGAGGAGGCACTGTTCGCGGACTGTTATTCTGAGGAAGATTTGGGGGCCAATTGCACGCGGACCCCATTGGTCCAGGTGCCGCTGCTGTCAGCCGCGGAGAGATTCTGAGACGAAGCTCACGGGTGCCTGTTTGTCAAGCCGTTGTCAAAAAACCAGCTTGTTATCGAGGTTAGACTTTCTTCTTCCCCGCCGCCCAACAACATGGGCTCAAAAGAAATGAGAACATTAGCTATGCGACCTGAGACATTGTGTGCTATTTGTTAGTCCTACTTTAACCACAATTGGCTTCCAGGGATGTCTAATTCTGTCAGCCCAAAGAAAAGAGGACTGTTCTGGGAACAGTTGCAGCGTTGCTGTAATCCACTGATGTGACATCGAATGCTTTTCAGATTCTGCTGGGTGCTCATTACTTTGTACATATACAGCATGGGTCCAGATATGAGTTGTGTGTGTGTGTGTGTTTGCCTGTGTGTATATGTGACCGTGTTCTGCATAAGAAACAGGCGGGATGTTCATTAAATCTTGTTGCACACTAATCACTAATTACTTCCTCGTTTACCAGGAATTCATTTTTTGCTTTTTTGCTTACTTTGTTATTTCAGTCATGTTTGCTGCAAGTTGTCCAGAATGATTTGGCGAACTTTATTTTCCATTATTCGGTGTCATTTGCCGAGTCTCTTCCACGGAATAACGTGGCATTCCACAACCCAGCAAACTCATTTTATTGGCACTCTGTCAATAACTCAGTAGAATTTAAACTACCCAGTAAAATAAATACATCTCTGATATTTGAGTTTGTTCACTTTCTGGTGTTTTTGGCATTGTTTCAGTTTTATTCCTTTTTTTTTTTTTTGATCGAACAAGACATAGTTTTTTTTGTGTGCAGTGAAAACTATTTTTTGATATTTTTGTTTCTGACATCCTGCTGGCTCTACAATGGCTGGTGGAGAGACACCTGGGGGTTTGTGGCCTAAAATGAGAAAACTCACTTCAAGTACCTTCAAAGCAGTTCGCACAGCAGTGTTATGTAGGTTGTACGTGTATATATTACCTGATTATTTTTCCCAAAAAATGATGTTTTTGATATTTTTAGGAAGTTTTGCCTATGACACATTCAACCTGGGACCACAGCACTCAAGGAAAGACATAAAAACCAGCAAAATACTAAAACTGACATTTCTGTCTATAATTCTGAATAAACCCTATAAAATGTGCCTGTTTATATGTGCCTATGGAAACATGGTGTTGCTGCAAAAGCTGTGCTGGTGTTACTTGCCATTAGCAGTGTTTGGTGTTAAACCAACTATACCAGGCATTGTGAAGCTTGCTGGTCACCAGAAACTTACGCGTCTAAAAATCCTTTAATAGCACACACATCTGTGCGGGTCAAATGAAATGTGCTCTAAAACTGCAATAATATTACAAAACCCCTGAAAGTGAACTCTGCCTTTAAACTGCCAGAGTTTTGTTTTGCAGCACGCAGGTTTCTGATACATTCTGACATTTTTCAAGTGTCACTGCACACAAAGGATATTTTAGATTTGTCATGACCATATATTAGGCCAGCTACTCTCTGTGTTTATGTAATATTCCTGGTGTTTAAAGAAGACTCCTTGAGCAGGCATGCTTATATTGCGTAGCATTCAGCCCACCTGTCAGGGTGTGTTAGTATAAACACAGAGAGCTTTTCGGTGAATGAGAGCAGTTTGGCTCCTGAGAAGGTCACAGCGTTCAGCTGGCACCTCTCTGGAGTGCGGGCTCTGCGGGCGAGGCTGGCATGGTTTGGGCGAGCCAGGCACCTGCTCAGTGCCCATCTGTGGTGGAGTGCAGGGGGCCCTGCCCCCCCCCCCCCCCCCCAAACAAACATACACACACATACACTCATACACACCACAAACAAACACACACACACTCATACACACCACAAACATGCACACACACTCACCACAGGTGCTCACACACACGCGCGCGCATACACACATACACCACACACACACACACACACACACACACGCACACACAAACAGTGACCAGAGGAGGCTGCAGTTCTTGCCAGCCTCAGAGGCAGCCCCCCCCCCATGTGACCGTCACTGTGTCTGTCTGGTCTTACAGTGGGGCGCGAGACGGTTAATACCATCGGGGAGGGGGCGAGGGGGCGAGGCAGCGTCCCGGTCATCAGTCTTCGTCCCACACAGGTGATTAGCTTCTTCGGAAGACCCTTTAGCGAAGAGCAATGATACCCATCTCAGGACCGGCGGGCGAGAAATGGGGGGAACATGTCAGAGGCACTGCTCACGGGCTGATGAATAGCCTCTGCCATTTCGGGCATTAAAATGGAGCGGGACAGTGATTCATTCCGCACGCTGACCGAGCTGGAGGGCGGGAGGGGGCGTGTGTACAGGTCAAGGGCAGCGTATGCACTCCGCTGTATCATCATCACCATCTCAATACACGAGCGAGGTTAGGGTTTGGGGCGGCAGTGTAGTCTAATCGGTAAGGAGCTGGTCTTGTGACCTAAAGGTCACTGGTTCGATTCCCGGGTAGGATACTGTCGTTGTCACCCTTGTGCAAGGCACTTAACCTGCATTGCTTCAGTATAAATCCAGCTGTATAAATGGATGATATGTAAATGCTATGGAAAAAGTTGTTTAAGTCACTCTGGATAAGAGCGTCTGCTAAATGCCTGTAACGTACAGTAACGCAATGTAACGTATCTGTGGGAAGGAAGCGCACATCCTTAGCAGCCTACTGATAGCATCCCGGGTCTTTGAACGAGCGCGTCTTGATTCTAAGGGAGGGGAGCTCTGGGGGTGATTCATCTTTATTGGGCTCTTTTAAACGGGCGACACTAATAAAATGGTAATGACTCAATTACTGTCCGGGCGGCCCTGCTCTGTGGAAGTCCCTCTGTGGAGACCGAAGAGACGGTCAGGGGCTTTACTGTTCGCTAGGGCCAACAGGCCTGAAGGTCACCGGCTAATTAACGAGGTCGTTAATAATCAAGCTATGACGGCTTGTGGAAAATACATAATTCCTGGGGTGACGTCTCGTCTCATAGGCGCAGTATTGAATATCTACAGTATAAATTGCTAGTGCTTGATTTAGATTGAATACTTCACAGGAAGGCACCACTGCAAATGTGGTGATCTGAGGACGGTTAACTCAACCGTGATTGATTCTGCTTCCTGTAGAAAATATCTAATGTCTAATAGTTACAGGACTAATTAAAAGACTCCCCGAGTTCATTATGCACCAGTGCTAAAATGCTAGGAACACGCTCCAGAACAACACTTCTCCAAAGGATTGTTCTAGAATCTGCTAGCCTTAACCCGATATGAACCTCGACCACTGTACGGCAAAAAAAAAAGGAACAGCCTGTTCATGCTGCTTGTTCCTGTCTGGACAGGCTGAACAGAACAGCTCGCTGAGACCTGTCTGTGTCTTCAGAACTGAATCACCTTCACGCTCAGATTTTTGCAACCTTATGAAATCTGCCCTGCTCCTCTGCAGGTCTGACAGTCTACCTTTAAATGAGAGAGATAGAAATCTCAGCTATTTCAGGGTGCTAATCAAGTTACTTGGAGAGAAAATAATGATGCACCTTAATTGTGTCCTGAAATAGCAGAGGCTTCTCATTAAAGACTAAAAATGATGTTATTTATCCGCTAAGGCAAATTACTGGAATTTTTGGCAGGTTATTAAACACGGAGGTGAAAAGCGTTGATTAACCGGTGGCTGTGTTTTTGCTGGGTAATGGAGAAGTTTATGATGTATTGGAGCCATTTAAATGAAGTGCTCTTATTCGGGCTGTTTGGAGACCAAACTGCAGGGGGCCTTCAGCCGAGCTAAAATTACCCGAACCTGTACAGGCCATTAGACCCAGGTTCCGTCTCACGCTGCAGTGTGTTTCTGCCGTTAACTTGGACTAACACTGCAGGGGTGTGGCGGTCCTGTGTCTGTGTCATTAAATATTTAACAGCCCCAATGATGTGTGGTGAGTTTAAGCACACAGTGTACTGTGTTTGGGTTAAATAAGGACTTCACCGTTATCCAAAAAGTGAAGTCGCTTTGGAGTAAGTTGAAATGGAAGCTGGGGGTGTGGTGGAATGAGGGGGGTGGGGGGGGTGCGCTGGAAAACTTGCAGAACAGCAATTAGATGGGGTTTCTCTCTGTCAGCTGACTGTCCTGTACTTTACCTTACCTGTCTGTTGATAGGCTGTACCGTCAGTGCATCCTGTAGGACGCCTGTTGACACAACGTGGGAGACTCCACTTCCTCTCTCTCTCAGTCACATGATGCATGACCTCATCTCTGTGTTTGAGTCTGCCAGTCATTACTCAGCGTCAGCAGGGTGGAGTCAGATGAGCATCTCTCTCTCCAGGATCCTGAGGCCATATGTCCTGGGATAGAAGCAGGGGGGAGGTGGGGGTGGGTCCATCGGTCTCTGTTAACCACAAGTGTTCAGAGGTTGACTTTGATTGGCTTTGGGGATCAGGCAAGTAATGTGCCAGCCCACGTTGGGGGGGTTGGGGTGAGGCGGGGGTGGTTGGGGGTTTGTTTGGGGTCTGGGGGGAGAGTCAGTGCTCAGCTAGTGCAGGGCATCTGCACCAAACTGCGCAGTCTAGCAGGTTGCTGTGTTCCGCGATCTTCGCTGCGAAAAACAGGCTGATGGAGGCGGGTCCTTGAGGTGAGTTCTGCTGGAATGCTGGTTTTCATTGGCTGTTAATTGGCTGCTCTGCTTAAAAGGTACTGGCCATTCCAACTGTCTGTTATAGGACTCTATAGGGCAGTTTTAGCATTTTTAATCTAGATGAGTGTTCTGGATGGAAGTTTGATTAATGCCCTTCAGTAGGGTGATTGTTGGTAATCCTGCATGTCATTGTGAGAGCATTAGGGTTAGAGCATTAGGCAGGATTACATCAAATTAGTGTGGAACCCAAAAAAATAAAAATAGTCTGAACTATATTTTCACTGAGGATCCCCTGCCTGTGGAATGGAGTTAACTGGCCCATATTTTCATTTCTTTATTGTTTTTTAAAAATAAATTCTCTTTGGGAAGACAGTTTGAAAGAGGCTGTTTAGTGGATTTATACCATCTTGATCCCTGTGTCTTGGAAGAATCCTGCTGGGCTACAACATATGCACTGAATAATGTATTTGCAGCATATTAATGTACTAAATTAAACATGCTTAGTGTCTATAGAAAGTGAGAGTCGTCGGGGGGGAACAAGGCCTGAACTTTAAGTCCACAGAAACTGGTGGTGCAGACATGGCAATTTAAAATTGAGCGCAAGCCTTGGCAAAATGAGTTGAATTAATTAGTGAGGAGAGAGTTTTTGGAAGGAAGGTGCGATCTCTGTGTTCCTGGGTAGGTGAGGTGCAATACGTGCTCCTGTGAAAACAGACACCTGACTCAAAACCAGCAGCATCGCGAACAGCTTTTGAACAAACGGTTTGTGGCATTTTGTTTTTAAATTCAAAGCCTTGCAGATGACATTGCAGGGGACGGATGCATAGATTGTGCTGAACCATTGATGGATTTTAAATATTTCAGGAGGGCACTTTCATGGTTGGAACTCTGCTTTGGGTTTCTGGCAGGGAAGTGTGTGCTACCAGCATTACGTAAACAGTGAATCTGCATATATTGATATGAAATGTAAATGGTAATTTGGTCTTGGGTAAGGGAATTTGCATCTGTCTATCTGTCTATCTGTCCATCTGTCCATCTGTCTATCGGTCTATCGGTCTATCTGTATGTCTGTCCGTCTGTCTGTCTACCTTAATAATAATAATAATAATAATAATAATAATAATAATAATAATAATAATAATACTGAGGCGGTCAGCACCCATCTGTGCATGCCGTTTCTATTTTGTTAAACAGCGTCTCTCAGTCCCTGGCTGTGACACACGTATTGATATTCCAGCTCGTGCCCTGCAGAAATGATCTGGCGGATTGCGCGGATCGCTCCTGTGTTTGCTGAAGGGTCTCCAGGGACCGTCAGTCCCCCCCCCCCCCCCCCCCGTCACGTGTGATTCGGTCCGGCGCGGAGCCGCGGCGCGATATGAAATATTCAGCTCTCACGGGCTCCAGTCCGCTGGCTGTGCCTCGTCGCTCCGCGGAGCGATGTGAGAAGGGCGTCTCTGACGGCGCGGTTGTTCCGGAGGTTTCCTGGCCGCGCGTGAGCGCGAGCGTGAGCGCGAGCGTGAGCGTGAGCGTGAGCGTCTGCTATTCATCACGCGCTGCATATCTCATTAGAGCCTGAAATTAAATTTAAGGTCTTGGAAGGGGGAAGTCAATAAGCATTTGAGAGTAAATCCCGCGGTAGTGTTTAGTTGGACGTGCCCGCCGCATGCTAATTGAGCTGCCATTGCGAGGCAGATTGTTGAATGTGAAAATGTTCTGTATATTCACCCAACCGCTGTATGTTGGGTTTTGCTGTATTTTACGGATTTGAACACCTTCTTTGCCACAGTTAGTGGCTTTCATCTTAGTGCCAGATTTAACACTGACTGTTATTATCACAGTCATTCATTTTGAATTTGTTGCTAAAACCTTTGTTATTGGATATAGCTAGCTGCACATTTGTACTCTCAATGATGCCATATATGGACATACTTACTGTTATTAATGACAGTTTAAATTACATAAAGGCTCACAGACTGCTTCCATTTCACATCATGTTTTCTCCAATTCCCTTTCAGTTTGTGTGAGAGACAGGATCTGTCTGGGAGTTAGTGATTTAGTATGAAACTGAATTTTTAGTGATCCTTTCGTGGTGAATAAATTGCTGCATAACAGTTGTGGTCCAGACTCTGTGAATTGCCATTTTGAATATATAATTGCATTTCAGTGAAGTTTTAATTACTTAACATTACCACGCCTCGCAGTCAGTGCCCAGAACTCCTATTGGGAGAAAATGGGCTGGTTTAATAGGTTTTTACTAAAAGGTATTAACCAGAAATAATGCTGCAAAAAATCCCCTCAGAGAAGACTGGTGAATATAGAAAATAGCAGTAAACCCTTTTGATGCATGAAGTTCTGTTTTTCCAATTTTCTCCCGGTCACAGTTTTCTGACCACGATCTGGATTTAATTACGCTTGCATGGAATGTGTTGAGGTAACCAGCGGTGAGAAGAGTCATACGTCTTTAATATGCGACCGTACTGCGAAAAACACCCTTCTGAAAGTTCATGCGTTTCATATTTACCCAGTTATACAAATAGCATAAATGGTTTTGTGGATCACACTTCTACTTCCTCTTGTCCATCCATGTAGACTTTCCTTTAATTCACTCACGCACTGAAATTACCTCCAAATAGGTGTCACTTATCACTGCAAAGAATGCTAATACAATTATAATACACAACCTTATTTGGCAGATATCTATTAATGTTAGAAAAAACAGTCCATTCTGAATGTCATATCCATTCTGAGTTTCTTAGATGTCATACCTCAAAAAAATAAAAAAATGCAAATGTTTCCACACCTTTAATCATCTGGCTGTGCTAATATGCGGTAATGTTGTTGCACTCTTTCTACCCAGAAATCCATTGGTTCCAGCTCACTTTAACGCGGAGATGGGCGACTTCTGCTCTGAACTGTTCATTTAGCCGACTCATTTACACGAGCTGCATTCCTTTACATCTAATTTTGGACGATCCCGTGAACGACAGCCTGAAGACTGCTCTTGTGTCCCTGCAGCCCGTTTACTGTGGTCTGATGCGCACATTAAGCAGCTTTGCTGTGTGTACCGACTAGCCGATCAAGCCAGAGGTGCGGCAATTAGTGGGGAAAACCTGCACACCCAGGTCCTCTGGGAGCCATCCTGGTTTTGATGTGTACATTATTTACTGGAGAGAAGTTTCCTGCTTTGAATCGTTGCCGGCGTTTGGAATCCTGCCGGCGTGATGTTATGTTTAGTCAGAAGCAGGAACTGTCCACGGCTTTAAAAAAAAAAAAAAAGAATTTATTTTATTTTATTTTTTTAAGCAAACCACGTCCCCATCGACATTGAGCAGGATAATGTCACATTTGAGTGAGCTAGCCAGTCAGGCTCTATCTTATGAGTTCTCACTGGCTCTCAGGCTCCTCGCTGGTGGAGTCTCCTCATAGGAGGACCAGCATAGTTCTCAGGACCCTCAGAAATCCTACGAACCATGGCAATCGATTCAGTAAGAAGTCATGTGATCTTTTCCATGATAAGGAAAGTAGAAGTGTGTCTGGCCTGTGGCTAGGGGCTTCTCCGATGGAAAGGCAGCCTGGAGTGGACAGTCGGAAGGAGTTTCGCTTTATGATTATACATTTCACCGCATAACGTGTTCAAGTCTATTTGCCTTATGCACTGGAATTAAATGGCCAACTTTCTTTCCAGCAATAATAGTTCAGAAACTTTTCCCCCCTGGGAAAAAATTAAGTTATTCTTTTCTCTTCAAAAAAATAAAATAAATAAATAAATAAGATGAACTGGCAAAATTGAGCATTGCACATTGAAAGACACTATTTTTAGAAACTGAAACGTCAAGTCTGAGATGTATTTTCTGAATTTCTGGGAAGGTTTGGGAGCAGAGCTCATTAGAGAATCTGAGTCCGATTCTGCACTCTCAGCTCCTGCCAGGCGTGTCTGTGCCCTGGAATTATCTCAGCAGATATGAGCCATGGCTTCAGCTGAAAGAACTTTGTCTTCGGAAAAAAAACCTCTGATACCGACTATACCAGACATCTTAAGGGACAAGTATTTCTCTGAAATGTGTCTCTTGTAGAATTAACTTAGAATTCTGTCATGCTTACAATTCTGAACATTCCATGTCAGACATGCATGGCTAACAACGGTTCTTATCCATTTTTAAAAACATTTTTTTAACATTTTTGCTAAAGCAAATTTTCATTGGTACGAACATCTCAGATCTGCTGCTCATCTCCGCACAAGTATTTTTGTAGTCTTCGTTGTTTTCACTTTGCAATTCCTGTTGGGTTACACACAAGGTTGGAGCAATCAAGCATATCACACAGACAGCACACACAGTGGGATACCTTCATTCAATACCGATTGGTCCTGCTATTGAACAGTAAAAATGTGCACCATTTAATCTTTATCACTGCTTGTGGAAGTACACAGTCCACTGCTGTCTCTTATACGTGATTGGCCTTTTAATAAATATATGGCTGGATAATTGTATAGTATTTTTTTCTGCTCGCTTGCCTTTTGAGGATGTACTTTTGTCTTTGTGGTTTTGTGCTCTGTCTCTGTGGTTTTGTGCTCTGTCTCTGTGGTTTTGTGCTTTGTCTCTGTGGTTCTGTGCTTTGTCTCTGTGGTTCTGTGCTTTGTCTCTGTGGTTCTGTGCTTTGTCTCTGGTTTTGTGCTTTGTCTCTGTGGTTTTGTGCTCTGTCTCTGTGGTTCTGTGCTTTGTCTCTGGTTTTGTGCTTTGTCTCTGTGGTTCTGTGCTTTGTCTCTGTGGTTTTGTGCTTTGTCTCTGTGGTTTGCGTTTATCCTGCTTTATGGCACATACGCGCATGTGTGCGGGGGGATGATTCTCTGGCTTTTGTGCTTATTTTTCCATTATCCACACTGCTGGTGTGGTCTCTGAATCTGAGCTGCGCAGGGTCACACAGACCAGCCAATCACTCCTCAGAGAAACGTGATGCCGTGGAGGTGGTCAAAAGCTTACTTGATGTTAATTGAGAGTGAAAACACAGAGACAAAAAAGCAGAGACTATCTGTGTGTGTGTGTGTGTGCGTGTTTGTTTGTGTATGTCTGTCTGTCTTTCTCTTGCTCTCAAGTGTGTGTATGTGTGTGCATGTGTGTGTGCTTGTATGCGTGTGCGTGCATATTTGCATGTCACCTTGGAAACAGGAAGTGCACATAAACATGTTTATGCCAGTGTGTGCACTTAGCTGCCAGTGTCATTAGACGGTAGATGCATTTGCATGGACTGATTGGAAACAGTTGAAGAGTGGCTTGCAGAGCTGGAGTGTGAGGGCCTCTTTGCCTTCGTTAATTAAACAGAAACGGGGGGAGAGGGGCTAAATAACTAAGTTCCCCTTAACTGTCCCTTCGTGTTGGGGTTCCAGGCGTCCACTGCAAGGACGACAAACCCAACGGGGCACGGGTACTTCAGGCTCAAATGCGAGGAAGGGGCATTTTTAAAAAAAACTCACTAGCGTTTATGAAGCGGTGAGAAGCTAGCGTAATTCAGCCTGTTCCCTGTGCCGGGGAGAAGCAGCCTCTGGAGTCGGCTCGAGCCGGACTAACAGAAATGTCATTTTGAGCATAAATGATAAATATGTGCGGCAGGCTGGGTTTCTCAGAATCCACCGCGTGTCCGGTGAAGAAATCCCTATTTTAGGCGCGTAGACGATCCCGCGCGGGACCTCCAGCAGTGGTTTTTCCCGCTCAGTTAAAAGGTGAACGCCGTCCGTTTTGAGCAGAAGCCGTGTAGTTCGGCTTGGTGATGCGCGGCTTCTCGGCACGGTGCCTCAGGCTTCACCGGACGGTTGTGCAGACCGGAGTGATGCCAGGGCGAGGGCATGGCGGTGGGGGTGGGGGTGGGGGGGGGTTGGGGGGGGCAGGGTGATGCCAGGGCGGGGGCATGGCGGTGGGGGTGGGGTTGGGGGTGGCAGGGTGATGCCAGGGCGAGGGCATGGCGGTGGGGGTGGGTTTGGGGTGGGGTTGGGGGGGGCAGGGTGATGCCAGGGCGGGGGCGTGGGGGTGGGGTGGGGTTGGGGGGGGGGGCAGGGTGATGCCAGGGTGGGGGCATGGGGGGGGGGCACGGTGATGCCAGGGCGGGGGCGTGGGGGTGGGGTGGGGTTGGGGGGGGGGCACGGTGATGCCAGGGCGGGGGCGTGGGGCTGGGGTGGGGTTTATTATGGGAGGGCTGTCTGGGTGATTCTTTGTGCTTTTGGAAAAGCCTCTCACACACCTTTCTCTCGTCCTCTCTCTCTCGCCCTCTCCCTTTCTCGATCCCTCTTTCCTTCCTCTACCTTCGTGCTCCTCTTTTTGCCTGCTCTTTTCTCTCTCTCCCTCTCTCTCTCTCCCCCCGCCCGTCTCGCTCCCTCCCTCTCTCTCTCCGGATGTTCGTTAAGGGAGAGGACACGTACCGAGACACTGAACTTTCCCTCTCCCTCTCCCTCGGTCTGTGTCTCTTTTCCTCTCTCCCTCTTCCTCGGTCTGTGTCTCTTTTCCTCTCTCCCTCTCCCTCGGTCTGTCTCTCTGTGTCTCGCTCTGTCTCCCTCTCCCTCTCTCTGTCTCTCTTCCTCCCTCTCTCTGTCTCTCTTCCTCCCTCTCCCTCTCTCTGTCTCTCTTCCTCCCTCTCTCTGTCTCTCTTTCTCCCTCTCTCTGTCTGTCTCTCTTTTCCTCCCTCTCTCTGTCTCTTGCTCTGTATCTTGTCCTCACTCTCTCTGTCTCTTGCTCTGTCTAGTTAGTTTCTCATAGATATTTCACTGAAGTGTGAGGTGGTGGAGATGAAGTTGTTGTCTCTTGCAGCTGGGATGACAGCAGCTCCGTGAGCAGTGGACTCAGCGACACTCTGGACAACATCAGCACAGACGACCTCAACACACCCTACTACTCCTCCACCTCGGCTCCGCCTCGCAAGAGCAAGCACTCCCAGGTATGTGTGTGTGTGTGTGCGTGCGTGCGTGCGTGTGTCCGTGTCCATGTGCATGTGCGTCTGTGTGTGGACGTGTGTGTGTGTGCGTGCGTGCGTGCGTGCGTGTGTGCGTGCGTGCGTGTGTCCGTGTCCGTGTGCGTGTGCGTCTGTGCGTGGACGTGTGTGCGCGCGCGTGTGCGTGCAGCCTCTTGTTTAGTTAAATATTCCAGTATTCCTGGAGTCAGTATTCCTGTCCTGTAGTAACAGCGATTTTAGGCTGAAGTGTCAATTAAAAGTTTTTAAATGATGATTTTTTGTTAAATAAAATGTAATTAATGGCTGCATTAGGAAAAGTTATCTGCTCATTTAATCAGTTCCGCTGTCTAATGAACTGCAGAAAGAAATATTCTTCAGTTATTTTTGAGAGTCTCTTGGAATTGCGGAGCTGGGGGCTCCTGGTATGAGTCAGACTTCATCAGAACTCCTCCATTTCTGCCGATAATCAAGACTCGAAATTTTAGCAGCCGGTAATTTAAATTCTCCAGCGTGTGAGAGAGAGGGAGGGAGGGAGGGAGAGAGAGAGGGAGGGAGAGGGGTGAGAAAGTCTTTACCTCCATCTGGAGTCTTAACTGAGCGTCTGCGCACTTTTTAAAGACTCGTAAAGAGGGGACTGAGATCTGGCTCTCGCTCCTTCTGTTTCAAATGCGGAGAAAAGGAGGATTTTCGACGGCGAAGGAGACGCGCCGTGGCGCTTTTAGGAACGCTCCACGGATACGGTGTGTGTGCGGAGAGCGCGTTAAAAATAGCACCGGCGGGGGGCTGTCTGCACTGACACAGCGGTGCGTGACACGGCGCGTTTTAAAAACACACACGTAAAAAACACACACGGCGTCGTGATTAGCGCTGTGACACTGTGTTTTAATATACTAATATAATAATAATAATAATATCCTTGCATTTATACAGCACTTTTCCGAATGCTCAAAGAACTCACCTCACCCGCCGCCAATGTGTGGCACCCACCTGGGTGATGCACGGCAGCCATTTTGCGCCAGAAAGCTCACCGCACATTAGCGAATGTACCTGCTTTATGCTGTCCTTCTGAAGTCCACTCGTTCCTTTAGCATTGTCTGGCCAGCGCTGGCCAGGATGTGTGAATAAAAAGACGAAGGCTTGGGCGCTAAGCGTGGGGGTGGGGTGGGTGGTGGGGGGTGGGGTTAGGCACGCTCATCCATCCGCGAAAAGCAGGTGGCGTGTCTGAAGGTGGCAGCGTGGCCAACAGAAGATGATCTTCATTATGATCGCCCTGCTAGGTAGCTGGATACAGGGTAGTCTTGAGTACATATAGTCTCATATACACTCACTCTGGAATTTAAATGACCTGACTAGTGACTGCCAAGGTGTAACCGTTCAGAATACGAATTTCTGAACCGGATCATATCAGCATGTTCGTGAGGGACCAGTATGCAGTGTGCACACGGGGGAATTTGTGTGCGTGTTTGTGTGTGTGTGTTTGTATTTGTATGTGCATATCTTTTCTCTGTATGCATGGGCTGTATGTTAGTGTGGCTAGTGAGAAAAATTGTGCCACTGTCCAAATACATTTGGACTGCGCTGTATGTATTTGTATGTTTGTACATGAGTGTGTGTGTGCAGCTGCACGCGCATGTGTGTATGTGGGTGTGTGTGTTTATCTTTATCTTTCCCGCCATTTCCCAGCCTAAATCCGACGCCGAGCCGCGCGGCTCTCCGGACCATGACATCAGCAGCTGGGACGGGGCGGAGGACCTGAAGAAGTCCGACGACGGTCCGGACGGCGCCATGTGGAAACCTTCCTCGTCCTCGTCCTCCTCGACGGGACAGTACGAGGACCCCGACAGGACCGGGCAGAGGGCGGGCATGCCCCTGTCCCACACGGGCTCCTGGAGGAGGGGCATGACGGCCCAGGTTGGCATCACGCCCCCCAGGACCAAAGGCGCTGTCGGGGCCCTCAAAAATCCAGGTGCGCCTCTACGCTTTCTCTAACATGTTAAGTCCAGGAAAGGGTTAAATCCAGGTAAGAGTTAAATCCAGGTAAGGGTTAAATTCAATTAAGGGTTAAATCCAGGACAGGGGTAAATCCAGGAAAGATAAAATGGGCAGGACTGAAATAAGTCTTGAAAGCGTCGTTTGCTTAGCATGTACTTTCCCTCCACCTCATTTTCAAATCGCTCTTCGGAGTCTCTCCGCTTCAGCGTTCATTTCGAGCTCAAATTGGACATGCTTCAGGCAACGCTAATACTGCCCAATGCGTTTCGTTTCCTTTGGTCTGGAGGAGTGCCAGAAAGGGACCCCCCTCTACGGGCGGGGCCGTGTTTTTACGGTGCGCCGGTCCGGTCTTAAATCACCCCCCCCCGGCCGGCGCTCAGGCTAATCTCCGCTAGCTTCGGCGCGGCGGCGCCTAGCGACCGCGCGGCGTTCAGCTGGGATTGCAGTGGGCTGCTCAGGGTGCTGAACCCGCTGAAAGAGGAGATCCGCTTCGGCGCGGGTATTTTTGGCACACCTGCAGTGAACCCCCGCTGCCAGAGACTGGGGGGGGGGGGGCGGGGGGGTGTCGAGCGATTCCCGTATATGTGGGGCTCCCCTCTGCTCGTCAGGGGTTAAAGCAGGGAGCACAGACTCAGAGCCTGGAGGACTGCGGAGCCCGCTGGTGATTGGTGTGCTCCTGCACTTAAGGGGTTAATTTGATTGGCTAAAGAGTCGACACACTTTGTTTCTAAGGCCTAAGTCAGGGCTGCTGATTGGAAGGAAATCAGAAAATCCAGCAGAGACCCCGCCCTCCAGGACTGGAGTTTGAGAGCTTTGGGTTAAAGGATCCAGCGACCTTCCGCAAAATGGCTGCCCGGCGTTTAATGGTGCTCTCTGCTCGGACAGGCAAGGCGGACGACTCGAAGGTGTCGGAGAAAGACCGGGGGGCCCCGCCCAAGAGCTCGGGGATCCAGCGCTCGCCGTCGGACGCAGGGAGGAGCAGCGGCGACGAGGGGAAGAAGCCGCCGTCCGGCATCGGCCGCCCCACGGCCGCCATCGCCTCCTTCGGCTTCAAGAAGGTGGGGGGCCCCGTGGGGGCCCTCATCACCAAGGCCCCCGCGGGGGGAAAGGGCGGGCCCGCGGGGGGCGGGGGCGGCGGAGGCGGGGGCCGCAAGACCAGCCTGGACCTGGACGGCTCGCAGCCGCAGGATGACGGGGCGCTGCTGGGGGGCGGGGCCTCCAGGGCCCCCCCGCAGTACCGGTCCCTCCCCCGGCCGGCTAAGTCCTCCCCGGGCGGGGCCCTGGGCCGGGGGGGCGGCGGCGGCGGCGGTGGGGGCGGCGGGGGGGGCCACCGCTCCAGCTCCAGCAGCGTGGACTCAAACGTCAGCGCCAAGTCGGCGGGCAGCGCGGGGGGCGGAGCCAACGCCAAGCGGCGGGACGGCGGGAAGGTGGGGTCGGGCCGCTCCAGCCCCGTCGCCGTCTGCCAGGCCGACAAGGAGAAGGCGGGCGCGGCCGACCCGGACGGGGCGTGTCTCTCCAGCTCGCCCAAAGCCAGCCCCACCTCGTCCGGCCAATCAGGGCTCCGGCAGCCCGGGTCCAAGTACCCCGACATCGCCTCGCCCACCTTCCGCAGGTGAGACGCACACGCGGCCTCTTTAGCACGATAGCGTGAACGTAGCGCAGTCCATCTGATTTCTAAAACGTTATTTTAACTCCGGTCATCATTTTCACTTTTCAAAAACGGTCAGAGTGTGCAGTTTGAGGTAGCGATAGAAAAAAAGCTTTCCTCCGTTATTTCTTCTGTTTCTGTCTTTGTGTTGCTGCTCTGTGTGTAGTGTGGGTGATGTCATCTGCACATATAGCATAAACACATCCTTGTTCGGGCATGGCAGATTTGAATAATGGCTGGTCCCCTCTGCTTGAAAGCTCTCAGCAGGGTGATGGGGTGTAATCGCTCGGCTGTCTGTACCAATCTTCCTCACTTATCGCTTCAGCGGACGGCAGAAGGGCCGTTCATATCGGCTTCAACGGCTTTGTTAAAAACGAACATAATGAAATCTCTTCCGTTTGACAATGCCAAGCGTCTGAACGTGAACATTAGCATGTCACTCTCCTCTACATCTTCCTGTACAAAAAAAAAATTAATAAATTGCTGCGAGATTTAATTCAACGGAGACGTATCGGTAGAACAAAGATCAGAGCGCCATCTTGTGCTGATTTTTACCACATTTAAACGGCAGGAAAAACATGCCATTGAGGAAGATTTAGAAGATAACGGTTTTCCATTCAGGACAAGACACCCGATTGGCTACACTTGACTGAAGCAGACGAGGCGAAAGATATTCCCTGTGCTTCTGCCTGACTTATTGAGTTCAGGAGTGGGAGAGGTCGTGCATTACCAGCACTGGTGCTGTCATGCTGTTATTTCCGCTGTGTGAATACGCATCAGAGAGTCGCTCAGCAGGTCCTCATACGCGTCTGCTACAACGGGCTCGACTCTCAGTGTCACAGGCACGGAAGGGTCTGCAGAGCACTTAATGTCCAAACTGCAGCGACTGCTTTGTCTTTGATCCAGACGTAGCAAAATAATCAGTGCTTCTTTCTTACTACATATGACCAGAGCTAGGTTTGGTTTCCATTGTAACAGTTACATAAACGCTTGTGTTGTAGGGTGAAATTAAAAAGTGAAGCAGCAACTGCATAAGCGCATTACTCAAAGACAAAGTTAAGGATGAATTGCCTTGCTGTCGGGGGAAGCAGTTCAGCTTTTACTTTCCCTGTGAATGCATGAAATTCATCTTTTTAAAATGGGTGGGGAATCTTCTGGAAACGTAATAAATGCTGTATGTTTGACATCATTCACCTCTGAGCTCACAATGAAGGGGAATAGGGCCAGTTATACACATTGTCATCAGGTTCCAGCATGAACTATATATTTAATAACAGTGAACAAGATTCAAAAGGTGAATCCTCCACATCCATTCTCTTACTGTACAAATGCTTTCCTTATTAGCCTCCATGCTTTGCATCTCCATACGATTGATTGTGAGGATTAGCTTAGATTAACAGGCATGCCTTGTGTCTGCATGTGTCAAACCGCTTACAGACGATGGCAGGTGCTGTGTGCTCGGGGGTGACATTAGCTCAGAAAGTAGAGCGGTCACCTGGTAAAAAGTGTCAAAGTGTCCTTGAGTAAGACACCCAACCCCTAACTTCTCCCGACGAGCCAGACGGCGCCTTTCACCGTGTGTGTGTGTGTGTGTGCGTGTATATGTGTGTGTATGAATTGGTGAATGAGAGGCATGGCCGTTAGTGTGTGTGTGTGTGTATGTGTGTATGAGAGAGTGGGTGAATGAGAGGCACTAATTGTAAAGTGCTTTGTGTAGCCATGGCTGCTGACACTGACACTGTGTCTGTGTGTGTGTATAACTGAGAGCATGTCTGTGTGTGTGTATAACTGACAGCTTGTCTGTGTGTGTGTATAACTGACAGCTTGTCTGTGTGTGTGTATAACTGACAGCTTGTCTGTGTGTGTGTATAACTGACAGCATGTCTGTGTGTGTGTATAACTGACAGCTTGTCTGTGTGTGTGTATAACTGACAGCTTGTCTGTGTGTGTGTATAACTGACAGCTTGTCTGTGTGTGTGTATAACTGACAGCTTGTCTGTGTGTGCATATAACTGACAGCACGTCTGTGTGTGTGCAGGCTTTTTGGCACCAAAGCCAGCAGCAAGGCCAGCTCTCCCGGCACCCCTGACTCGGGCAAGTGCCCGTCGGCGCTGAGCAGCCCCCACGGCACGCTGGCGCGCCAGTCCAGCCTGGACTCCCCCTCCTCGGGCACGGGGAGCCTGGGCAGCGGGCAGGGCGGGGGCACCAGCCCCCTCTACGGCAGGACCCCCGAGCTGGGGGCGGGCGACGCCCCCCAGGGCCTGGGCCAATCGCCGGGCTCCAGCTCGGCCTCCGGCCTATCGCACGCCTCGGGGGGGCGGCCCTGGGCGGTCAGCATGAGCGTGTCGTCGGCGGGCAGCAAGGACACGCTGAGCTGCCAGAGCATGACCAGCCTGCACACCAGCTCCGAGTCCATCGACCTGGCAACCGGTTACCACGGCTCCCTCACCGGCCTGGCTTCCGGGTCAAAGGTCACCAGGACCGGCAGCGTCAAGTCCACGCTTTCTGAGGGGTGGGTCACACCAGTCATACCTGTACCTGCATATCCATACCTGTACACGCCTTCTCAAGGGTATATTCTAAAGTAATGCTATTCTTGATTGGGCGGAGACTGTAGGTTCATGTTGTTTTTGATGGTTTGTCCACTGTGATCCAGCTGTTGCTGTGTCAGTTGCATTATAGCTTGTAAAAGAGGCTGAATTCTATTTTTATCACCTCAGGAGGCTGGGTACCAGGTTGCTTATGGAATTATTTCTATAATGAGGTTATTGTTTTCCATTTTGAGTATATTTGACTGAATAATCCAGTTGCATTGTGTGGGTTCACTATAAGCAGATTTTTTAGAGGTAACTTTAACCATGGAATAGTATGTACTGAATCACGCACTCATATTGTGTTGTGTGAGACAGATTTAGGCCATGCAGACGAGTGTGCCGCTGAGGGAGAAAGTTATCACGTGATGCCGAAGTCACTGTTTTCTCCAGCTAGATGTTTTAGTTGATCCACAGTGGCTGTGCTAAAGGCTAAATTATGCAGGTAATATGGAGGCAGACCATGGCTCTGAGACCTTTCCTTATCACTGCCACCGTCGTGTGACATGGACCTTAGTGCATGAATTAGAATCTGCTCTAGCCCATTGGGATGTCAGAGTCAGTTGTAAGCTAAGCATCTGTGTTGAAAGGATTTAGAGGTGTAATTACTGCTGCTTGTTCTCTCTATTTTAACAGAATGCCACTGGACAGGAACACGCTCCCGAAGAAGGGACTGAGGTACCTTCACTGTGTCCTACACTTCCTGTTCTGTGTCCTACACTTCCTGTTCTGTGTCCTACACTTCTTGTTGTGTTCTGGTGTTGGCATTTCCTGTCACTTGTATATTTGCTTGAGTTCTCCTTATGAATAAATTATCATTCACGGGTGAGCTGTTAGTTGCTTAAATCGAATTTCTCCAGAACGAGTTCACGATTTAACACTCAGCTGTCATTTAAGTTGTGTCGTAGATGCAGAAATTCACCCGCAGTAGTGCAGTGCGATTTGTTTTAAAAGCTGATTTTATTAACAGTCTGCTCATGCTGTGGGCCCGAAATCCCATTTCTCTCTCTTCCATATTAAAAGCTCAGTGAAGGCAGGGCTGCGTTTCTGTAATGAAATGCTCATCGATCACCCGAAGCAGACGTGCTTTGGCCTGTTCTCTGAAGAGAAAAATAAAATGGCCCTGCGGGCACACATCTCTGGGCCTCCAACAGGTGCCCGGTAGATAAGGGTGATTCAGTGGCCCGTGGCGATTATTTCGTCTCTCTCTCCGCCGCGCCTGTCCCGGGGCGCGAGGGTTGCTTACTCACCCCGGTCACGTCTGCGCGGCGCCTCCTCTCTCACGGCCGCCCGCCTGTCCCGGCCTCGGGCCCCGGCCGGGTCACATGGAGGCTTCAGATCGGAGTCCGCCCCGCTCCTCGGCCGTCCCGCTCTGATAACGGCGGCGGTGCGGCCGCAACGGAAAACGCAACATCGCTTTCCTGTCCCGGTTCGGCGCGAGAATAGAGCTGCGCTGTTGTACCTCGCTTTGGATAAGAGCGTCTCCTGAGTAAATGCGATGTAATGTAATGATGCCCATGTGTGGCAGATGGTCAGCCTCCACAAGAAGGCTACGCGTAGGTTTGGAGACGGAATATTCCGTGGAATCAGTCTTAGCATTCGATAGGGCGGAGGAGAGTTTTAAAAATGAATCGTTTTGCTTTTCTGTCATAAATTATGCGCTGCTGATATTGAGCTATCCGAGACAATAGGATTTCTGCAGGAAAAAAAGAACAATATGAGGGTAGTGCAAGGTCTTTGTTAGAGGTAGAAAAGCCCTTCCCTGAGGAAAACCCATTTAGCAGACAGATTCCTCAACAATGAATCTGAATCGCTGTGCTTGCTGTATTTTCCTTTTGAACAAGTGAGCTTTGCCACAGCAAATTGCCTCTAAAATTGCAGTGAAAAAAAATATATCCAGATTGCTCGTGTCACTCGCATAATAAGGTGACTTGCAGAATTTGCAGCAAGCCTGAATCTCCGCATTGTCAGTGGGCGATGCTAAATGAAAAGGAGATTGTGTGCCAAAGAAGTAACGCAAGGCATGAAAAGTGGAGATGTTTTGTTATTTTGAGATGTCTCAAAATGTCCTCCGGCAGGCAGTTCCTCTGAAGCACATTTAAATAATAGGCCACTGAAGACCGCGGAGCTCTAACAGACAAAACAATAAACTGTCACTGTAGTAAATGGCCAATGCAATCACTTCTCAAACTTTTAAAATGTTCATTAAGCAGTGAGCAGAGTTCATAAAGTTTTTCACACTAACACAGTCAAGCAAACTGGTAAGAAATCTACTGGATTGGATATGGCAAAGTTTACCTGTGATAAAAAAAACTCTAGACCTCTGTAATAACGTATGTATTACAGATGTGTTAACATCTTATTAATTATTTTGTATCAGAAATTATTTGATTAAGCATTATATGATGACGTACTAACTTACGAACAAAACAAAAAGTCTTAAATAAATAAACATTTGCATTTACATTTTTTAGTCGAGTAGACTACTAACATTACTGGAGCAGGACAGGTAATGGAGTGTGTCAGTAAAGACAGTGACAAATGTTAACTTGTGAAAAGGAACTGAAAAAAGAAAACCACTGTTAATATCAGTTCAATATGATTTATTAGTTTAGCCTAAAAAAATGATTGTATTTGGATTGTTTTCTCCTGTCGGTTGTTGCTATGCATATTAATCAGTGTTGTCAGATCAGAAAAAAATGTTACTTCTCACACACAACTGAGCTCCTGTGCTATCTTAGTGCCACTAAACAGAGATTTGATTTAATTAAATTGTGAATTGGCCCTAAATTGCAAAAACACTGGTTTTGTCATTTGCCCAATTTAGAAAAATTATAATTTTGACTTCCGATTTCTGAACAGGAGACTGAGGGGATTTGTTTGTCCTGTGTTAAATATTCAGCAGTTGTCTGCTGATAGGCTGCTATGGTTGGCAGTTGTTTGGTTTTAGTCCGGAATGTCCGGTTTTCAAATAATTTTTACAGGACCATTATTTTGTAATGAATTTGCATGTGAACGACTGTTTAATCGCGACCCCCCCCCTTCCCCCCACCTCCCCACCCAGGTACCCCCCCTCGTCCCGGCAGATGTCCGACGAGGAGGGGAAGGAGTGGATGCGCTCCCACTCCACAGGGGGTCTGCAGGACACTGGGAGCCAGTCCCCCCTGTCTCCTCCTGGGACGTCCTGCACCGCTAATGGAAAATACCACTACTCCAACCTGGGTGAGCGCTCAGTTTACAGCACTGCAATGATACTGAAACCGCTGACACACTGCAGATTCACTAAGTAACAAAGCGCTCATTCCCTGAGTCCCTCTGCTCCTATCTGGTCCAGTGGAACTCTAATGCAGGGGTGGTTTTCCATTGAAAACTCTCCTAAGAGTGTCTGACTAACATCAACTGTGGAGCTGATTCCATGCAAATGTCCTGTTATTCTGCCTCCCTGGCCTACAGACAAAGAGCTACGTCCACTTTCAAAGTCCTAGACAAATCACAATTGTGTAGGACTGTGAAAGTGGACTTTGCCCTTTGTCACTAGGCTAGGGAGGCTGAATGTAGGTGAGGTACCTGTACCGCTGCCCTTGTGTGTAAAGATGAGCAGGACGGTGCTCGCTGTAGGTGATCACTGTCTGTGCTCCTTTTTGGGGGGTCCCACAGTGAGCCCCACCAGCATGCCCCAGTTCGGCCGTCCCGGGCCCAGCATGAGCCGGTCCAACAGCATCCCGGCGCAGGACTCGGCGCTGGACCTGTACGGGGAGGCCCGCGGGCTGGGCGGCAGCGCCACCTCGCTGGAGGACCGGCCCCGGGGCATGAGCCGCTCCGGCTCCCTGCGGGACAGCATGGAGGAAGGTACGAGCCCCCCGCCCGCCAGCCGACCACCGACTGCCAACTGCCAACCGCCAACCACTCACTGCCACCACCACGGCTAGCCACCAACTGCCAACCACTAACCTCCAACCACTCACTGCCACCACCACGGCTAACCACCAACTGCCAACCGCTAACCTCCAACCACTCACTGCCACCACCACGGCTAACCACCAACTGCCAACCACTAACCTCCAACCACTCACTGCCACCACCACGGCTAACCACCAACTGCCAACCGCTAACCTCCAACCACTCACTGCCACCACCACTGCTAACCACCAACTGCCAACCGCCAACCACTCACTGCCACCTGCCAACCACTAACCGCCAACCACTCACTGCCACCTGCCAACCACCAACTGCCAACCGCCAACCACTCACTGCCACCTGCCAACCACCAACCACTCACTGCCACCACCACTGCTAACCACCAACTGCCAACCGCTAACCTCCAACCACTCACTGCCACCACCACTGCTAACCACCAACTGCCAACCGCCAACCACTCACTGCCACCTGCCAACCGCCAGCCACTCACTGCCACCTGCCAACCACCAACTGCCAACCGCCAACCACTCACTGCCACCTGCCAACCACCAACCGCCAGCCGCCACCACCAATGCTGCGTCTGCGCCCGTCTTCCGCATCAGTTCAGATCAATTAAATTCAATTCAATTCGGTTCGGTTCAATTTGGTTCAATTCAATTCAATTCGGTTCGGTTCGGTTCAGTTTAATTCAATTCAAATAACTTTATTGGCATTAAAGTAACAAAACAATATTGCCAAAGCCAAAGAGTTGATATTCATGAATAAAACTAGATTTAACATTCAATTGATTACCGTAGTGAGATGTGAGGGATGTGAATTAGCAGTTACCCAGACCCCCTTGCTCTGTGACATCTCCGCCTACCCAGTGGGCGGAGTTGGGGTCACTTTACTTGCCCCAGGGAACTAATGGGCTGAGGTGAATTGCAGTGAACTCCAGTTGGGTGGCTGGAAATGAATTAAAATCGGTGGTTTGGGAAACCAGATCGTCAGGAGCTCATCACCCGTGAACGGCCATTAAAAATAAAATTACACTGAGAGGAACTTGAAAGGACTGCAAAATGAAAATGACCCAGCTGTCCAAAATGGCTTTGAAGTGAAGCATTCATTACCATGGTGTCTCTTAACCTGTTAATGGCACACCAGTGCTGTAGAGAATCACCTCTCATGAAAATTAATGGGTATGAGATGCATTTTGAATGAAGAAAGAGTCTTGGAGATCTCAACTGTTAATAGTGCTGACAGAAAACGTATCTCCTAAAGATTGATGTCTTGGCTTGAGTTACCGCTGGTTTTACTGTAGATTATATTTCTATGATTTAAAAAAATAATAATTTGGGGGAATTGTATGTACTAAAGTAAGTCTGGCTTGCGTGCCTTGTATATTATGGACTTCTGTACTAGGGCTTATTAACTGTTCTCTCTTTCCATAGTCCACGGGTCATCACTGTCATTGGTCTCCAGTACTTCTTCTCTCTACTCCGCGGTGAGTTATAACATCGTCATTTCCCTCTCCCCCCCCCGCCGCCCCCCCCCCCCCGCCCCACCCCTCGCCACAGATCACTTTAACACCAGGGAGAGGATATATAAAATAATAACTGGAAGTATTTATGATGTGGAGAATCGTAAAAATGACATTCTTTCAAATGATGATCTCCGTTTTGCGCTTATTACTCATTATGTTTTACTTTGCCGCCTAATTGACCTTAACTCAGACTGACGTTTTAAAGTAGTTAGTAAACCAGCAGTGAGCAGGCAACAAATAAGGATAAAGGTCCAACTGAAAGCATGTCATTTCTCTTTCTGCCCTCCTGGTAATGCAATAAACATAAAGAAATTCATTAATTCAGTTTCATTTGATTACATAATCATAAAATAATGTCAGGGAAAGCTCAACTATGCTGGTGTTCTTTACAGATATAGGCCAATGGCTAAATCTGCAATATATTCTTAAATTTTATAATCTTTATGTAGATTAATGTATGCACTCTGGTTTAGATTTTATTCCTATGAGTTTAATTTGGCAGAATAAAACAGCATCTTGAGGGTGTCTTATTGGAGTTTTATGAAGAAACTAATGTCGAACTATATGTCAGCATTGTAGTAACTCCTGTTTCAAGATCACTGAATTTAGTGTGTGTTATCCTTTACTTTAATGCTATATATAAACGAGGCAAAAATCTTGTATTTGATGAGTGAAAGCTTATTATATATTACGTGTTGCCTGAAAGCATTGATAATACTTGAGCTAGAACAAAGCTTCAGTAGCTATCCAGCTGTATAAATGGATTATATGTATAATGTAAGCTATGTAATTTGCTCTGAATTAGCTAAAGGCCATAAAGGTAAATACACTGTTAATAACTTCTCATATATGATGATCTACCATTTGAATTATCTTCTGAAGATAAGTAAAAATACCTTTTATACAGTTTTGCTCAGTTTTTAAGTTGTCATATCTCTATTAATATCTTAAATTCTATATGCAGTTCTAAAAAGTATGCTGAAAGTATAATTAGACCCTTAAAACACCACATAATTTTTTTTTCAGTTGTTCAGTTGAAATGTTTCTGCCTCAATCCTGTTTTTCTCACTGCGGTAGTTAGACTTCAAATTATGCAATTGTGGATTATTAGTATGCAGCTGAACTGCTGGATGCAAATTTTAGGCAGGCAAATGTGTGCTAGCTTTCTGCAATAAATAAACCCTGCTATCATGAAGCTTCCTATAAGGATATGTCAGCCTAGCTTTGCCAGGTGAATCAATTATACGTTCTTTCTTCTGCTTTTCAAATAGACCCACCGAAGTCTTTAATTTAATTTACTCTCGTTGGCCTGAAGTAAATGTGTTTTAAGATCTGTCTGTTTCTCCCAAAGTAATATTTTAAGGACATTTGTATTCAAGAAACAAATTTAAATGTTTGTTTTGCATCATTTAGACAATAAAACTTGGCTAATCTTTAAATAAATGTAAAAAATCAGGGCTTTCAGATATCTACACATCTGCAGTGAGGATGTTTTAAAAACAGTTACGTTCTACATTATGAACATTTTCCTGCTTTTCACCAGCCAAGGGACTGCAGATGAAATTTAGCTATCAAGCTAATTCTGGGGCAGTTACTAACTGCCCATTGTTCCTTTCAAATAAATAAAAAATAAAATAAATAAATAAATAAATAAATGTGAAAGAACCAAATATTTTTCATTTACATTCTTCATAATAACTTATTATAAAATTATATTTCCTTTATTATTAATCAGGGGGTGTTTTTTGTTTTTCTGTCTTCCTGCTGTAATCCAAACGGCTGTAAATTGGCGGTGTTTACCTCAGTCAGGCACGTCGGTTAAATAAACATCAGCGGAACAGGAGATTAGCTGGCCCTCATATTGGAAGGCTGGTCTCTTAAGCAAAGACAGTAGGGGATTCAGAGCTAACATAGCACCCTGCCCCCCCCCCCCTCCCCCTCACTCTCTGCCTCTCTCTCTCATGCTCTCTCTGTCTCTCTCTCTCTCTCTCTCTCTCTCTCTCCCTCCCTCCCTCCCTCCCTCTCTCTCCTTCTCATTCTCTCTGTCCCTCTCTCTGTCTCCATTTGAGAGATTTCCACATGTGACATTTGGTGTGAAAAGCCTCCCCCCCACTTCCCACTTGCTGTATTACACAGTTTTTCGCCGAGCTGTGGCCAGACTGCGGCTGAAGAGATGTCCACAGCGTAATGAATTCAGAAGCGAGACAAGGTCTCCACTTTGCGTTTAGTCTTATCGACTTGCATGTACTTCCCCTTGGTTTACACCCAGGCCAGATCAATAACGGGATCATTTACTCAGCATAACCCTCTAAATACATCAGGAAGTGTGTTGCGAGCTCACACGTGCTCCCTAAAGGCTCTCTGTTTGGTCCAGTGGGTACACTTTACCATACCATACCACTTTAACATAGACATACATTTGAATACCTTTTGCATTATGGTCTATGTCTATTTCTGCCATCTACGATATATTGCTTAATGATTATTTTATTTTATTTTTCACTCAGGCTGAAGAGAAGGCCCATTCAGAGGTATCGAACTCCACTGTATGAATACATTTTTTTGTATTTCATAGTAATTATACATAATGTTACATAATAACTTTTAAAGCATAAGCAGTAATAACTTAAGGATTTGCCAAAGGTCAAGCCAACAGAATGAAGGGCTAGGCTCATGAACTTACAAATTTATAAAATTACAGTGTTTGTTTTTTTAAGATCATTAACTTAGATCCTGTTAAAGAAGAAGGACCCTTATTGATAAAACAGTCCTTTCATTGATCAAGCTTAGAACAAATACATTTTAAATAGTCATCATATAGCAACAAACCAACCCTGAAACCTTTTGCTGTGGTCAGTTTCCAAGTACTCCGAATTGGATTTTCCCAGAATTTTTGAACATTAGTTTTTACTCTTTACAGTTTGATGTACTACATATGGTATTATCAGAATGCACAGTCATTTTGGCAGGGAAACTAGTATATTTGGGAGAGCTTTGGCTAAATCAAAATTTGTCTTTTCCGAGAATTAAATAAAGGTTGATTGATTGATTGATTGATTGATTGAAAATGTGATAATAATGGTAGAATTCTGCATTGCTGGCTGCGGTAGGCGCTTGCAGGTTTACATCCCGCTCTGCTTTGTCCCAACAGCAAATCAGAAAACTGAGGCGGGAACTGGACGCCTCCCAGGAGAAGGTTGCCACGTTGACGTCTCAGCTGGCCGCCAATGTAAGGCGCTATAAAAAACAAAATGCTATACAGTCGCAGCGAAAGGGTTGCGCATAGGATCGATAGCTGCTCTGTAGTTCATGGATCTTTGGATCCACGAACTACAGATCCAAAGATCCTATGCTTATGTATCTTTTTGGTGCACTCAGTTTAGAAAAGTGGCATCTTTCCATAAGCGTGTGGTCAGGAGGTTGTGTGAAAGTGATTTATCGTTGTGTGTGTGTGTGTGTGTGTGTGTGTGTGTGTGTGTGTGTGTATGCGCGTGTGCGTGTGTGTGTGCGTGCGTGCGCGTGTGTGTCTTATGAGGCATTTTAACTAAGTACTTTAAAGGACTTAAGAGGTTGAAGGCAGCGAGAGAAAGAAGGCTTGTGTTTACCATGGCAGTCATTTCGCGAGCAGCGCATGAATACAGATGGGCCTAATCCAGCCTGATTCGCTGCTGCATTAATGACTGCACCAGCTAATCAACCCCGCGCAGATAGCCTTGTCTGCGGAGGGCTTTTTGAAGCCTGTGCTGTGAAAGGCTGGCTATCTCCCACTTCATACGCTGCTCCAGCTTTTCCTTTCCTTTGCTCTTCGTGTTCACAAAATTTCCTGATCAAAGTAAGACAGAGCCAGTGTTTACCAGAACCCCACTTTAATCGCCGAGCTGTGGGGCCCCAACAGGGATTTGCCAGCGGTCTTTAGACATAGCTTTCTCTCTTTGTTTCTGGAAAGGAGCAAAATGCAGCATTTGGGGTGTGCTTTTATAAAAGGCGGCTTTTGGGAGCTCAGATAATGGCTGAAATTTCACCCCCAAAAAAAGCAGTCAGTGGTACTGCATGCTTTTACTCGCCTTATGATGTATTTCATATTTTTTAAATTGTAGAAATAACAAATAATTCTCACTCTATAACACAATGCACCCAAGCTAATGCAGGCAGTAATGTCACCTCCTAGTGCCTGTAATAAGAACAAGATGTATTTTGTCTCTTGTTGGGAAGGCATCTAGTGTGTTTGTACAGATGGTTCAGTTTCCGCTCAGTCCCCACAGTGACGCTGGACCCAGCATTTCTAGTCAGTTTTTTAAAAATTATATTTGATTGACAGCTTAAAATGCATCACCGTCACTGGATCTTTGGGACAGTGGGGCTGCAGGGGATAGATTGTGGTGGACTGTACTGGGATATTATGGCTTACCGAGGATGTTTCGTCTATAACGCGGGGGTCAGCATCCGGGAGGACGCGTGATGAGGCCATTTTGGTGCTGCTTCTCTGATCCGCGATCACTGCTGTAAGCTGGGAGGACTCAGGACATTTGAAATGGCTCTATGGGATTTAATACGAAAAAAATTTAACCCAGGAAAATAATTTGGGCAGTTAATCGCAATCCTTTGAGTGTCTGTTAAATGACCCAAATTCAGCAGAGTGTTAGCCCATGTTCACAGTTGCTGGAGGATGGCTTTTCAGTGAAGGAAGAAGCCAACAGTTGTGAGTGGGCTTTCAAAGTCAGGGAGACAAGTGGAATAAAAATGTGCTGGAAATGAAGAATGCAAGGCGGGCAGCTTGTTTGCAGTGGTCTTGAACCCGACGTCTACAGCTCAGTTTGGCCAGTATATTGATTTGGCCTCCAGCAATGTTTTGGCCAAACATGGGTTCTGCAGAGCCTGACATTCTGAAACAGAATGATTTAAAGTTCATGTTGTAAATGTTAATGCTGGACCAAAGGAATAAAGGTTCCACAGCATGAATACCAAGCAGTTTGTGTGTAGTGCTAAATGTAGACTACACACAAACTGCTTGGTATTATTAAGTTGAGTTGAGTTTCTTTATTAAGTTGACCTCACTCAGCAATCAGTCAGATCAATTGTTACCAAAAGTCTTAAAAACTTCATCTCTTGTGGGGTTCTGCTTTGTGACATCACACTGCTGGAACCCATTTGTCTTAGGTGATCCTGCCCTTCTGTAATTAAAATAAATGTGTAAATATTCATATGTCTTGGTTCTGAGCTAGTATTTCCATGTGGCTCTTCCAGTGGATCTTTATGGTTGAGATCTTTCTTTGTGGTTGAGATCTTCCTTTATGGTTGAGATCTTTCTTTATGGTTGAGATCTTTCTTTATGGTTGAGATCTTCCTTTATGGTTGGGATCTTCCTTTATGGCTGGGGGGGGGGGGGGATGGCTGGTTGGGGCAAAGGCAGAGTGACAAGTCATGTTTGCTTCATCATGTTGCTTCAGCTTTATGGCAGTTGCTGTGGGGATGCTGGTACACCTGTGGATCGCCAGCAGAATAAAGGCCTGTCAATACAAGTAGTGACAGCTACTTTATGACGGGCAGAAAGTTCCAGAGATTCAATATAAAATGAGTGCAATTGTTTTTTTTTAAAAGAGCCTACCAACATTGCACAAGATGTAATATTCTCCTCTCGTGCGCTGTCTGAACGATGGTCCAGTAGGTGTAGAACTCTCTGGCAAAGTGGCAGTTTATAATCAAAGGGAAGTTCAGAGACCGGCCTGCAGCATTTCTCCACAGTATCAGTGTCTTCAGATGGGAACGCGTCCTATTTTATCACACCCTGTGTGGAACCATCAGCTCAGTCTGCTGATGCGCACTTCAAAAGATATCATCCTGCTCCAGCAGGAGGAGTTATGATCACCATGTGTCAGGCTAAGGCAACTTCAGACTCTGAGAACCTGGGGCATTTAGATGCACCACCATGTAAATGCAATATGTTCAGAGAGAATGTTCAAGAGCAGCCCTTTAATGGAATCTGCAACTCTAACACAAATTAACCATCTTTCAAAACTCACATCTGTCCCACAGGAAGAAAAGGACTATTTCCTTCTCCTGCAGCAGACAAAAAAAAATCTTGTTAGATTGGGTATGAGGCACAGTTTGTACAGACAGGAATAGTAATACATAGCAGGCTGTGTACTGAAAGGAAGCATTCAGTGAGTAGGGGGATGAACACTTAACTTGGGTTACAGGAGTTTATTATCTTTTTTGTGCACTGAAATCGTATGTAATCGTCTCTTTAACCTCGCATTCAGAGTTCTGCTCATTTATCTTTTTTATCGTGTCTTTTGTATGTACAGGAGCGGGTAAGACTGTTGTGATTGTGTCGAAATCGCTGCCTTTTTTGTGTTCTTTTTTGTGTTTTGAACTGTGATAAATGAATATTGTCCCTTTGCGCTTGCCATACGCCCTGCCCTTACCTCAGGGCATTTGATGCTTCTTTGCTGTGTTGGCAGGCCCACCTGGTGGCTGCTTTTGAGAAGAGTCTGGGAAACATGACCAGCCGTCTGCAGAGCCTGACGATGACAGCTGAGCAAAAGGTACAGCATGTTCTTTTTCAGATACTTTTAACCTCATTCACAGACCCAGAGTTAAAATGGGGTGAATGCACTCACGCATATTTGTTGTGTTTTGTGTTTGAGTTCTATAGGAAAAGGGGGGTGACAGTGTTACACAACTATGCCTGGCAGAGACAGCTGAACTTTGAATTAGACGGTAGTTGCAGTGCTTGATCACTGACGTTTGTGTAAATGACACCACGTAATGAGGTGAACATGCTAGAGCAGAGTTGGATTGCAGTCTGGTCTATATGACTGCAGACAGATTCAGCGGCACTGCAGTGGCAAGCATACTGTGTGACATGTGTGATACATACATGTGTGAAGTGGAACTGTATGGACTGACGGTTGAAAAAATTACTGCCAAAGAAGAAAAAAAATCGGATAAATTCTAATTATTCTATTCGAAATATGCAAGTAGCTTATTATACAGATGTTGTCATTAATGGTGGGCCAGAGGAAATGTGTTTTGGAGGCGAGTTGGATTGCAGTCAGGTCTGTATGACTGCAGACAGATTCAGTGGCACTGCAGTGGGAAGCATGCGCGTGTGTGGGGCGGAGTGTAGCACAGTGGGTAAGGAACTGGGCTTGTAACCGAAAGGTCGCAGGTTCGATTCCCGGGTAAGGACACTGCCGTTGTACCCTTGAGCAAGGTACTTAACCTGCATTGCTTCAGTATATATCCAGCTGTATAAATGGATACAATGGTAAATGCTATGTAAAAGTTGTGTAAGTCGCTCTGGATAAGAGCGTCTGCTAAATGCCTGTAATGTAATGTAATGTGTGTGAAGTGTGTAAGTGCTTGTTTAGGCCTGAGGTCTGAATGCGGGTGTGTGTCTCGTACCCGCGTCCTCAGGAGTCGGAGCTGGCCGAGCTGAGGGAGACCATCGAGGCGCTGAAGGCCCAGAACACTGACGCGCAGACCGCCATCCAGGTGGCCCTCAACGGCCCGGACCACCTGCACAGAGGTACCGCGGAGCCCAGGGGGAGCCCACCTGTGTACATTCCTGTCCAGTAGACCAGTGCCTGAGAAGGATGGCATACATCAGCATGGCAGCACGGGTTTCTGTCTCAGTGTTAACGTGTTATTCCTGGAACGTCTTGCTACAATCTTGAACTGTCCCCTCTTTTCACTTATAAAGTATTTTTGGGAAAATTGTTTTTGTTTGCTGAATTTAATCACATCTATTCATTTCTATCTGCTTCTGGGTAGTAAATGTGAAAAAAGAAGTGAAGTTCATTACTTGTTGTGTCACAGCTCACTGGTCAACAGTCAGAATTCGATATACTGCATCTTATGTATTACTCATATTGCTCTCTGGCACGGAGAGAACGATCGTTGAAAGTCTAGTTACTTATTGAGAGAAGGCAAATGTGAACTGAGCATGCTCAGACCAGCTGTCACTCAGCCGGGCCCTTCCCGCCCTGTGCGTGTGCAGAGCAGCGGATTCGACGGCAGCACTCCTCCGACAGCATGTCCAGCCTCACCAGCGCCAGCAGCCACTGCGCCGGGGGCGGCGGCCTGGACGCCGAGGCCAAGAAGAAGAAGAAGAAGAGCTGGGTGAGAGGAGCCGCTGGGCCGAGGGGCGGGGCTGGGGGGGCTGCGGGGAGGCACGGTAAGGAGGGGGGTGGGCCTCTGGGCTCCAAAATGCACAATGCCTTCCATATATATGCAGAAAGCTCACGGCCTTTACGATAACAGTCACACGTGTGCAAAAACCACATGTGAACACCCAACATGTGACGAGTACACATCTGTACATGTGAAAATATTAAAACCACATGTGAAAAGGGAAATTTCTGGGGGGAAAAAATGGAAAGTTTTATGAGCAGAACGCATGAATTTTAATGTTTGTTTATTTGGAATTCCTCCCTTTCCAGTCTTCCTCCTGTCTGTTAGCCGTCATGGAAAATCTGTGGCTCAGAGTGGGCTGGGTGCATGCAGAGTTCTGCAAAAATCACTCCAAGTGTCAGAATAGAGAGCGAGGGAGGGAGAGATGGGGAAGGAGGTAGGGAGACTGACAGGGGGAAAGACAGGATGACAGAAGAAGAGAGCGTGGTTGCGGGAGCTTAGAGATACAGTATGGTGATTGGGAAAGAGAATGAAATGCAGTCTGAGACCAGAATACAGAGAAGGAGAGATAGAGAGATTATTCAGGGAAACATCTTGTCCTGTGACCTTACGCCCTCTGTAATCTTAAGTATGTTCCTCCTGGTGAAGCTTACAGCTCACATAAACCCAAATTTCACCACCCCTGAAACATCTTCTGTGCAACAGGCTCTGCAGGGGACGTCTACCCAAAAGCCCCTCCTGGAACAGCTGTGGCAGCTGCAAAATGGCCTCTCGCAGTGAACAGCAGCGATAGCTACCTTGGCTCATACTAGAAATGCTCTTAACTACACGTACTGTATTTTGAGAAGATTACCTCAATCACTGTCCCTGTGAGAGTATTACCACAGTTTCTGTCCCTTTGAGGAGATTTTGCTAATGATGGCAAATTGGAGCTTTTGAACGTAGGCTGCAGTGGATTTCACGAGTGAAATGTATCTCACAGGAAACAAAAAAAATGAAAAATTGATACTAAAGTTTGAAAGTTTTCATTTACACAGTGCAATTTTGCGAGTCGGAATATGTTCTAATGCTAGTATGATTTGAGTAGCTTATTTTTTTTTATTTCAGAAATATATTTTTCATATCTTTCTATAGCAACAGAGCTGATTATCCAATAAGGCAGTGCCATTTTGTAGGTTGCATAGATCACAAATATTCATTGCTGATTAAAGGTTGCATAATTTAAAGCAGTGAAGCAAAAAAAAAACTTTGAAAACCGTTCCAGTGGGTGAATACTGGAAATCCTCATGTTACAGTGCAATCCTCTTGCATTTCTGCATTCTCTTTGACTGAAGTTCTTTCAGTCATTTCATCCCTGACACACAATTGGGAAACCTTTGTAAAAGAAAAAGAAAAAAAGCAGTATTTTACTGCATAATGTGAACCCAGTTATTTTCTGAGAGCAGTTTGAAAGTTGTTGTTAGTTATTGGAAGTTGTAAGTTGTTCCCATAAAATCCAGCCCCAGCCCTGTCCCTTGTGATGTCACACTCTCTCTCAGTGCTCATACTGAGCTGAACTGCTTCTCCTGCTCTGACCCCAGCGTAGGACTGAGCTGGGTTAACCCCCAGAGGGAGCAGTGCATTGTGGGTATGGTGACCGATGTGGGGCACTCTCTCTGGCAAATGCAGAGCTCCTTCCCTGTACTGACCCCAGTGCAGGCTGCCTGCCTCACTGAGCTGGGTGAACTCCTGGAGGAAGCAGTGCATTATGGGTATGGTGACTGATGTGGGGCTCTCTCTCTGGCAAATGCAGAGCTCCTTCCCTGTACTGACCCCAGTGCAGGCTGCCTGCCTCACTGAGCTGGGTTAACCCCTGGAGGAAGCAGTGCATTGTGGGTACGGTGACTGATGTGGGGCTCTCTCTCTCTCTCTGGCAGCTGCGGAGCTCCTTCAAGCAGGCGTTCAGTAAGAAGAAGCCCAGCAAGCCGTCCTCGTCTCACTCCGACATCGAGGAGCAGACAGACTCCTCCCAGCCGTCCTCTCCCAAACTGCCGCACGGGGACACGCAGGGCGGGGACCGCCCCCTCAGACCCTCCCCCTCCACCACCGAGTGAGTACGGAGGGTCACACGCGCACGCGCGCACACGCACGCACACACACACACACACAAACACACTACCACAGAGTGAGTACGGAGGGTCACACGCGCACACACACATTACCACAGAGTGAGTACAGAGGGTCACACGCACACACACGCACACACACACACTACCACAGAGTGAGTACGGAGGGTCACGCACACACACACACACACACTACCACAGAGTGAGTACGGAGGGTCACGCACACACACACACACACTACCACAGAGTGAGTACGGAGGGTCACACGCGCACGCGCGCACACGCACGCACACACACACACACACACACTACCACAGAGTGAGTACGGAGGGTCACACGCGCACGCGCGCACACACACACACACACACACACACACATTACCACAGAGTGAGTACAGAGGGTCACGCACACACACACACACACTACCACAGTGAGTACAGAGGATCACGCACATGCATTCACACAAACACGCGTATACACACACACGCATAGAGACATAGGATCATACTTTATTCTGCACATATGCACATACACACATGCACTCAAGGATGTAATACATATCCCCCTTTCTGATTTTCTTATGAATTTCCAGTTGTTTCACTCCTGTTTCTCTCTCTTTTTGTTCTTCGAGCTGACTCAAACCCCTGCCTGTTTCACCTTCTGCCCTGTGTGTCCGACCGTCTGTCTGTCCTTCTGTCTGTCTGTCTGTCTGTCCTTCTGTCTGTCTGTCTGTAGCACACGTCTCTGTGCTAGCGTGTCCTCTCCCATTTGGGTTCCTCAGAGAAGGCAAAATGGCCACGTGGTGTACAAGCACAGATCCCGGTAATGGAGGGTGTGCTGCATGTGAATCCCGCCCACCCACCCGTCCGCAGTGTGGGGGTGCTGCACCTGCCTGTGCCGTCCCACACCAGCCCCCCCCCACCCCCCCATCTCACACTCTAACACAAAACCCTCTCTCTATCACTGGTCCGGTGGGAGGAGGGAACAGGGCCTGCAGTTTTTTAGTGTTTCACCTGCCTTGTACACTTCTGAAGGGGACACTGAAAACCTTCACCAGGGCTCTATGCTAACATTTTTTACAAGGAGCACGCGTGCTCTGAAGTGGGGAAAATTTAGGAGCACACTAATAATGCATAATAATTATTAGATGTGCTCCTAAATTCTTTTTTCCAGCTGGCACACGTCAAATGTCAGGAGCAAATTCTCCTGAAATGGAAGTGCTGTAGAGCCCTGTCCTTTAGATACAGCAAGCAAGAAGGGCTTCTCCATTTTGCACAAATGAGTCGTTTGTTTTGGTCGGAAAGACGTTTTCCTGCGGTGATGAGCGCATGAAAAACGTTCAGTGTTAGATCAGCTCTTACAGAGTACACGTGGTCCCAACTGTGCTCATATGTACTCTGTCAGAGTTGAAATAACTCTGAACATTTTACTGTGTAGGTAGCGCTTGCCTTGGCTCTGTGTGGCCTTGCTGAAGAGCTTGTGCCTGTGGGTGCTGCATTAGCGACGTTAGAGAACTGGTAGCTACACTTGCGTGCTCTTAGTCGTGCTGTTTAACACAGTTTGGTGTGGGAGTCGAACTGACGCTGTACATGAGGAGAATGCACTCCCCATGCATTTACCGTATGCTTGATTGTGTTCAGCTTGGTTGCTTAACAACAAATGTGTATTTTGTGTAGCTTTAGTCGCAATTGGTCAAGACACAGTGGACCATTGTGGTAATGCAGAGTGAAATGCTTTTAAACAGTAAAGTCATCAGTGACCCTGCTCGGTATGGGACAGTAGCAGAGAGACTATACTTGTGAGAATTGTTCTCCTTGGCTGTATGAAACTTTATTTCTGACCCTAGGATTGTGTCTTTATTTTATTAAGTGTGTGTGTGCGTGTGCGCGTGCGTGCGTGTGTGTGTGTGAGAGAGAGAGGGAAATCTCTCCCTGTGGTAGTTGTGTGGGTGTATATACTGTAACCTCCCCCTTCTTTAGTCAGTTTGAGTTTGCATAGATCCACTTTCTCAGCTGTATGACATCTATATATATAGGCTATGTAAGTGTGACCTCTCTCTCTTTCGCTCCCTCCTTCCCTCCCTTTCTCCCTCTCTATTTCAATTTCCCTCCTCCTCTTCTCTCCCTCCCTCCCTCCCTCCCTCCCTCTCCCTCCCCCTCTCTCTCCCCCCCCCCCCCCCAGCCTGTGTGAGTGCACGGAGGCCGAGGCCGAGATCATCCTGCAGCTGAAGAACGAGCTGCGGGAGAAGGAGCTGAAGCTGACGGACATCCGCCTGGAGGCTCTAAGCTCCGCCCACCACCTGGACCAGATCCGCGAGGCCATGAACCGCATGCAGGTGCGCGACTCCTCCCCACTATGACCTCACACACACCCTGCCACTGTGACATCACACACCTCCCACCACTATGACCTCACACACCTCCCGCCACTATGACCTCACACACCCTCCGCCACTGTGACCTCACACACTTCCCCGCCACTATGACCACACACACCCCCCGCCACTATGACCTCACACACCGTACCACTATGACCTCACACACCCCTCGCCACTATGACCTCACACACCTCCTGCCACTATGACCTCACACACTTCCCTGCCACTATGACCACACACACCCCCCGCCACTGTGACCTCACACACCCCACCACTATGACCTCACACACCTCCTGCCACTATGACCTCACACACCCCTCGCCACTATGACCTCACACTTTCTTTTTTTACGTACGATTAGACCCAGCCACATTATAAATATTGTAAATTCCAGAAGCTGGAGCTGGTATTGGGCCTGATTTATGTCTGTGTGCAGCAGGAAGCTGTGGCTTTATTGCATCTTTCCGCTACGTGTCCACAGGGGGGCCCTCCCATAGAGTCCCGCGTGGAAAGCGGCATGTTTTCAAGCTACTGTTTTATTTTCAATAAGAGGGGGAAAGACTTCCAAACTCATTAGTTCATAAAGCGATCTTGCGGAGGTTTGAATTCCCACCCCGGTACTGTACTCAGACTTCAGTAAACCTTGTCCCGGTTCAGTTAAGTTCAGTTTTATTTGGGTGTTTTTATACCGGGATCTGTGCTTGTACACCACGTGGCCATTTTGCCTTCTCTGAGGAACCCAAACGGGAATACAGTTAGCTGTGAGGGTAACAGTATGTTTATAAAATTACTCACATGAAAGGGGCAATCCAATATAAGATATGAATTCAACACGTTAATGTGTTTTGCAGCTAAACCTCTCAAACTCTCCCACCATTTTTTTTTGTTTGTCTTTTTTGTTTTTACCTCATTACTTTCTTTTTGGGGGTTTGGGCCTGGATCATGCCCAGTTCCCCTCCTGTTACTCTGTAAAGCGTCTTTGTGACGGTCCTCTGTAAAAAAAGTGCAGTACAAATAAATGTGTTTTGATTTGATTTGACCTCATGTTTGACGTGCCTCCCCCCAGAATGAGATCGAGCTCCTGAAGGCGGAGAACGACCAGCTCAAGTCCACGGGGAGCCCCGCCCCCGGTGCCAGCCCCGCCAAGACTGCCCGCCCCCCCTCGGAGACCTCCAGCACCTCCTCCTCTTCCTCACGCCAGTCCCTGGGCCTGTCACTCAACAACCTCAACATCACCGACACTATAATGTCCGGTAGGTAGAACCCCCTCCCACCCCCCCAACACTCAACACTCAACACCCAACCACCTCCACCGCACACTGTAGGGCAGCAGTGCATTATAATGGGTAAGCAGTTGGTCTTGTAGCCTAAAGGTTCACAGGTTGAACCTAAAGGTTCACAGGTCACCGTGTTTTTGTACGGGCAAAAGAACTGTGGCCTGTGTCGTTCTTCTGAAATGTCCTGCAACTGTTTTTTCGTCTCCACAGACATCCTCCTGGACGACGGAAGCGAGGGAAACCTCCGTAAAGAAGGCCGGAGCGTCAGGATCGTGGTTGCCATCAACGACGGCTCCAACGTAACCAAGGTGACCAAATAACAACGCAAACGACCAATTCTGTAGCTCAGCTTCCTGTAGTTGCAATTAGTTTAGTTGAGTGTAACACCTCTTGCCCATTCTTAAATCTTACATTTTTGATAACTGTATGATAGCTCAATAACAGTAATGTAGTGACAGTGTTATCATGTAAACAGGGTATGAGATGTCAGGAGTATCTCATCGGCTCCATTGGTGTCAGCGGGAAGACAAAGTGGGACGTGCTGGACGGTGTCATACGCAGATTGTTCAAGGTAATGACATTTTTTAAACACCCATATTAATGATATTTTAATAATATTACAGCTGTTTTCACCGGGCCTCTCCCTATGTTTGCCCATTTAATTTTGTTTACGTTTTTTACATTTTGACTTTTTAAATCTGCAGGTAGTATTTGGCTTAGATCAAGATCTAAGTCCAAAACTGCTAAAAATGTCTAATCGCCAAGTGGTATGGCTGTGTCACATTGCTGATGAAATGTCATAATCTTTGTGAGACTGTGCAGTGTAGTGTAGTGTAGTGTCGTGGATAGGGAATTTAGCTTCTAAATCTAGAGTGGAGTCAGGATGCGGCAGTGAATGTCCAGCCACAGAGAGGGATACCATTTTAATTATTCAGTGAACTGCTGGGTGGCTCAATGTGTTGAGGCACTGACCTCTCTGCATGCTTGCTCATGCGCTCCTGCATCGACAGCGAAGGGTTCAGCAGGGAGCACAAACACACAACGTAACCATTCCAGATAAGAATGAACCCTTTTTAAAATTCTAACTCAGTGTTCTAGAACGTCACTGCTTTCACTGAGTAGTGATTGTGACATCACCATTAGAATGTTCAGTTAAGAATGTTCTAATCACATATTTGTGATCTTGCACCTTGAAGGGTTAAAATAGGGTTATGATGTAAACTTTAACATGGCCAATTGGCGCTAATGATTAAACCGGTGCTGTTTAACCGCTGTAGAATTCACCAGTGAGACTACGACAGATTCTCAGAAAACAGCAGTGATGTGGAGCGATATGTGATGTGTGTCCTCACCCTGGTCCGTTTGGGTCTGCTCCTGCAGGAGTACGTGTTCCGGGTGGACCCCCTGACCAGCCTGGGTCTGAGCTCAGACAGCATCGCCAGCTACAGGATAGGGGAGGTACTGCGGGCGCACGGCTCAGAGACACCTCAGCTGCTGCCCTGTGGCTACCTGGTGGGAGACAACAACATCATCACCGTCAACATCAAGGGTAGGGCTGCAGTCTGCTGTAGCATAGACAGAGTGTGGAGGAAGCAGTGTGTGTGTGTGTGTGTGTGTGTGTGTGTGTACGTGAGTGCAAAGCACACCTCATTCGACACCTAAAGATCTCATTGAGCTGCTAATTAGTAGAGTCAGGTGTGCCAAATTAGGGTTGGAATGAAAACCTACAGGGCAGTAGATCTCCAGGAACAGGGTTGGTTACCACTGCTCTAAGGCAAAAGGGGCTCTTTCTGTATCGTAGGACAGCCGTGGGCCTTGAGTGAGGTCTTTTTATTCAGTGAATGTGTGGTGCAGGTGAAGCGTGAGAACCCTGGAGAGCACATTTCACGCCGAGCTGCCATTGGCTGACGGGGTGTTGCCGTGGCTCCCCCGCAGGTGCGTCGGAGAACAGCATCGACTCGCTGGCGTTCGACACGCTGATCCCCAAGCCCGTGGTGCAGCGCTACCTGAACCTGCTGACGGAGCATCGCCGCATCATCCTGTCGGGCCCCAGCGGCACCGGGAAGTCCTACCTGGCCGGCAAGCTGGCCGAGCACATCGCCGCCAAGGCCGGGAGAGAGGTCACCGAGGCAACCGTCGCCAGCTTCAGCGTGGACCACGAGTCCAGCAAAGTGCGTTACAGTCTGACACTGAGTCCAGTAAAGTGCGTTACACTCAGAGTCCTGCAGAGTGTTACACACTGACACTGTCAGAGTAAAGGGAAGTGTGTTACACTCTGACACTGTTTGAGTCCAGTAAAGTGCATTACACTTGGTTGAGCAGTGTAGCTGCGTGTGTGTGACTGTGAGCGTGAGTACAGCTGTGTGTGTGTGACTGTAAGTGTGTCTGTGACTGTGTGTCTGTATATGGTACTGCAGGACCTGCAGCAGTACCTGTCCAGCCTGGTAGAGCAGTACAGCTCAGAGGAGAGTGACACCAAGCTCCCCCTGGTGGTGGTCCTGGACAATCTCCATCACATCGGCTCCCTCAGCGACGTCTTCAACGGGTTCCTCAACTGCAAGTACAACAAGTGGTGAGACCAGTGCTGCTTTAAAAAACATCACAAGAACAACTACTATTATGTTCTGCTCTTCACTTAGCTTCATTGGGTTCATATTGTTGAGAGCGTCATCGTCTTTTGAGAACCCTGCACTTCAATGAACCCCAGAGGAGAGTGAATGCTGTGATTTGAAAGAGCGGGACACTGCTGTTCTCTCCACTCTCAGGCTGACAGTCTTGCCCTCTGTGTCCTTTTCAGTCCATACGTCATCGGGACCATGAACCAGGCGGCCTCGTCCTCAGCCAACCTGGAGCTCCACCATAACTTCAGGTCCTCTCCGCCTTTCCTTGCCTTAGCCCTCTGAAGAGCAGGCTCCTTCAGGTGTTCTGGAACTCCACTGCTCTCAATCACCAGCAGTGATTGTGACATCAGCAGTAGAATGTTCTGTTAAGAACACTCTAATCATGTATTTGTGACCTCACACCTTAAGCTCACGCGCTCCCTCGAATTTTCTACACGTGGAGTCGATGTGGGGACGCTGAAAATGTCCGTGTTAAAAGACTCAAACACCTCCCGCTGTGTGGCGGGGGAACATGAAGGATGTTCATCTCCTCAGTTCTTCAAACGGACTGGAAGCGTGTCATCAAAGCCCGCGTTTGCTTTGTTTCCGACGCAAGCAGCTGTACGTTTATTCTCCCAGATAAGGTTGCGAATCAATTTTCATTTTTCAGCTTTTTGGATGATGCTGTTTTCTTTTTGTAGTTTTTTAAAAATTCTTAGCCTGTTAAGGTGAACGTAATACTGATCGAACCTACACTCTGGAATGAATACATTTAAACCAGTCTTTTAATTGCACCATTTTGCAGAATAGAATTCTCTTTTGTAATTTGCCTTGGTGTTATTAATGTGTTTACATGGATTAGTTTGCCTAAACAATGGGCCATTCACAATCTTAGTCTCATTTTGGATTGCATTTTTTTTTCTGAGCAATAGTGTTGGGCATGGTGTTTACTTCAACATACTAATCCAATATGGCAAGTTCCTTGTAATTTTAATTTGCAGAAGTCTGGATAATTTGAACACTTTGCCCCTTTCTGTCTTTTTAATTTCCTGCCAGAACCAGCCTGGTACCTTTTAAAACCAAGCGCCAACCAAACTAATCAACACTTGCGTGACATCTTGGACAATTCCCTGAGATAAGGGATTGAAACAGAACGATAAAACCCACCCTCCTGAGAGTGCATTCATTTACTGGGCTAATTGACTATGCTAATTAACCCAAACCAAAAGACATAATGAGGGTTACTTCTACAAGGTAATGAGTCGCTTAATCAGAACGGACGGAGCTAAGCATTTTATTCGCAGCTTAATTTAACGGCTTTTGGTGCCGAAATTTCAGCCAGTTGAATGCAAATTACGGGAGGAGGACCCAAAGTCGTGTGGAGTTCTTTTGAACACGTCATTAAATTCCAGCAGGGCAAGCGCCACAGGCTAAATACAGTCATGGCAATGGGCAGCAGAAATGGTCATTGAAAAGTCTGTGGAGGAAGTGGAATTGCATCACTTCCTGTTGTGAATGGGGCAATGGAAGTCACAGCTGAGGGAGGTGAGAGCGGAGTGCAGGAGGCAGGATGTTCTGAGAAAGCAGGTGTGAATTGAATGTGACAGAATTTATTGTGAACCAAACAGGAAAAAGATATATATATATATATATATATATTTTTTTTTAAATGTCAAATGCAACAAAATAATGACTGCTACTGGGAAAAATATGGAATGTTCTAAACAGAAATTAGTAAAAACTGACTTTATAGCAAATCTCAGTAGGTTTTAGCAGCAACCTCTGATGGACCGCTGTACAGTGTGTGGTGAGCTGTGATTGGCCGACTGGCTGACGGCTGAGGTTTCTCTGTGTTTCCTGCGTTCGCCCGACGCAGGTGGGTGCTGTGCGCCAATCACACGGAGCCGGTGAAGGGGTTCCTGGGCCGCTTCCTGCGCAGGAAGCTGGTGGAGACGGAGATCCTGAGGAACACGCGCAGCAACGACCTCGTCAAGGTCGTGGACTGGATCCCCAAGACCTGGCAGCACCTCAACAGCTTCCTGGAGGCCCACAGCTCCTCCGACGTCACCATCGGTCAGTTCCTTCCCCCCAGTATTTTTGTTCTTTTACGAAAGTACTGGTGCCTCTTTAATTCTGCTCCACATTGCTTTCTCGCATGAATTCGGCATCTGTCTAGGTTAGGGGTTTCCAGTCTTATCTGCAAAGGGTCGATGTGGTTGCAAGTTTTTGTTTTAGGCCAGCTCTAAGACACTCGATTTAACTATTTAACTAATCGTGGTCTTCAATCAAGATCACATAGAATCAGATGTGTTAGTGCTACTACAAATGCCTGCACCCAACCAGCCCTTTTTGGATAAGACTGTACCACCTTGGTCTAGCTGGCTTGGATATTCCCCATTCTCAGTTTTGGGCTCACGCTCCGGTGCTTTGACCCACAGGCCCGAGGCTCTTCCTGTCCTGCCCCATGGACTCGGACAGGTCCCGTGTGTGGTTCACCGACCTGTGGAACTACTCTCTCGTCCCGTACCTGCTGGAAGCAGTGAGGGAGGGGCTGCAGGTAAGCATGGAGACGAGATGACGCAAACTCACGACTGTCTGTGATTGGCCCAGACAAATTGCACCAGGCGCCTTGACCAATCAAAAGAGAACATGCATTAAAGGGGCAGTTCACCCAAAAATGAAGTTTCGGTATGTTTCCACTTACCTGGAGTAGTTAATGTAGTAGTTAAAGGTTAATCTAGCGCTGCTATTAGCACGTAATCTCACTAGTGATGTGAGATGTGATGCATATAATCTAGTGTAAATGAGTGGTGAGTGATTGCCGGCTGCTGGGTTTACTCTGGTGTCTCAGCTCTACGGTAAGCGGACAGTGTGGGAGGATCCATCCAAGTGGGTGATTGACACCTACCCCTGGAGCTCCGCCCCCTCGCAGCCGGATGCCCAGCCCCTGCTTCAGCTGCGGCCCGAGGACGTGGGGTACGACGGGTGCAGCGGTGCCAAAGAGGAGACCCCCTCAAAACAGATGTCCCAGAGCGACACAGAGGGGGACCCACTGGTGAGTCATAATAATACTCACACTCACACACACACACACACACATACACACACGCTCACGCTCACACACACACACACACACACACACACACACTCACACTCACTCACACTCACACACACACACACACCCACACCCACACCCACCCACACGCACACGCACAGACACACACACACACACACACACACACCCACACCCACCCACACGCACAGACACACTCACACTCACTCACACTCACACTCACACTCACACACACACACACTCACAGAGAGGCCATTTATCTGAAAGAGCGAGGGACCCGTCCCGGGACGTCCTCCCCCCCGCCCCCCCCACGCTAACCTGCCGCTGGGCGTGCTGTTTAGCGACGCGGCGGTGGTGGGGGGCGGTGGGGGCGTGGCCCGGGTGCCGTTACAGCCGTCTCCCTCCCTCCTCTCTGTTCCAGATGAGCATGCTGATGAGGCTGCAGGAAGCCGCCAACTACTCCAGCGCTCAGAGCTGCGACAGCGACAGCGCCAGTCACCATGACGACCCGCTGGACTCATCGCTGGAGTCCACCCTGTAGCGCATCCCCTGGCTCCCGCCGTTCTTTACCAGCGAGGGGGGGGTGGGGGGGTCGGGGGGGTGGGGGCGAGCCGCGAGGCCAGAAGGGGGGCGCGCGATGTCGCAGGCAGGCAGACGCGCGCGCACTTCCTGTCAGGTGAGGGAGAAGAGGCGTGGCGGCTGTGTTTCGGCGCGCGCTTCCCTACCGGGACGCCCGCCCTCCCGTCCCCCCACAGGAAGCGGCGTCCCCTCACGCAGCTCCAGAGCAGGCCGCGCGGGGCGAAAGCGGGTCGCTCGGGGTTGCGCTACACAGTGGAACTGAACTGGAAGTACCGTTTCTGTTTCGTTCAGTATCAGGTTTGCTTTTCCACCACACGGGGGCGGTGTTTTACAGGGCCAAACTACTTCATCAGTTTTTTCTGAGGTGCTACGGAGAGATGACAAGAGTCCTGCTCCAATAGGCTTGCGTGGTGCTGGTCAGGTGACTAAGCCAGCCTATGGATAACAGGCGCCCGCTCCACCACCCATACGATACACCCCCCATACCAACGAGCACAGCAGCGCTTTGTGTCCGGCTACAGCTACTGTGAAACACTGGACAAGTGCCAAACTGCCATTACTGCCGATGGCTCAGTGACGTAGACATCCACTTTGACATTCGTTTTTTTTTTTTTTTTCTAGTTTGATTCTCATTCTTTGAGATCGTAGTTAAGTAAAATTGTTTGTTTCTTCCATTTTTAAAAATTTTTTTGACCCAAGCCTGTTGTTCACCCTACTCTTAAGCAGATCAGAAATATATTAAACAGGAATCTGGTGAAGTTAGACGACTTTTGTCGAAGGGCCAGAGAGTGAGGGGGGAACAACATTTGATGATGATGGTGCTTTCTTACTGCCTTAAATTTGCAAACAGTATTCACAAGCAACCGTGAAACTATGGATCTGTGACCCTGTTTCTTTTGGGGGATAAAGAAATCGGCAAGAATGGAGAGCACGGCACATTTAGAAGTTTCTTCTGTCTGTAAAGGTAGTGAATGAACACTTCCACTCACATTCTCTCAAACACACGTTACATGTGGAGGAGACCAAGGCAACGAGGAGGACTTTACCTCCTGTGGACTACCTATAGCCTGAAGCATACCCTTCCCACAATCCCCTTCAGCTGCCTCAACACCTATCTAGTTCTATTCTATGGTGTTCTATTAAGAGCAAGAATATGGCCATAGGCAACACATAGGTCATTTACTTGAAGGGTTTGGGAAGGGATGCTTCTCTTTTTTTTTCTTTTCTTTTTTTTTAACGTTTCTCAGTCGAGTTGAAAACACTTAAACTGGCATGAGCACAAAACTGATTTTATAACCAGAGGGGATGTTTGCTTCAACTCTTACTACGTGTACATGGAAAAAAAAACGTTTACTTTTAAAAATGATTTCAGGTCACCATGGATGCCGCTGTGGGTGGAGACCATTGACGTATTTTTATTTACCTTTTTATTGGGGGGGGGGGGAGGGGGAAAGGGTTGGTTTTGCACAATTTATCAGGGTGGGGAATGTAAATATGAGTCTTGCACAGTGAATTGAAGATGCGTTCTGCCCTGTTGATGTTAACATTATGCTTAACTTCGCTGAGAAGTCTTGTATGTTGCAAACAGACAAAAAAACAAACAAAAAAAAAAGAACAAAAAGAGATAAATGCAAAGCAGCAAGCCATTAGAGGCCAGTGTGCATTGTCTTGTAATGATTGGTTGTCTTGCCAACGCAGGAGCTACACAATATATAGACGCATGCACCAATTCCTAATATCAACGCAAAAAAGTCACCTCAACCACTTCAGGGAAGCAAAGCAGGTTTCCATTAAATCTGTGACACACGACAGCCCACAGACTAAAAAAAGAAACCACACTGATAATGTCCACATTTGTGAGCCAGAACACAAAACTGTCGCCATTTCTCTCCTAACGATTAAATGCATTCATTTACTCTGCCACTATTGTAGCCCCTGTTTTGACTGTTTTGTTTGTACTTTTGGAATTTTGGAATGGCCAATCGCATTAGCAGGGCCGCCCCACGTCTGCGTTGTTTGCCACTGACCGCGGTCCACCACTCACCTACGCAGTCACTGCTTGGGGTCTCTGCATTGAAGACAGGTGCTTTAGCTGGACACGCCCCCCCGCTATACCACATTCACATTCTCCTGCAGTGCTACGGATCACATGAGGGTTTTTCTGAAATGACTACCTCTTATTTATCTATGTTTTTTCTGCTAGTTCCTGGGATTTAGTTTTAGCTTCTGGCCTGCTTGATTACAGGAAGTAGGAAAATTACCCACGTACAGCCGGTGCTACCGTCAGCCCTTTTAGCCAATCACAGACCACGTCAGCAGCCTGCAGCAAAAAACGGAAAAAAAAAAAAAAAACTCAAAAACTACGGATCATTAATCCTAATTTCTGTGCTCAAGTCGTGGGCCCTTGTGTCTTCTCTGTGACATGCCTGAACCCCCAAGCACAGGATCTGTTTACTTTTATTAATTTTCTTTATTTTTTTAACATAAAATGGTTGGAAGATCAGGGTTTGGAGTTGCTGATTCTGGATCAGTTTTTAGGAGACATTTTCAGCTGGGAGCCACACCCTCCCACACAAAGATCTCAAACACACACACGCACACACACCGGCAGTGGGCTTGCTCATCTCCCAAGCAAAGAGATGCACTTTCAAACAGATGTACTGCAAACCATGCTTCTTTCCCTGAACTGACATCTTACAGTTATTTAAGACCATTTCAGGCCCAACCTGCGTAGGTCACCATGGTTACATCAACCAAACAACGTGTTCCAGCTGTTCAGCAGTTACATCTCAGTGAGAGCATAGAGTTTACTACTTTTGAAAACTTTTTTTGGTGAAACATTTGTCTTTGAATGTTTTATATTTTGTACATTTTTATGTAACATATCATGTACATAGAAAACAGACGGCAATTTAAATCATCTGAAGGATTTTTTTGTAGTCTTTGCAAAAGCCCTAATAAATAGTATTTGGTGTCACCAGATTACTGGACAGTGGAGTCTTGTGTCCTTTTTTTCTTTTCTTTCAGGAAGAATGGCAGCTTGATTTTAACATAATATGGAGACACTGCTTGTAGAATATGTATTTTTTGCTATTCATTTTCACAGTCACAGTACTCATGAGTAGATCTCCCGGGTGATACAGGTCATGCAAGCTCGTATAATAGCTATTGATGATTTGTACAGCAAACCCCTGTAGGATGTATCATCAATTCCATAATGGCAAAATAATAATACCAGTATGCCCATTTTATATGATTACATTTAAAACCCATTTATCACCAGGTAAATACAGCCTAGCCAGTAGTTTGGCTATGGTTGTGTGAAATGTAACCTTTGGGAGTGTTTCTGTGCTCCTCAAGTTTGCTGATTCACACACAAGACATTTTATGACCATCATCATCATCATCATCATCATCAATCAGCATTCATCATGCAATCTGTACTGCAGTTTTAGACCATGAGATCTAGTGTACCCAGTGGCGTGCTTTTAAAAAGAAAGCAGATTTGGTTCATCTCTCCCTGCCAAATTAATGTAATATCTGTGAGATTGCATTTGTATGGAGGTTTACCAGCCAGTAATGAATTGCTGTAAGGTATAATAAAGACCACACAGCAGCCTGTGTGACGTTTACATTGTTCTTATGTTGTGCGGCAGAGAACATTGTTTCGTTCTTTTACAAACACGATCATTTTATTGTTAAACTAAAAAATGTTTTTGATCTGGCAGCAGTGGACTACTACTGGACTGCAGTATTGTGCTTGCTGTGGTATTCTGCCACCTAGTGGCGGAACACTGTAAATGCTTCAGTTTTCTCCATTGACTCTGGTGGTCACATCCCAGTGCCACCAATCTCGTTGATTGATGTGACTGTCCAACCGCCACACACGAACCAAATGACTAACTCTTCTGGTACAGAATGATAATTAAACCCATTAATTTCCCCACTCTTCAGTAGCGGTCCCTGGCTTCCAGTGCGCATGATTAGGGTTACAGCATGACCAACATGCGCTCCAGAAAAGGTGGAGTAATTGTCTTAAGTGGGCACCAGGAGTTAATTTTTTTATTTTATTTATTTATTTATTTATTTATTTATTATTAATTTATGGATTGATTGATTGTCATGAAGTGATAAGGCGATAATGCTCCAGCGCCGATAGACATGCGCCCTCAGGCTAAACACTACCACCCCCAAAGTGATTCGATGGTTGTACAACTCACTACTCCTGTATGTATGTTAAAGCCTATAGCGGATAGTTCATTCACCTGTATGTAAACTGAAAATGGTAGACCACAGCTTTTTCCAACACGACCCAAATATAACCAACCAATACACAAAATATTTGGATAAAAAGACCGCAAACACCCCCCCCCCCCTTTCTTTTTTTGCGCAAAATGGACGCCCACCGCGCGCGCAAGCCGGCGGCACTGACAGAGTATTTCCCGGTAAGTTTTACGGCTATAGTTTTAACAAGAGGAAAGTACATTTTCCGTTGCTGTAATCTCACAAAACACCAGCGAACACACTCCATTGTTTATATTTACTTATACGGCTTTACATTTGTTTTTTCCTTGCATGATAACAAACTAACAAGGCCACACCTGACGTAGGCCCAATGTTTTATTTTTTCCCGACACTTCCGCTTATTAGCTTTCATCTCGCCTGTAGTTACAGGCTCTTAAGATACTGTGCCCACAAATAACCATTAATATCACCCTATATATAATTATAGACTACATGTGAATGACCCTGAATGAGAAAGCAAAGTGCAATGACGGCTGTGACGAAGGTCCACTTCACTTCCTCACCCACATTGATAAAAAAAAAGTATAATATATATTCTGAATGTATGAAAGCAGTCTACATTACCTCCTTAATTGCATAGCCATTACTATGATTCTGTCTCAGTAGGAGCTATGCTCACACTTCAGAAGTTGTGGTTGAATTATACTTATTATTGTCAATTATCAGAGCTAGCACTGTAAGCGTAAATGTTGGCTGCATTATCGCACAGAATGGCGGTTAAATTGCCTTTCTGTGTACCACTGAAGCATCTTTCCTCTCTGCAATCTGCCTTGCGCATTTCACAGAAGTGAACAAGGTCGGCAATCTGGAATTGTGTGAGTCTGGAATATGCCTGGACAGTTTACTCAAGGCTGTGTTACCAGAAGTAGCCTAGTCTGTTACTCCCAAGTTTCAGCATAGTGTCTGTATCAGTGAATTGCTGTTATATGCTGGCAATATCTTACCTAACCCTAGAATGTTGCTACCGGTGTTCATTTGAGAATTACCAATCAAGGCCTTGGTTTTCAGTTACGCTAACAGTTCTTATGACAATCGAAAGATAATGCTTGAGTAGATCATGCTTGTTTCAGCCTTTCAACCTTTTTGCTGATGGGTCGCTGTTTTTAATATCTATCTCTGTGGTTCTTCAAAGGCGGGAGTACCTTTAAGGTGACAGCCTGTCTTTGTTAGTCCAGCACTTCCCCTGTGGGTAAACCAAACTTTTGCTCCAACAGACACGCTGGACAGCCCGAGGGACCAAGCTGTCGTATTTTTTTTTGTTCTCCATTGTGGAAAAAGGAGAAGAAAAGGCAGCACAATCGGTCCTCCAGGCATTGTGCTTTCCCACCGGTAAAGAATGTGTTTCTATTCCCTGTGCTCAAGCAAGTTTCCTCTAAGACAGGGTTGTCCAGTCTTATTCCGAAAAGGGCCGGCATAGGTTGTGGTTTTTTGCTTTAGCCCCGCACTACAACACCTGATTCAGCTGATTTAACTAATTATGGTCAAGACACCGATAAGTAGAATCAGGTGTCTCCGCATTGGGCTAAGATGAAAACCTGCACCCACACCGGCCCTTTTCAGATAAGACTGGACACCCCTCCTCTAAGAGGATGTGCATCTGCTTTGTGCAATGGTGAGATGTGAGATGTGGCGGTATAGGGTGTATGAGTGACTGTTTGGAGCACACTGATCAGCCAGCTAGTAAACTGAGACAGCCCTCTATCACAGTAAATGGGAGGTTTTGTGTATGAGGGTGAGAATTCTTAAGATGCGAACCCTGAGCATGTTAATGTTAGGACTTTATAGGAAGTGGAAGAAAGACAGTGTATCGAAACTGAACGATGCACACACTGAAATGGGCAGAAAGGCTCCAGAGTCCTGTCAAGCCTGCACAGCGAGTTTCAGTATTAATGCCTCTCAGAAGGATTGTGGGTAATATTACAGGAAACATCTTATCCACAGTTCTTCACTGTATTATCCTGCACGTGCTGTACAAGTGAAGCGGTACTCTGTTCATCTGAAAGCTGGTATGATTCTTTTGGTTCTCAAGTTCAGATGTGTAAGTAAATATGTAAAATGTGCAGAAATGTAGGCTAAGGCATTGAAAGAAAACAGCTGATGGGCACATGCTGTCGTTGTCTATTTCTAAATGCTTAATTTTACCAGCAGCAGCTGATGTAGAAGAGCTCCATCTGGGTTAAGATTCAAGCCTTTAGACTGCGCGATTAGCAGTGAGAGCCGTGCTAGCCCCTGCGCTAGGTTGGGAGACCGCAGCCTTGTGGGCTTACTGGCTTAGGGTGGACAGTCTGACCACTGAGGCGGTGTTGCTGGTGTTTCCCTGGTGACGCATTCCCACTGCACTCCCGTGCCATGCATTTTCGGCGGTAGCCATGGCAACAGGCCACAATGCCAAAACAGTGCGTCGATGTGACAAACTGCGTTGGGCTGCGTGGCTGAACGGGCTCACGCCCCTTCAGTTAACTCCACGGACATTGTGTGCACGGCTGGGGAACAGAGCTAATGACTCGGCGCCTGATCGATGGCTCGAACGCACCGAGGGTTTTTTCTGGGAGAGATACCGCGTGCGTGTGTGAAGTGCCATGGCCCCGCCCCTGGGCATGTCCTTCAGGAAGCCATGCGAGGTTTGATCAGTGTTTGTACGTCCGTGAGGAAGTACACACTCTGTTTAAATCGACTTGGGCAGATTTCTCAGGATTACCCACCGTACAGATCTAGCACGGGTGCCATTTGCTTGATTGAATGCTGGAATTGTGGAGGCTGGCACCCCAGGGGAAGGGATGTAGGGTAGCGCCGTTTCTCCTCTGGCCAGAAGATGGCAGTGTTACCTTTCCAAAATAAGACCGTTTTTTAAAAGCAGTGCTTTATAGTGTTGTAAATTTTTCTCTGTAATCAAAACGCTGTTCTGGTCAGAAAAAAAATGGCTCACTTGAAATTGCGTGACCATTATAAAACACTCCAGCAGCAAATGGACTCCCCTCTTAAGTCTAGCCGCGAAACGTCTGGGTAGATGTCATGGGTCAAACCTGCCGTACTGTCTGGGTCTCAAGTTCCCACACTACGCCAAATTAAAGCGTCAGTAAGGCATCGATTTTTTTAAACACCATTTCACAATGCCCCTACCCTAACATTACACAGGTGATTTCAGAGCAGAATTTACCGCATGACCAAATCACCATCCCTTTCCCTTGGCAACCGGAGACACTGTCCTTAAATTATGAGCATTGGAAAAGTACTTAATGTTTCAGAAGGTCCTCTTTTGTATAGATATAATTGTTGTACAGAACACTGTTGAATCACAGCGAGGCAATTATGCAAATTTCTAGTGCAATTAAATTCCATTAAATTCCTTGGGAGGCATCTGTAGTGCAGCGTCGCGCAGCGGAATGAAATATAAGGAAAGAATCTGAGCATTCATTATTCAGGCTTCCCAGGGACTGTTGTCAGCTAAACATGAGTGTGTTTAGATTATATTCAATTTATGACAAATGCTCTTCAGAGCTCTTGTCCTAGAATGCAATTGGAATTGTAGGAAAATTAGTATCTGGTCCCAACAAGATATAAAGTGCTGCTTGACAAACAATGGCTGATTATATATGAAATTAGAAAAGAATAAGGAATGACATTATATGTGTGTGTGTGTGCATGTGTGATTTATTTATATTTCTTTGGGCTCAGTAGATGGCTTACCACACACAACATTTGCCACACTACCAGTTTTATGCCACTGGGCATTGATGGAAAAAATTTAACTTCCTTGCTCAAAAGATACGTCTGCTGTGTCCTCACTGAGAGTCAGCATTGTGGGTAATTCCTTAACCATAGCCACAATGTCTGATTCCTTTATGGCATTGTTGGTAATTCCATAACCATAGCCACAATGTCTGCTTCCTTTATGGCGTTGTGGGTAATTCCTTAACCATAGCCACAATGTCTGCTTCCTTTATGGCATTGTGGGTAATTCTGTAACCAGAGCCACAATGTCTGCTTCCTCGATGGCAGTGATACTCAAATCTGGCCCCTGGGGCCTGCAGTGCTGCTGGTTTTCATTCCTCTCCTCTAATCAGGGACTGATTTAAACCTGGCGCACCAGGGGAGTGTAATCTCTAGCCAATCAGTGACATTATTGGACTGTGGACTATCAGATGCTAGGAGACAGCCAGCACTACTAATGACCTTGGGGGCCATATTTGAGTATGCCTGCTTTGTGAGTTTGTCTTTCTTCCAAGGCAGCATGTAGTGCCGTACCACAAGTATCGTTCGGTCGCTAGTCCAGTGTCCAATACCACGCCTGGTGTTGCATAACAATAAGTAGGAAGCATCATTGTCTCACATAATACAGGTTTCATACCTTCTTAGTCTGAGAAGTTCCAACATCCTCCTTACCGTCTCGGCACAAAATGGCGTACTGCAGAGAACGTGATGTTTGGTTTGTCATTCTGTGCCCTAGTGTTACACCCTGTGTCCAACTGAACGTTTCGAATGTGCTACAGCGAATTATTATTTTTGTACAGTTGTTTGGCTTACAGGTTCTGCCTTTTTATTCACCCAGTCAAAACCTGCCATGAGACTTGGAATGGATCTATTTCAAAAAATAATTAATTGTAATATAGGTTATGTGAACACCAATCTGTTGAAGAGAAGAAGAAAAAACATAACTTACTGCCCACCGCCATTTTTTCAGCCTCGATTTGTAATCGCCCGTGGTGCCTCTCTTCTTGTTGTGCCCCCCACACATGCACAAGGGGAAGTTCAGCCCCCCTGTGTGTGCTGGTCTACCAGCCCCTGTGTGTGCTGGTCTACCCGCCCCTGTGTGTGCTGGTCTGCCAGCCCCTGTGTGTGCTGGTCTGCCAGCCCCTGTGTGTGCTGGTCTAGCAGCCCCTGTGTGTGCTGGTCTACCGGCTCCTGTGTGTGCTGGTCTACCGGCTCCTGTGTGTGCTGGTCTACCGGCCCCTGTGTGTGCTGGTCTGCCAGCCCCTGTGTGTGCTGGTCTACCTGCCTCTGTGTGTGCTGGTCTACCAGCCCCTGTGTGTGCTGGTCTACCGGCTCCTGTGTGTGCTGGTCTGCCAGCCCCTGTGTGTGCTGGTCTACCCGCCCCTGTGTGTGCTGGTCTGCCAGCCCCTGTGTGTGCTGGTCTTCCAGCCCCTGTGTGTGCTGGTCTACCGGCTCCTGTGTGTGCTGGTCTACCAGCCCCTGTGTGTGCTGGTCTGCCAGCCCCTGTGTGTGCTGGTCTACCCGCCCCTGTGTGTGCTGGTCTACCCGCCCCTGTGTGTGCTGGTCTACCAGCCCCTGTGTGCGCTGGTCTACCCGCCCCTGTGTGCGCTGGTCTACCCGCCCCTGTGTGCGCTGGTCTACCAGCCCCTGTGTGTGCTGGTCTACCAGCCCCTGTGTGTGCTGGTCTGCCGGCTCCTGTGTGTGCTGGTCTGCCAGCCCCTGTGTGTGCTGGTCTGCCAGCCCCTGTGTGTGCTGGTCTACCAGCCCCTGTGTGTGCTGGTCTACCAGCCCCTGTGTGTGCTGGTCTACCCGCCCCTGTGTGTGCTGGTCTACCCGCCCCAGCCCCAGCCTCTGTTCTCCCCACACGGCGGCCATCGCAGTGCGGCAGGAGGGCAGAGCCAGCCAGCGTCACTCAGGGGACAGCCGTGTCAGGCGTGCCCCTCGCTAATGGCAGCCCGCTAGCCTGTGGGCACTGTTAGGAGAGCTAATGGCAGCCCGCTAGCCTGTGGGCACTGTTAGGAGAGCTAATGGCAGCCCGCTAGCCTGTGGGCACTGTTAGGAGAGCTAATGCAGCAGCAACAGGAGGAGTGGACTGGTGGCCAATTTAAAAGCACTCTACCCCTGGCCATATGAAACCAGTCCTGTCCCACCACTGCTAGGCGGGGGGGTTATAGTCAGCTAATGATGGCCCTGTCCTTGTCCTGTAATGGCTAAGGTACACAGGACCGGTGCTCCTGGAAAGAGCCTTTACCTGCTGAGTCACTTCATAGCCAGGGTAGCTCATGGTCCTGTTTCCATGACTTCATAATTGAAATTGAATGTTTCACACTGCATGTGAATATGTATGCTCTGCAAAAGCTTCATTATCCTAACTATTTACTTATGTATCATTAGCGATAAAAAATGCGAAAAACTGACATTTAAAGAGAGCCTTGGCTCTGTTAAAATTGACCTTGCATGTGGATAGTTCTCCAGTGGTCCGTAGGTCCTGTGTGCTGTGCTGCGCTGGTTATGGTGATGGATGTTGTATCGGTTAATTTGGGCTTGGTGGGCGGAGCTTGTTCCAGGTCACCGCACAGCCTATCCCGGGCATCGCCAGGGCGACAGCGAGCATCGCCGGGGCGACAGCGCACATCTTACCGCCGCATGCCCGTGGCGAGGAGCCGCCGTGTCTGAGTCCCCTCACCCCGAGGGTACTCTGAGAACACGGCAAGCGGTACCGCGAGCCGCTCGCCTCCAACCACGAAGCCCCTGGCAAAAACATTGCCTCTGGTATGACATCACAGCCTCCGTCTGGAAACTGGGGCGGGGGCTGGCCCTTTAAGATGCCTGCTGAAATCTCAACCGGGGGGGGCGGAGGATGGCATGCGAAAACCTGGAGCCGTGACATCACAGCTCATGCAAATGAGCTCCCTGGCCCCCGCCAGCCCCCGGCCGCCTGGCACTCCTCATGCATAAATGCATGACTGTTTGTATGGGAGAGCTCTGGGGAGCGTGGACAGAAGCAGGCCTAACAAGCCAATTACCCCACTGGAGCTGCCACACACACGGATGTGGGGATCGCCTGTGATGTCTGCCTTTCCCCTGGCCAGGCATAGCGTGCCAGGCACCAATCCGCTGACAGGCGGAGGTGTGTGTGGAGGGGGGGGGGGGGGGGGCAGGAGAGATTGAACTGAAAGGCTAACGTGCTAACGGGCATCGTTTTAAGAGACCAAACGCAGGAAAAGCACCTCTGAACCGGAGGCTTGTTGGTTTAATTCGCGCAGCGGGGGACACTGATAGCGGAGGTGAGTCCAGAAGCAGAGGGAATAAAAGAGAGTAGAGGGAATAAAAGAGAGTGAGGGGAATAAAAGAGAGTAGAGGGAATGAAAGAGAGTGGAGGTGAACGGTCAGTTGTAACACCTTGAAGTTCTCTGATCAGAGGCAGCCCAGATTGATGTCATTTACTGTGACTCCAGTCCAGGTTGGCTCTCACTGCAGAAATTTCGAGGTGTTACATCTGACTGCTCGCCTTTGCTGCTTTTGTGAGGAGCCGAAACAGCAATGTCCCTTTAAATATTCGGCTTACCATTGACTGTAACTGTAGTGTAGAAGCTTATGGGGTAATTAAACATTTTGACATTTCATTTTTCTTAGGCAAAAATGAGACGTACACGCTCAGACAAAAAAAAGGACGTGCCACACACAAATCTCTCTTCCCAAAAACTTCTGCAGTGCCAATCCTGCAGCCACTCCGGGTCTGCTGGGGTCAGCTCTTGTGTGTAGACTTGCTGCCGCCCACTGACACTTGCACAAGAGGCAAGACGCATGCACTTCCATTTCTCCCGTTTTCATTACATATTTTTTTTAATAGTTTGACCTTTTTGACGTTTGATCACGCGAGCCTCTGCATTAAAATGCGGTCTCTCCTCTCCCGTAGTCCTAATGCACATAATTTGCTTTCGCGCTTGCACAAACAGTGCAACGCTAAGCGTTATTTCTGTAAACCTGAGAGACCAACAGTGTTGGAACGTGATGACTTGGGTAAAGGTGACCCAGAAGTTCTGCACCCGAACCCAATCCCTCTGCTGGAAACGGAGCCGTATCACTCGCTTCTGTTTTTAGACCGTGCCTATGAAAAAATAACGCTTGTCGTTTTGTATCGATCAGCTAAAAAAAAAAAAAAAGAAAACGAAATATCAGCTGAATTAGTTCCCAGACTGCAATGAAGGTCAGTCCGCGGAGAGAGGAAAGGATGCTTTGGGAAGTGGGAATCCTGCTTTACGGAAAAATGGCACCGTCCTCCGCCGTGGTAAGCAGATGAGCAGACGCAGGAGCAGCATGCCGTCCCTGGCACCGGGCAGCTCCGGCTGCCGTTTTGAGGATTTATTTTTTTTTGCCGTCCCAGATCGAGGGATTTGCGCACAAACGGGACACGGTGCCGTGTGGACCGGAAAGGCCGAAAGCAAATAAACGCAGGCGAAGCTCTACAGAAACGTCGGTTTTCAAAAAACCGCAATAAAAACACGGAAGCCACTGTCAACACGGGAGGAATTAACCGTGCCGGCCGCAGTCTTGTTTGGAGCCGAACGTGCCAATCCGATTGGCCCAAATGCGTGTTTACCAGTCCGTGAGCCGTGGTGGTGCTCGTTTCTTCCTTGGAAAGCTCGCGAGTTGCGAGTTGGCTTTCGCCCTGCTTACACAGTCGGCCGGTCGAATTCTCTTTAGCGTATATAGCAATGGACACAAACAACAGAGAAGCCAGGCTGTCCTGGAATTTGTTTTCGCATTAAAATCAGCAACCCGTTTAGACGCAAGAAATCAGCGGAGGTGTGCTAACTGTTAATTAACTGTGCTTAACTGCGTTAATTAATAATTATGTATTGAGTAATAATCGGGAGACCCCCTGGTATATATTTTATGTTAATATACTCTTTGGAATTCAGTTTGTCAAGACGGTTATTTTTAGAGTGCCAGTCTTACTGTCTATTGTATGAACTCGTATCAACAAGTAATGTCGCCCAACATGCTGAAATATGAAATCCAACCAAAAAGAAGTATATTAATAGCAAAGGGTTTAGTGCATTATGTATATATTATAGAACATACCTTGCATCATATGCAAATTTGGAGTACTCCAATATAGAATCAATTTATAAATATATGTATGGTTGTGTAGTACATTGATAAATTCTGCTAATTCACTGTATTAAATGTTTCACTGTGATACATTTTTTGAGCGGGCACACAATTAATTTTCCACTTATTTCACATTTTCCTCTGCATAATTTTTTTTTTTTTTTCACAAACTGGTGCTCACATCCTCTTTCTGTGAGAAATGTCAGACATATGATTTGTCCGATTCTAAATTTTAAATAATGCAAAATGGCTGCAACAAGGCGACAGAATGTAGGTAATATAGTAGTTGGCAAACCGCACCCTCCCTTGGGTTAATGTTGTTAAAACTGGAGTGTTTAAATGCTAATCTGTACACTGTAACTTTGGCGAACTGCAGTTCAGTTTCACTCAGAGGATGATGGAACATGCACAATTTAACTCCCCATTTCATTTTGAGTAGGCCCGTGGCACACTCCAAAAATCATTTGGTAATTACCCATCATGCATATTACCTTGGGGTACTCTTCATCAGAGAAAAGTTGCCTCTTCAGTTTCTATTTGTTTCTGGGGGATTTTGCCTTCCGTCTTGTCTTCAGCAAGTTGAATCGGCTTGGTCAGTAGGTTTCAGGACGGGTGATTAAACTTGGGCCAGTCAAGCATATTCCACTTTTTGGCCCTGAAAATCCAGGCGTTTTAAGCGTTTTAAGTGCTGTCCAGTGAGTTTGGAGGCGTCTGGTTGGATCTGAGCAGGCGAGATGTTTCTGTGCTCTTCAGAATTCATCCTGCTGCTGCTCTCGTAAGCGGTCACACAGAAGTGAATGGAGCTGAGTGACCCTTCAGATGCTCAAGGTCCTGCCTGTCCCCGCTTTTTTGCTCCCCTCGAAAGTCTGAGTGCCACCCCGTCCGAATTTTTAACCGGCTCTGTCTTTTTTGCTTCTTTGTTTTGCCTCGTTTTCTGTCGCTGTCCTGTTTGGCTACCTCTGAGCTCCTGGACCCTTGGGTATATAAAGTCTGATATAAATGACAACATCCACAACTTAGGAACAGGTGTGTGTGTGTGCGCGTGCGTGAATGCGTGTGTGCATGGCCGTGTACTTGTGTGTGTCTGTGTTGACTTTTGATCTGGGGCATGTCGTATAGTAGACATAGATAGGATGTTATTTCTCCCACTCTCTCCAAGACTAAAATCCATCTCTGTAGGTCTCTACAAAATCTTTTATAAGGTGTTAATTCTTGGCAAGTTTAAATTGTATTGATTACGCATTTCCAGTAATTGCAATAATTTGTGTGAAAATGAGTTGTTGCTGATGCCCTTTACGATAGAAAAGATAGACCTACAGCATAAGAACATACATGTGTGGCAGTTGATATGAAGTTTAGAAACTGAAAATTGAAATGGGTGGATGTGATTGTTGTGACTGGGCAGTAGTGAAGTGGGAAATTGCTAAAGTAGGAAATGGCTAGTAGAACATTTGCACTATACTAAGAAATCAAAATCATTTTTGTCTTTCAGAACAAACAAGAAAATGGGTCTGTATCTTGTTTCTGTCTTTGGAGAAAACTTTTTCCACCAAATTGGCTGGACTGGCAGTGATTTCGCACTAACTTGCGGTACTCTAATGCCAGCTGGCTGTGTCTTTTGGCTTTACTTTACAGACATAACAACTAAAAAAAAAAGAAAAAAAAAACATGAATTTCTGACCTGGAATAGGAAGTCTGAGTTGTTCTAGGGTACAACTTGTCATTTTCTCTTGAGACTGCTCTTAATTAGGAAGCAGGCTGGCGGTTCCAAAGCGAGCATCGTTAGGGACACTTACTTGTGTTTTAGCGGTTTAGTGTTGTGGTTTGCCTTCGTTGGCAGATGAACCTAAATTAAGACATCACCGTGGCAACCCAGGTGGAGCGTTGTGAGGCCTCGCGCTGAGTAGCTTTGAATATGTTTATCGGGGTAGATGACCACACTGCCTGGTGGCAACTGCCTGAAAGCATATATTTCCTGTAGTTGTCGACTTTGTGAAGAGGATTATGCACTTCATTTTTCGAATGCTTGCAATTACATTACTAAATTGTTACACCGTAAGGTATAAAGATGGGCCGAAGTTGCACACATTTAAGGCCTTGTTGTTTAAAAAAAACAGTAGAACTAAGAAAGGGGAAGCAGAGGGTGCCAGACAGGTCCAGTCGATCCAACGGGAATGTACTGAACAGGAAGTGGCAAAACCTAGTTACACTGCATCAGTGTCAAGCTTTCTATTATCACTGATGTAAAAGGGCAAGTGCTACAGGGAAAGGAGTCGCGCAAAAAAACCTGAAATACTGTCAGAGTCTGACAAAGGGGCTTGTCTTTGCGCCATTGTGAAGAATAAAATACTGGAAAATCAATAGTGTTTGGTACGAAAAACAAGTGCCTGAAAAACTCAAACGGGTAGCAGAACAGGCCAAAGAGGAACTAAAAAAGGATGTATTGTCTGGAAAAATCCATGGATTAGATTGCCCTTAAAAGCAAAGCTACAGTTTTGTACACGATTACAAACAATTTTAAAATTCAGTTTTCTATGAAAAGAAAATCATCAAGCATCCAATTATAAAAATCAGATGATACTGTAACGCTGTTTATTTTTGTTTTTTTGGCCAACGCCTGTCAAAACACTAATGCGCTTTGGCTGAGACAAGCGTTCATGAGAGCATATAGGTCTTTAAGTAAAGATTTAAAATTGTGAGTTTGTTTTGATGTCACTTTAACATTTCAGAGAGGGTCTGCTGTACTATTATAATTTTTAATCTAATAAAATAAGACCAGGGCAGCATGGTGGTGCAGTGGGTAGCACTGTCGCCTCACAACAAGAAGGTCCTGGGTTTGAATCTGGCCTGGGCTTTCTGTGTGGACTGTGCATGTCCTCCTCGTGTCCGTGTGGGTTTCCTCTGGGTCCTCAGGTTTCCTTCCACAGTCCAAAGACATGCAGGTAGGCTAATTGGAGACTCTAAATAGGTATGAGTGTGTGAGTGAATGGTGTGTGTGCCCTGCGATAGATTGGCAGCTTGTCCAGAGTGTATGCATGCGCGCTGGGATAGGCTCCAGCACCACCCACGACCCTGCCTAGGATAAGCGGGTATAGATAATGGATGGACCCTTCCCAGGATAAGCGTGTATAGATAATGGATGGACCCTGCCCAGGATAAGTGGGTCAGATAATGGATGGACCCTGCCCAGGATAAGTGGGTCAGATAATGGATGGACCCTGCCCAGGATAAGTGGGTCTGATAATGGATGGACCCTGACCAAGATAAGCGGGTCAGATAATGGATGGGCCCTGCCCAGGATAAGCAGGTATAGATAATGGATGGACCCTGACCAGGATAAGCAGGTTATAGATAATGGATTGACCCTGCCCAGGATAAGTGGGTGTAGATAATGGATGAATGGATGGAAAATCAGACCAAGTAGCTACGCGCTGAGCTGCCATTGTACCTGGCTGTGGGTGCGTTTCAGAGCGAGAGTACACCCACGCACCAATACAGCTGAGACCTATGGTGCATTGATGGAGCTGGAGCAGAGCGCATTGCATCAGGAAGATGAAAGGTGCTCCTGCACCACTCACACTGGTGTTAAGAGCCTCCTATAGGTCAGTCCTTCAGCCCGTGAACCATGATGCTGGGCCCTGCTCGCCTGCATTTGCATCTCATAAAAAGCCCTTTGATCATAAGCTGTTATTAAGCAATCAATGGGGGGGGGGATGCGCAGCTTCATTTCCATAACCCACTCAAATGGCACAGGTTAGCGTGCAGCTGAATGTATATGAAGTGTTTTCAGGGCAGATTTGATGCAGTTTATCCCGTACTTGGCGGAGCGGGAGATGTTAAGTGACTTGCCAAGCTATAATTTCCATATCCGAGTGCTGGGGGTGCTTCTTCCTCGAGGCGCAACTCAAAGCTGCTTTAAAATGGCTGGCGTTATTTCTTGCTCAAATTGTTGTTCAATCTTGTGTTTTTATTTTATTTTTTGAAACTGGAATTTTATTTCCGGATGTTACCCCAGATTAATTCCATGGCACTGGAGGGATTTTCAGAGTGAATTTTGCCCAAACGGTTGCCGTGCAGCAGCCGCTGTCAGACACCCTAACCAGTGCATTTACACAGACCCGTTCATCCATCGAGGAATTGCATGCTGGGATATGGCTGCACAGGCATCAGGACCAGTTAGCACAGCACACGGGTTTGAAGTTCTAGGGCCATAAATCACAACGTTGCCATGGATTTCGACATAGACACGGTTCACAATCTAATCTGTGAGTGTTGAACATTTTACACGTGAGGCCCCTGGATTGTTTCCATTACACACATTACTCTGTCACACTAATCTAATCTCCTTACAGTAAAAGCATCCATGATACAAAGCATCTGGTGGGAGAGCATAATTGCTATAATTCCATAAATGAAGATAACTGAGAACGTGTATTTACATGCGTCCGTGATTTTTTTTGTTGTTGTTGTCGTTTGATTTTCTCAGAACTCTGGTTTGATCGGCTGGCATTTTTAGTTTCACCCTCCGTTTCACCAGTGTCAGTCGCATCGGCTGCGTCAGAAGACGTGAACGGCTTTTCCCGCCGCTCCTCTGAGTTGCGTGTTCTCACGCTCGGGCGGGTTTTTGAAACGTCTGCGGCGGTTGCCGCGGACGGGTTCTCTCCCGTTAGCAACGCGCGCTAGCGGCGTTAGCGTTAGCGGAGTGACACGTTTAATAACCGCCGTCGCCGCCGAACACAGCCGCTCTTATCCGCCGCCATGGCAACGGCACTCAGAGACCGGATGATCGATACGCGGCTCGATTAGCCCGTGAGGCGGCTTGCGGTGTTCCTGCTCGTCGGGGAACACTCTCGCCTGTCATGTCACCCGGTGCACGTCTCTCCCGTCACGCCGGTCGCTCAGTGAACTCAACGCGCTTTGGGTGTCTCACACAAGCGCCTGTACAGGCCGGACTCGGCTGGCGGTTGGTAACGCGCTGTAAGTGTCGGTGAGCGTCTGTGGCGAAGAAAAGGCCGCAGTTCGAAGCTCGGAAAAACCCGGCGTTATCAGAATGGTGGGTGACCCAGGTATCGTTCCGCTGAACACCTGAATCAGGTGCAAATGAATGCAGGTGACCCAGGTTTTACCCTTTTTTTGACGACGCATGCTTGCTTTTTATAGGTGAAATGCTTCGTCTTTATTTTGTGTACTTTGTTTTACTGATTTTTTAACTTTGTAATAGAAAGACAAAACATTTTAACTGTAAGGAGGAGGAGGAATGCTTTGTCCAAAACCCAAAAAATTAATAAAATTGTCAGTATGTGGATTTCTCATCAAAAGGTGATGTCCTAAATTAGTAATGAATAGTCTAAATTCACGAAATAGTAATATATTCACGAAATAGTAATAAATTGTACAAAACGATTCACCAGGGAACTCCAGAATACACAGTTACTTACTCTTGAATCATAAACTGCTGAACCTCTTATCATTTTTGGGGGCAAGACCTTGTTCGTAAATGCAAAACGATGAGAGAGGAGATCCAGAAATGCATATGATTATTATGCGTGTGCGTCCACTCCAAAGGTGGCTCTGGCTGATCTTTTCCCCAGCAGTGAGTCATCGGTAATCAGTGCCGGAAAAAAAACAGCTTATTTTTTTAATCACTGTGTGCCTCAGGGTGTGAAACGGACAGTTTTTAAATCTCATTAAACGTGCATCGAGAAATAATGAGGAACGATATAAAGCAAATAAAACAATGATCGCTGTCTTAAATAAGTCCTGTTCTCAGTCCGCAACGTGACTTATAAACAGAATAAGCAGTGAGAAGTAGAGTGGCACATTTTTTAGGCCATGAGATTAATATTCAATCCTGTCAGTGGATAAATACTCTGTGAATGTTAATAGAGATTAATAATGTCCAACAGAGCGTGTGATTTAGTGCTTAGTTGTACTTGGACTCCAGGGGTTCCAGTCTGGGAACAATAAAATTAAAGTGGACTTCCAATGGAAAGATTTATTTATTTATTTATTTATTTTTAAATCCAAAAGCACAGGTGCATTATGGAGGGAATATATATGGCATTTGTGCACGTGCCTTATGCACAAATGTGTCTGTGTGTCAGTGTATATGTGTTTCTGAAAGTGATAAAATGAGGTCCTGGAGAGGTGCTTTGTGCAGATAAAGTTGGGGGGGGGTTGAATTATTACTCCCCCCCCGCACACCCCACGACCGTCCTGAACAGGAACGGTCTGTTCCTGACGCGTGCAGACTGAGCCGTGAGGTTTAAATCCCGCCCTGTCACATTTATGCCTGCGTTGCTTTACTGTTTCAGTGTTGAGCACGCCTGTAAACCGGCCTTGCAGCTGTCAGCGCGATCATTCAAACGCGGGCGTTTCCTGTGCCAAAACCCAAAAATCACACTGAGCCACAACGAAGCTCTCTGGAGTCCCTCGGTTTGGCTTGTGCGCCTGCAGTCGCCCGGTCTGACCAGCAGTGGCCGCTAGAGAGCGAAGAGACTGACGGAACTAGCCGGCTAACCCCCCTGCCATTCCCCGGCGAGGCTGGGCCTGTCGTGGCAGTGCCGTAAAACACCGAACGTCGGCGAGGGATCAGTGAAAGGGCAGCGGGCGGCCGACGTGTCGGCTCCTTCGCACTTCTGTTGAATAAATGCATCTGTCAGAGCGCTGAGGAGCACGTTTAAAAGGGTGCTTTATTGGATCGTTAAGGGATCGTTGTTTTAATTTCATTACCTTCCCTCCCCCGAGCTGCCGCCAGCTCCTTGATTTTAAATGGACCCAACGTGCAGCTGTGGAGAGAGAGACGTGTGTTTCCTGTTTTAATCAGTGGAAAATCTGATTACCTTTTTATGTCTGTGGTGGCAAAGATTGCCTATGTATTTGTTTAACAAGCAGGTTGAAATTTCTGGATTTATACTCTGTTCGGTTGACCGCTCGGTCAGTTATGAGGTTCATATCCGTACGCCATATGCCATATCACGTGTGAACTGTATTTGGCGTATGGGATTCTTCACATCTATAATTCTCTATGAAATGCGTTCTATGAGTTCATACACAGTGCGGCATGCTGCATATCCAGAATATCAGACAGTTTTTGTAGCGTTAATGATTTCCCTGGGTGAATGAATGCATGCAATCGGTACGTGTTTCGCCCAGAGAAACTGCTGCTGTTTGCAAGTGGGTTGAAGCAGAGAAGTAGACAGTAGGGCAAGGGTGAGAGAGAGAGAGAGTGGGAGGGAGACACAGAGAGAGGAGAAAGAGGAGTGAGAGGGAGGGCAGGGGTGAGTGGGAGAGAGAGAGAGAGAGAGAGAGGGAGAGAGACTGACAGAGAGGGAGAGATGGCAGGGGTGGGGAGAGGGCAGGTGTAAGGGAGGGAGAGAGAGAGAGAGGGCAGGGGTGAGCGAGAGAGGGTGAGCGAGAGGACCGGGGTGGGTGGGGAGGGCAGGAGTGAGGGAGGGAGGGGGGGTGAGAGAGAGATACTGACAGAGAGAGAGATGGCAGGGGTAGAGGGAGGGCAGGTGTAAGGGAAGGAGAGAGAGAGGGCAGGGGTGAGAGAGGCTGAGTGAGAGAGAGAGAAGGGAGAGGGCAGGGGTGAGGGAGGGTTGGGGAGAGAGAGAGCGAGTGAGAGAGAGACAGAGAAAAGAGAGAGAGAGAACAGACCACACAGTGGCATATCAGTGCTGAGGCCAAACTGTGGCGATGAGCTGAATGCAAATTCGGTCATGCAGATCAATGGTCATTACGGCTACACCCCTGGATACTGCAAACACCTGACCCAGGAGTCAACCGCTTCTCCGTCTCAATCAGTTTCCACAGAACTGCGGCACCGTATAGGACCGTCAGTCAATAAGCATTCATGAGTCGTTCACCCAGCTAATGATTATATAATGCAATGGTTTCATTAAAAAAAAGCTTTATATTGCAATTGATATTTCCCATGACGACGGAGCTACATTATGCATCCAGTTATAGTGCTTGTGCTTGTATATTCAGTTGATTTGTTTTTTATTTTTTTTTTATTTTTAGATTTGGTACACGCTAGCATGTCTAGGTATTAATAATTCACACTCTGGGGAAAAAAAAAAAAGTTTCTCAAAGGATTTTATTCAGCCAGGGAAAAACATCTGTGTGGAAATAAACAGTGAATCATATCTACGGGTCAGAGTGAATCTGTTCGCGTTTGTGCGTCAACATTAAATCAACTGCGAGTAGTGGAAGTTTTGACACTGCTTTGGGCCCTAACTTTCTCCCTCCACCTCTTTGACTGAGTATCCACAGGCATCCATTTCGACCCCAGTGTCTATGTGCGCTAACCGTTGTGTCATACGGTCATGCTAATCTCATCCCCTGCGTTCCCCTATGAGCCCGTCCATAGGAACGAGAGGTGGCTGTGCACCTGCGCTGTGTCCGGCCTTGAGCTGGCAGCCTCTTCATAAACGATCGGGCGGTCTCGCTTGGATGGACGGCTGCTAATAAAATCTTTAACGAGCGGCTGCTGGAGTCGGAGCCGGCCCAGAGCCTCCTGGGTGTTTTTTTTGCGTTCCCGTCTGACCCGAAGCCAGCAGAGCCAATTAGACTCCTCGCTTCTGGGTGCCGCCACCACCGCCGCCGCCGCTGCCGCCGCAGGCTGGTGCCGGTGTTCCCTCCTTGAAACGCGTCAGCGGGAAAGTGGCCAAGCGGTTGTGACACGGTGCTCTGCGCTTTCCTTCCCGCAGTTTGCCCTGCTCCTTCTCCACCACCTCGCTGTTGCCCTGCTCCTTCTCCACCACCTCGCAGTTTGCCCTGCTCCTTCTCCACCACCTCGCTGTTGCCCTGCTCCTTCTCCACCACCTCGCTGTTGCCCTGTCAGTTTTACAGAACTGGTTGTTGTTTGCCATTGATTTTTAGAGTGGCCACTTGCAGAACTTGACAGAACATTTTTTTTTTTAATCAGGGAACAATGTATATGATATATATGGTGCCGTGTAACATCTGTAACATCTAATGGTGAAGAGGAATTTCCCATTTTTCCAGGTGCATTTTTTTTATTAAAAAAAGGGGGTGTGTTCTGGGACTTCTGGGTGGCTCATCCAGCTAAAGCACCGTTCTTGTTCCAGTGCATTCTGGTGCCGACCCTGGGTGGGCAGTCCCACAGGGCGCTGCGAAATCGGCGGCGGTATCGCCCAGTGTTAGGCAGGTCTACAACGAGCTGTGTCTCATTTCCCAGCGAGTCCCGCTAGTTTACATGTTTATGATATTTTGTTCTTTCTTTTTCTCTGACCTTCAAGAGCTCCGTCTCATTTGGTGCGAATCTGGCTGGCAGTTTGGGCTTTTCTGTTTGTTATTGACGGTATTCACTGTGTTGCCTTTGATCTTTTTTTTCTGTTGAAGAACGTCCTTGAAACTGATTTAAGAATGTAGGTTTGACTCGTGACCATTTTTAAAAATTTCTATGAGATCTCCTGTTCTCCTCAGACACACTTGTGTCATCAGCAGGCTGGTTCAGCATTGCGATGACTTGATGGGTCCAGAGCGCACGTTCCGGGACGGGGGGGGGGGGTTCGCTGGTGTGGGCAGACTGTCCATACACCGAGCAGAGCAGGAACTCAGCCAGAGGTCTTTCGGCCAATCGATACTCTTGTTTCTCTAGCGCTGTCCCAGAATGCCCGGCTTGTGCGGTGTCTTTAGCCCCGATGGCTCTGACCAATCAGCTTAGCCCCTGGGCCTTTCTGAGCTCACGTATGCCCTGAACTGTGGAATTCAACAAAGATTCAAGAAAATAAAATAAAATCAATGTGTTTGACGGGAGGTTGATGTAATTTCCAGAGCTCTTAACTTCCAAGGCCTTTAACTAACGAACAGTACATTACTTTTCAAGGCTGTTCCTTATTCTTGTTCAATGTGTCACTGTGAAGTGGAATTCCATTGCCTATGTTTTGTACCATATAGCCTATGGACACATGCATCTCAAGACCCAATGGTGAATTGGAGGAATCTGGTAAACATGTTTTTATGATTGTAGAATCTGTGGATCCTTTTGTTTTTTGTTTTTTTAGGCATAATTACGTAAAATCCGCACTTGACATCTGACTAGAAAGGTTAATGTATTTCTTTAGGAATCTCAGTTTCAAACAGATTTCAGTTTTTGGTGGCTGCTGCTGCTGCTGAAATTCCAGTTGTTGCAGCATGTGTCTAATTTAGCAAGAGCCACATAGTCAGTTTCAGCTCACTACTAAGGTGAGATGACTCTTCAGATACAGGTTAGTACAGGTTAACCCCCTTCCCCCTTTTGGTAACTGAATTAAATCTTGTGGCAAAAAGGTCCCTGGCTTTTCTCCTCTTTCTTCATGACCATTAAGATGAATTTCTCTGAAATTCACAGACAGAGAAACTGACCTTTTCAAGTGGTGATCTTTTTGTGACTTAAATGGCTGGCTCCCTCTGGCCATGAACCTGAATAGCATTTCACTGACACATTAAAGCAAAAAAAAAAAAAAAAAAACTCTCCATCACCTTTATCCTGTGTGATATTTGACCATTGGAAATGTCATTACTGTTTGGACACATTAGACCAACAGAGTTGTCTAACACAATACCAATAATTGATCATGTAGTTATTGCAATATGCACAAATGACTGTATAATTGCACAGCAATCTACCATGACAACTCTGAAATGCAGGATTACGTCTTTGTAAATGATTTCTCGATAGATTGGTTGTTGTTTATCGTAGCAGGTGCATTGCTGGGAGGACAGAACCTGCAGTGTTATAAGCGTATTGCAAACTGACTGTGGGTTTTTTTTCTCCCATTTTCAGGCCTAATTTTACAGCTCTTTTTGTTGCCGATAAATGATCCTGTGGGCTGCAGCGTGTGCAGTGGGCTCAACCAAACAAGCGCAAATAAGAGCACCGAAAAAAAAGAAGCTTTTGCAGGACGAAAACATCCATTTTCAAAATTACCCATTGGGGGAAGTGCAGTAATTATTAAAAGTAAGCCTCTGTATTGGTAATTGGCCAGGAAAAAAAATATCATTGTGTGTTGTTTTAAATAAGAAAAGTGTTTTTCTTTTCATGCCACAATGCTTCAGGAGCAGCAGTTTGCGCTAATGGCCTAGGTAAAGGTGCACCGTGATAATTTCTGTCAGCATTAATACTGGAGACGTTTAAAGTGGTATGTTAATTCATGGTGATGAAAACACAGTTCCCCCAGCCCAGTGGGGAACATGCTTAATTTCACCACACTTATCTGCGGGAGACCAAAAGATTCTCTCCACAAAATGTTCCAGAAAATGAAAACTAGTTCGTAAAAAAAAAAAATGAAAGAAAAAAAACTTTCAAAAATGATAAAAGGGCAACTTTTTAAACATGGTTCCCCAAGGCAAAATGTAGTCTAAGCACCCAGATGAGCAAGTGTGGTTAGGTGAATTAATATTATAACGTACAGTAATCTATGCTAATGTCAATGTTGTACTCAAAACACACAGCAGTGAAATCAGTTGGTCAAGAAGAAGCATAAATGGCGGTGTCAGTGTTGCTGGCTGTTGCTGGAGGGTCGTCATGGTGATAAAGTGTAGATAAAATCACCCAACCTTCCAAAAGACAAACCTAGCTACTCAACACCTGTGCTCCACATTAATTTGCATGCTGGATTTGTACGTGCATACGAGAACATTACACAAGAACTGCCTGCATTACTTACGTGTATGTGCGTGTATTTTTGTGTGTGTCTTTTAGTGAATAAAGCCGTAACATTTACGGAACAAGAACACAAAGCTGAAGTAGTTTCTCTGTGGCATCCGTCTTGTTGTTTCTGTTGCTCTTTTTGAGTATTTGACAGCTGCTTGTTCAGATGGCAGTTACATAGTCATTGCTTGCATGAACAAGAGAAGCTGCTAGAAAAGCTATGTTCAGTGTTTCCTGTGTGACATTAGCTGGGGGAACAGGCAAGTGGCTGATGATTAGCAGGCTACTTTATAACAAAGTGACACTATGAACCATGATTAAAAGTAACCTGCATCAGAACATACGGCCGCACTCTCCTGTGCCATATTATAAAACCAGGTGTCCGACTAATTCTTATAAACGCGCAGACCTCAATGACATGGAGGCCTGTATGTTGTCTCAAGGTGATGCTCACTGGAAAATGCAGTGTGTGAATAACAAATTGAGGGTTGTGGCTGATATTTGCTGAGGAGGTAGCCAGTATCAGATGCTAATAACACAATCTGCTGAGGCAGTTCCGCAGAGTTTGCTTATGTATAGGCTCATCTCAGCATATCTCTGACACATGATATTGTACTTGAGACTGCAGGCTGTAGCACAACTTTTTAAAACTGAGCATTCAGTAATAGCAGCTGAATGCACAATGAGGGGTTGACTTCCTGTTTGAACAAAAGTGAAATTGAATTCTTTGTTCTGTTGTTCTGAGTAAAAGCAGCACTTAGGCTTGCCGTATTAATTTAGCTATTCAGGAAGTTCTGCAGTGTATAACATCAAAAGGAGCAGACCATATTTTTGGGGAAAATGCTATTAATGATTTCTATTGTTATGCATGCGGTGCATGACAGTGGCTCTGTTCTTTCAGAAAAGTATTTGAGTGCATTTTAACAAAGAAAAGACTCCCATTCCGTATAATAGGGGAAATTATGGCTTGCTTTGTGTCAGAATTATGGCATTTGACTGTGATCAGCACCGTGTCAAGCAAACATTTTACAAAGGAACCTCAAACTGAGGCTTCAAAATGAATAGCAATGGGGAAAAAAAAATTCAAAGGACAGTTTAAAGGCAGTGCGCAGTAATCAATATGCTTAAATGTGTCACACAAGGACAAGCTACACAGACCAGGGTTAGCCTGTTTGTGCGAGGGAAAGAGAGATTGAGAAAATGTGTGTGTGTGTGAGAGAGAGAGAGACTGTGAGAGAGAGTGTGTGTGTGAGAGAGAGAGATTGAGAAAATGTGTGTGTGTGTGTGCGTGAAAGAGAGAGATTGAGAAAATGTGTGTGTGTGTGAAAGAGAGAGAGAGAGTGAGAGAGAGTGTGTGTGTGAGAGAGAAGATTGAGAAAATGTGTGTGTGTGTGTGTGTGTGTGAAAGAGAGAGAGAGTGAGAGAAGAGGGGGAGAGAGAGAGAGAATGAGAGAGTTTGTGTGTTTATGTGTGAGTGCGTGTGTATGTGTGAAAAGATAAAAGCAGGTATTCAAAACCCCCACCGCTCACAATGACGGCAAAAATAAACCGGCTCTTCGGCACCGCTCCACCGAGCGGGCGGGTCCTGTGCCAGCGGTGATGACCCGTCCCTCCAGCAGCACGGGAACAGAACGCAGCCCTCCTATTGGATAAGAGCAGTGGACCTAATCACGTGACCTCGGCCACAGCCACATTGGATTTTACGCTGTTGCCCAGATCACCCGCACGACTGGGTTTCAGAGGCTGTGGCCACAGGGGTGAAAACGGCCCCCCTTCTGCTGGTCACCTGTGTGTCCCGCGAGGCAGCCGGCTCTCTGTACATTACCGTTCCCTTAACTAACCAGCAGTGGACCGCGTGAGCGTGAGCGTGAGCGCAGAGAGCACGGGACTCCGGCTCCGCCCACGGAGGGCGAGTGGGTATGAGACGTGCGGACGTGCGGACGTGCTGTTCAGGGGACGGTTACGTAAGGCCGCCAAAACGGAGCGAGCCAACGCCAACTTTTCGCCGCTGCTCTCCGGAGCGCGAAACCGAGGCAGGACAGGCGCGTGTCCTGAAGTCCGAGCGCGGCGTCCGAACATGGCTGCCGAGCGAAGGTTGTCCGCTCGCGACGGACCCCCTGCGGAACAGGAAGAGGCGCGCAGGAGACGATTGCTAAATAAAACTGATGCGTCTTGATAAACGTTTATGGATGGCCGCTCTGCTGCCGGGTGCCTTCGCCCCCCCGCCCCGCGTCTCTCTCTTCCCTCCCGTCACGTGACGCGTCCTAAATATAGCCTCCCTCCGCTGCACGCAACGGGGATAACACCCACCCGCTAAAAATAGAGCCCCCCCCCCCCCCCCTTCCGGGTGCGATGTGGAATCGCGCTGCTGCTCAGCGCTTCGGCTGTGAGATCCGGTGTGAACCCCGCAGAATCCCGCCAGCGTGACAGAGTGCGGTCCCCCGGGAAACCGCGCGCTCGGCAACACCCTAGCAACGGCCGCAGACCCCCGGTCTTTTGTCGGATGCGTGTACCCTTTGGTGTTGTTATTGTTTGATTTGGCTGTTTGTCACGTGTGTTACGGGCGCTTCTGTCCGTTACACAGCGGGGCCTTGGGTCAGTGTTCGGTGCATCGCACTGATCTTTGTGTGATCAGCCCAATTTGCCTGGTCCCTCTGGGCAGGTCGATCGACACAATATAACGATCAGTCAGCCTGCGCTCCACCTGCATAGAATTCATTTTCCTGGGGACTTTGATTTGGTCCAAATAGGTGAAGTTTCTCAGTTGAGGGTTGCAGTGGACTGAGGCCTAGTACTTTATGACCCTAAAAAAAGGTGTTCGGCAATCTGCAGCATCACAGGCCATTTTCGTTAAGTGTAATGTACTGTGGGTAATACATATTTCATAGAGGATGCTTGCGATTGTGAACATATATGCATTCCAATGTAGGTTTGTCTATCATTTAATTGATCATTGCACTCATTGTTGAAAAGAAGTGTAGAGAGGCTGGTGAAACAGGGGAGATAGATCAGATACATTTTGACCAGTATTAAGCTAGCAGCGATAAGGCTAAGATAATAACCCCCTCCCAAACACACACGCACATACACGCACACACACACACACACACACACAGCCATAACAAATGCTGCTCTAATCTCACACTCTGTGCAGAACTGGCTGAGAGCTTGATTGTGTGCTGCACAAAAGCTCCAGTTGCCTGGAGCCCAGTGGTGGATGGATGGATGGATGGATATTGAAAGAGAGAAAGAATTCTCCGGGTTCAACGAAAATCGATTCTGTGGCCTTCAAGGGCAAGATCAGAAGCATCTGTATACTGCAGCTGCGCAGGCTGGCCGGAGAGCAGGAAGCGAGCCTGTTTAAAGACGCAAGAGCCTCGCGTTGGCGGCTGATCCACATCAGAGCTCAGAACGGCTGCAGGTCGCAGTATTCCCATTCAGATTTTTAGCAATCCCGTATGTCCTGAAATGCCCTAAAATTGCATATTAAAATAAAAATTTTTTTTTTTAAATGGTTATATGTAGTGCTCTTCCTTGTATACCCCTCCTCTCGACATAGTAGCTGATGCATGTCGCAGGTCTTTCGAAAATTCAGAGTTAATTTCCAGAGGAGCATTATAACGAAACAAAAACGACTGTGCTCACCCTAGTATGTCACTGGTTGTCAGAAGGGCTGCTTCCTGGCCGACCCTTTCAATGTTGCCTCTCTGATGTTGTTTTTTTCCTGACATCGCAAAAACAGTTTCTCACAAACTTTCATTCTGGCCTGTATATCTAAGGCTTTTTTCAGGCCGATAGCTTTCAATTCTACGGGTACAGGAAATTCTGGTCTGGTCCATTTGTACTTTGCTTGTATCGTGCCCTTACTTCAACACTCGGTACTTCACTGTAAGAGGGAGCCAACTGCACAAGAGCGAGTTATCTGTGGAGATATCAGGGGCAGGTTTTTGATGGGGGGGGGGGGGAGGGAGTACCAAACTAAGTGGTTTGGGAGAGCAGGTTTGCCAGCTGCTACACCAGAGGATTGCAGGAATGATGCATGAACCACTGAACTCTCTATCACGGACTCCATTGGTGTGGTCAGGATTTAGTCTGCACTGTGGAGTTTACAGCAGTAGTTTTGAGTTTTGAAGAAATTTTACATTTTACCTTTGAATTGCTACTGAACAAGTTTTACTGTAACCGAGTAGTAACAATTAACATATTTTTGAACAGCAAATATTTTAGGTCAGCTCAAGTATGGTCATTTCCCTGGAAGGTGTTAGCAGTGCATTATAATTGTGACCACTCACTCCACTGTGGGTTTCATTACTTTTTCATGAATGTGTTTATTTTTATAGCATTTATGAATGATTATCTTATATTTCAAATTAAAGTACAGTAGGTCTTACATTACTAGTGGTTTCATGGCATATACTGTATATTTATGTTATTTTTTTAGCAGTTAGCATGAAGATAGCTGTGCGCTCTACCATGCTAGTAGCGTTTAGCAGTGCTGACTCTGCTTTACGGAAGCCATTTTGCGAAATGACTGCACTCCTGGAACAATGTGTGATTTAACTGCCATCCAGCCAGTGGCCGCGGCTAAGCAACTGAGATCTGGCACGGGACGAATGGCGGTCTCCTGTAAATCTCCCATGAACACCCCTGGCTTTGACCAATCGCAGACCATCACAAAGCTGCGAGTGTGCGTATCAGATGCACAGCTACCAGAACCGACAGGATGTCATTATATACTGACTGTCATGGTAACACTGCAAAAGCACGCCATCGAAATGGAAATGAAGTTAAATTAAGATTGCTGGCAGCTCCGAGACAACAAACAAAATGCACCATTAATAATTAAATGGCGTCGTTTGAGAAAACAAGCCTTTTCGTAATGACTGGAGTTCATTACGGTACACCTGCTATCTGCCTGGATGCCCGCGAGCCATTTAATCTTTAGCACGTCCTTAAAGTGGAGCCCTTCACCGAGTCTGATTACAAACAATGGGGAGCGGCTCCGCCTTTTCTCAGACTGCAGTCAGAGCTGCTGGTGATGGCAGCGCTGGGGGGGGGGGGTGGGGGCGTTTGGGGGGGACGTTTAAAAAGCGGGCCTGTGGTGCCTCGGCCCGTCCCTGTCCTGCTCGGGCTCTGAGACTTGGTTTGGCGTCGTTTCGGGGTTTTAAACGGCCGAAACCCCGGTCTCCGTGTGAGGAGGGATTAATGCCATTAATCTGCAAAAGGGGTGGCGCTTCCAAATGGGGTCCCCAGATGGCGCAGCGAGGGCCCGGCCTGCCAGACGGCACTCTTCGGACCGCAACGTTCAGCGTTACCGCCGCCACACGGGGGCGAGAGCCACCGAGGGGCGCCATCCGAACTTTTAAAAGCCGCCTTGAGATGTACTTTTTATTTATATAAAACAGAAATATATAAACACAGAGAAATCCTAAAACACACCTTTTAAGTCTGGCAGCTAGGTTGCTTTTATTTAATCGTCCTCTTTATTCAAATTATTTTATTTATTTATTTGTCTGCTTCTCTTTTATTGTGTTTTTTTAATTGTGTTTATTGTGTCTATATCCTTGTAATGTGCATATAAACTTTTTATGGTCCTGTGTTTTATTAGATTTTATGTCATGCACTTTGAATTGCATCTTTTGAATGAATCGTGCAATATAAATAAAGTTTGAAATGTGAAAATGAAACTGTCAGAAGGGTATAATTGGATACGCTCACACTGAATTGAAGAGGCTGGTTTAAAAAAAAAAAAATCATACCACATCCAACAAAACATTTTCCATAGGATTAAACCTGTCAACCGTTTGTTCATAATAATGCATGTCTGTCGCTCTCAAAGAAGCAGAATGGAAAAAATTAGTCTAAAAAAAGTTTTACCTACATCACGATAACTGTTACTTTCCCCCCCATTGTGTTTCTTTGAAAGGTCAGGGCCTTTGCTATTAAAATAAAAGTTGAAGCAACAGAACTGCACTCTCTTTGGTTAGAGAAAACACTCATCCAGGAAACTGCACAGTTGTTTGTGTCTCACGCACGTAGCTTGTTATAAGATTTGTTTGTGTAGGTGTTGGGATGAAGTACATTTATTCTCAAGGGGATGACTGTAGCTTCCCACTTGGGATTTAAACCTGCATCCCACAGGGCCGGCGCTCGAGCTACTCCACGATATGTAGCGCCCACAGAGCATTTAAAATGGAGCAGGCAAACAAAACCGAAAAACTGAGACAGTTTCGACTAATCACAGGGACAGTTATGGCACCATTAAAATCCATTACCATAATCTCTTTAGGTTTAGCGCCTTGCTTGTCAAGCTTTCCGTAAAAAAACGGCAGAGTATTTCACCCGGATAAGGACAGAAATACACAGCCTGCGGGGTTGCAGCGCGGATTAGCACCTCTGGACTAGCGTGTCTTGAGTGATTAAATTTGTTTGAACCCACTGGAGGGGCGGGGGGGGACTGGGGTGCTCCTCGGGTAATGACTCTATTTGGAGCTGTAGTTCGTTGCTCCCGCCCCCCCCCGCCCCGCACCCTTTTCCCCTGTAAGGGGAACGACACCGAAAACATCAGAGAGGAGCTCGCTGGCTGAGTCATCCCAAAACCGTGCTCTAAAAAAACTGGGAAAAAAGGAGTTGAGTTTCCCGTCTAATTAGTTATGCGTGACATTTCAGGGCTGCAGCGAATGATGTTCCCCTCTCGTCTTCGCCCGAGGGGGGTGTCCTCCTACTCCAGACCCCCCACCGACAGCTCGTCGCGGTCATTTCATCGGTGACAACACAAGGGCTGGCGTGCAGTTTGTCCATCAGGCGAACGCGGTCTTATTAGAATACAGATTTGCGACATTGCTCTGCGCGTTACCCATCAGCCACTGCTCTGCGTATTCCAGTTTTGGAGGGGTCGCCCACTGGGGGAGTGGTCATGGTGGGTGGGGGTTTGTGTGCGGGGGCCACTAGAATGCTCCAATGACGGAGGCATCTGGCGTTTTCCGTCTGACTGCATTACCCATCAGCCACTGCTCTGCGCCGCCACTGTGGACGGGGCGCCCGCTGGGTGAGCGGTCCTGGCGGGTGGGGGGAGTGGGGGGGGGGGGGCACTGGGATGCTCTAATGACAGAGGGGTCTGGTGTCATCCGTCTGACTGTCACTGGCTGTCGCCCGGTCGTCCCAGGACACAGCGGCCCTCATGGTGTCATGGCTGGGGGGGCGGGGGGTTGGGGGGTTGGGGGGTTGGGGGGGTGGGGGAGTGGGGGGTACCAATACTGTCTCACACGTTCGGTTAGAAGGGAGTTCAGTTTCACGGCATTAATATTTATCTCATTAAACATGTCTGTTCATCCATCTGTTTCTTTTTCTTTCATTAATCTCTCTTGAATATCAATTCCGATATCAATCTTTCTGTCTCGTTTGTGTCCTTTTTTCTTGTTATCGTCCTCAGCACACGTAAATTAGAGACAGAGAGAGAAAGAGAGAGATATAGAGTGTATTTTACCATTTCTTGTATCCTGTGATGTGTGTTTCTTTGCTACAGTGTAATTACAAGAAAAAGCTTCATATGCTTTTTGAAGTTAAGCGGCCCTGTGCCTGAGTAGGATGCATTGCGTTTTAAGCTGAAGATGTGGCACGACCACATTTCTAAAGCTGCTTTTGGCTAAAGATGAATGCCGAACCTTAAATGTCTCTAGTCAGCAGCTAATTTGACTGTATGGAATTAGGGAGCTGCAGTTGTGCTCAGAAGGACAGTTGCGATTCTGAGGGAAGTGTATTTCCTGTAATCCCCGAGGGGGATGTCTCTCTGGTAAATGTCTGGCTGCATAACTAGATTTTTTTAAACAGAAGCCGTGGGGTTCGGCCAGCAGATCTGTTCACCCTTCGTGCCCCTTCGTCCGCAGCCTGGAGCTGGAGCTTGAAGTGTAGCGCTTCTGACCGTGCCTGGGGTGGTACATTGATTAAGTTCAGATGATTACATGGAAAAACAGGCGGCTGAGGGTTATTTCTTATCTCGTCAGATGGCAATCAGCTGGTGGGGGTGGGGGGGGGGATCCACTCGCTGTTTTAATGAGATGTGATTATTTTTGATGATGAATTTGCTTTATAAATAAAGTCAATATGGCTTGCTAATGGGTAGAAATAGCTGAGCTCACATGGGCTTTAGTGTGGCACTGCTGCAATCGCACACCTCATCTCTCTCTGCCACGTTCTGCCCAAGGTTCACATTCAAACATTTTTACATTCCAGCAGCCAGTCCTGCCTGTGTTATATAAGTGCAGCAGATGTTCCATACAGGGGCTTGGGGAAATGCCTCATTAACCATAGACCATAAACTTCTGTCCACATTGACGTGAGTCGGCTTGCCATATTAGACCCCCTTTGATTTGTTAGCATATTAGGGAATACCATTTTTTTGTTTGCTCTAAATATAATCTGTTGGAGAACCACCTCTGATATATGTTGACATAATTAACCATTTGAACAGTAGGTTTTTTGGAATGTTTTTAAAATTTTTAAAATTTTTTAATTCTAAGTCAGTGTTCTAGAACTCCATCGCTTTCAGTCTCACCAGTAGTGATTGTGACATCAGCATTGGAATGCTCAGTTCTTGAGCATTCTGATCACATATTTGTGATCTCACTCGTTAAAGGGTTAAGAGCATTGTCATCAGATAAGATAACTTTTTTGAGAATATATACGTACACATATTTTAGAATATTACAATATTTCATGAAAAAACACTGTTTTGTATACGCTCCTTGGCTGGTGCAAACTTTTTCAGAGTGCGTGTAATCGATATGGAGCCAACATTAGCAGGGTCAGCCGAGCGTTGTGACCGTGTCGAGGAAGGTGAGAAGTTTGCGGGGTCCCGACCAGCAGCCGTACCCTACAGGCGTACAGGGGGCACAGAGAGCACTGGTGAAGGGCACAGGGGAGGCTGCAGCTGGTCTCCCCACAGAGTCCTGCACCCTGCAGGCTGCTCTTCACTGCACACATGAATCAGCCTCACCTCCACTGAGCTGCCGTATGTCTGCTGAAGGAGAGGGAGGGAGGGGAGGGGGGAGGGAGAGGGAGAGAGAGGGCGGGGAGAGAGGAGGGGAGGGGGGAGGGAGGGAGGGGGGAGGGCGAGAGAGGGGGGGAGAGAGAGACGGAGGGAGGAGGAGAGAGATGGAGAGAGAGGGAGAGACAGAGAGAAAGAGAGAGAGGGAGAGAGAGGGGGAGCAAGATGGAGATAGATTGAGAGAGAGATATTCCAAAAATAGGAAATAATTTTTATATATAGGCTATGGAATATCACAGTATAATTAGACCCTTATTGCTGAGAATCCAAATGTCAGAAATTGGACACCTCCATCCACTGGTGAGGCGCAGATCACTGACAAAGGGGGGGAATATAAGAAAAGCAGGAAATTGTTATTTATAAATGTGATAAATGCAAGCGCTCATATTTATGTACATGGAATATTTAAGATTGGACTCTTTACCAAATGCACTTTGCCAAATGTATTCTTGAGAAAACAAACAGTGCAATCCGTAAGTATTTGGACAGTGGTACAATTTTTGTTGTTTTGCCTCTGCTAATCCAGCACATTGGATTTGTACTGAAACAATGAATATGAGGTTAAGGCACAGACTGTCAGCTTTAATTTTAGGGTATTTATATCCATATCCAGTGATCCATTAGGAGTTACAGCACTTTTTTAACGTAGTCATCCCATTTAGGGGACCAAAAGTACTTGGACAAATTAACATGCTCTTAAATACTCACATTAAGTACTTGGTTGCAAATCCTGCGCATTAGATGACTGCCTGAACTCTGTGATGCATAGACATCACCAGGCGCTGGGTACCTTCCTTGGTGATGCTCTGCCAGGCCCGTACTATAGCCATCTTCAGTTTCTGTTTGTTTCTGGGGGACTTTTGCCTTCAGTCTTGTCTTCAGCAGGTGAAAGGCATGTTCAGTTGATTTCAGGTTGGGTGATTGACTTGCCAGGCGAGGACATCCCACTTTTTGGCCCTGTAAAACTCTTTGGCTGCTTTAGCAGTATGTCTGGGGTCATTGTCCAGCTGCAAGGTGAAGCACCATCCAATGAGCCGTACCACACAGTCAGTAGTAGCCACTGGGCTAACTGAATGGGTAACATTCAGAGGCTCTGCATGAACATCGTTGTGTACGTGTGTGTGCACGTTTGTGTATGCGGATGTGTGCGTGTGTAAGAACAAAGTCTAAATGAATTTCCACTCTTTTGTGCAGTGATGGCATATCTGGATGACTGTTAGAGTTTCATGCAGCTGGAGATGTGGCATTCCGATCGATACGATTCTTCCTCAGGCCTTTTTTCATTTTTTACTGAAGAGCAATAGGGCTGAATTTGATGTGCTTTTCCCAGAATGCCCTTGGGCTTTTGTGGCAGAACAAACGCAAGGTCCTGGACCTCTGCTGCTGGTAGTCCCTGTGTGCCCTCTCCCCACATTCATCCTCGATCCCTATTCGATGCTTTATCCGCTTTTATAAAGCACATGAACCAGAAGGACAAAGCATAGCTTCCTCCCACCCCCCCCCCCCACCCCCCTTCCCGCAGTACTGTACGCATCTCTAGGTTTGGAGTGCAAAAGATTACTACAGAGAATAGATTACTTGTGAACCCATGTGGTCTGCAAATATTTGTTCCTCTGAAGTCCCTTAGAAATGTTCACACACGATATTGTGCTAAAAGGTCTACTGTCTGCAATGACAGTTCAACGTGGTCAATGAGAGACCAGAAGTTACTATACTAAAAATGCTGTTATTTCAAAGCTGAAATGATTGCAGATGTATTCAATAATGCCTCATAGAGAGAAACCCATTTCCTAGGAATTCTGCAGCCAATCGAATTTGAAGCAGATCAATCGGTGTAATATTTACCAAACAAATAATTTGTTCATACATTTGTTTATTCACATGGCTTAAGGATATTTCAATGAGTTATCATTAATTATTCAAATTTTATTTGAAAATTTAACCAGAGCGCTTGAGAAATATAATTCCAAATTACATGTATGTGGGAGGAAGGAAAAAGGAGTGACCAGCTGTTTGGGTTTAAAGGACATGATCCGAACCTCGCCAAACGTGTAAACATCCAGCGCGACGCTAACGGGCTCGCTGCTATTCATCGTGCTAATTGGCAGTTGGCCTCGCGTGCTCTTCCGGCGTTTGTGTCTGTGTGTTCCTATTGATGCAGGCAGCCGAGCCCACGGTCCCCGGAGAAATCACGCACGCGGACGGGCCTTTTCAGGGAAACGCCGCGCCGTGCTCTCTCTCTCTCTCTCTCTCTCTGTCTCTCTCTCTCTCTGACTCTCTCTCTCTCTCTCTGACTCTCTCTCTCTCTCTCTCTCTCTCTCTCTCTCTCTCTCTCTCTCTCTCTCTCCCTGCCCGCGCGCGCGCGTGCCTGTCACATGTCCTTGTGCGTACTGGGACACGCGTGTGCTTGTGCGGGATGTACACGGGCGTGTTTTTTATGCGTGCATAGCTCTCTCTTGCGCGTCTGTCCTGTGGGAGTGTGTGTGTGTGTGTGTGTGAGAGAGTGTGTGTGTGAGTATAACATGCGTGTTTAAAGCCCGTGCAGTCTGCATACCTCTCTTCTCGCCGCCCTCTCTCTGATGCATCCCCAAAGGAGGACATGTTTGTTTGATGTCCTTGATTGTCATTCGCCTGTCTCCCGCCCCCCCCTCCCCCCCCCCCACCCCCGGCATCCTCGCGCTGGAAGGGGAGCTGACGCGGACAGAAAAGGGTCATCCTAGTCTACCACCGCCAGGCTGCACGCGCCAGGCATCTCCCTCCGCTCTCGGCCAATCACGGCCAAGGACTCTGTGATGCAGTGCCCCTCTCACTGGAGGGATTCCGTAGGAACTGCCGCGTGACGCCGCTCCGTTAAACAGTCGAGCCCCCCCCCACCCCCCTCCCCCCCCCTCGCCCCAACCCCCCCGCTCTCTTCCTCCTCCTCCACTCATCCCTCTCTCTCTCTCTCTCTCTCTTTCTCACCGCCCAGCGCTGTCCTTCTTTGTAGCGACGGATAGCACATTGCCATGAGTACGTCTCCCCCCAGGGCTCGGCAGAAGATAAGAGCGGCAAAGGCAAAGCAGCAGAATCAGGGTTCAGACTCGTTTTTTTATCTCTCTCCCTCTCTCTCTCTCTCTCTCTCTCACTCTCTTTCTTTCTCAGTCGTGGCGCCACGTTTTCTTTTTTTAAAAAAGAAACAAAACATTTTAATCAGATTTCCCCGATGAGCTCTCTTCTGCAAGAGGCCAGCCGCGTCCGCAGGTCGAGCTGAAACAGACGGGAGGAGGAGGAGGAGGAGGAGGAGGAGGAGGAGGAGGAAGCTCCAGGTAGGTGGCCGAAAAAACTGCCGCCGTTTCTCGGGGTGCCACGGAAACGCTCGCGGGCGAACGGGGGGGGGTGGACGGGGGGGGGCAGCGCTGGGTGCCACCTGCTCAGACTGGAGGGCTTGAATTAGGGTGAAGTCCGTGCACCCTTCCCGCCAAACACCCCCCCACCTTTCCGACACGGCGTCGCTCACACATGGAACGCGTTCGCCACGGGGAGCGTAGCTGGGAGCAGGGCAATGGCGGCAGAGAGGAGGACGGGGGATGCCATTGTGGTGGTGGAAGGATGGTGCGATATCCAGATGGAGAGTGTGTGTGTGCAGAGTGTGTGTGTGTGTGTGTGGAGTGTGTGTGTGGGTGCGTGCACGCAGCAAGATGCCAGATTTGGCTGCCGCTGGTGTCCCCTGGAACCCGATCCCTCTGGTCCACACAATCTGATTATCCTCTCGGCTCCAGAAACCTCCTTCTTTGTGTTTCTCCCTCCATCTTTTGAATGTGAGGGGTTTATCTTTCGCTCCAACTGCTTACAGTTTGAGTTGTGGCTGCTGATGCTTTCTGAAAAGGCACCCAGCTCTCTTGTGTGTGTTTCCCATAGCGTCTCCATGTAGTGTAATATACTGTACTGTACATTTGCATTAACTGAAATGAACTTGCCCAGTAAAAATCCACTTGCAGTATTGTTGGGGTATCTGTTCTATTGCAAAATCGAAAGCGTATTAGTTATTCATGTTAGTTTTTTGCTGCAAATCAAAAGCACTTTTATGGCTTCCACTCTGTCTGTGCAGGGGCGCGTTGTGCAAAGGAAGCGTTGCTATTGGCATATCAGTTGGCACGAGTTCGCGAGCCGTAGTTGTCGACGTCCGTTAACGTGGGACACCGCACGAACGGCGAAGCTTTGCCAGGCTTCGCCGTTACTCGCTGGTTTGGGCGACTGGGTTTTTATCCACGAACACGGACTTTTCCCCACAGTGCGTGTGAAGCGCGTGCGGCGTGTACCGTGTGCGGTAGCGTGTGTTGCTCGGCGCTGAGAACACCCTGCACACGCACACGCACACGCACACGCACACGCATGGGGCGCCCCGCGACGCCGTCGGTCTCCGGGCAAACGACACGTCAATTCAGCGGAGAGCACGCTTGTTTACCCCGACTCGCATCGCTCCGTGTCTCAGGTGGCAACCGTCCGCGGTTGCCATGTACCCAGGGAAGACCGCGTCGGGAGGGTGGGGGGGGGGGGGGGGTTGCTCAGGCTGCGCTTCTCAGCTTACATAATGAATTGCCTCACAGCGCTTGCATAACTCCCTCCTCAGACAGGAACATAACAAGAACAGCCACGGCCCCCTGGTCGCGTTAGCCAAGCGACACCAAAAGACACACACACACACACGACACACGCACACACACACGACACACACACGCACGCACACACACGCACGCACGCACGCACGCACACACACACGCACACACGCACACGCACACACACACACGCACACACACATGCGACACACGCAACACACGCACACACACGACACACACACACACACACACACACACACGCACACACACGCACACACACACACACACAACACACGCACGCACGCACGCACACACATACACACACACACACACACGCACACACACGACACACACACACACGCACACACACGACACACACACACACACACACACACACACGACTCGCGCTGCTGCTGAACTGTGGGTTGGCCAGATTGGCGTAGTAGTGGAGACGGGGGCTTGCATTAATACACTGCGTTACATTGCATTGCATCCATTTAGCAGATGGTCTTGTCCAGAGCGACTTACAACGCTCTGTGTTCACGTGGGCAATGTTTGAAGCCCGTTGCTTACTTATTATAACCATGGCTACCTTCGTTCATCAGAGAATATGAGAATCCTGGTCGTGCTAGCATTTAGCATTCGCTTCCTGCTACTTTGAAGCTGGATCAATGCTAAGTTACGGTGCGGAGCTGTGGCACTGTTGTCGGAATCTCGTGCACCACCAGCTGTTCCGTGACGAGTGTCACTGTCGGAGCTGGCTTCTTTGCACTTTTCACGAAAACGTGCTTGGCCTCCGCGACACGACGAGTATTTGTTCCAGAGTAAATCGTGTGTCTTCTGTCGTCGAGGGAGGGTGCCGTGTTTTTATCCACCTTATTTAATATCCGTTAATGAGCGGAGGTGCAAAGCAGGCTGAGGAAGGGCCTCAGACTGGCAGCCATTACTCCATGGATACTCAAATCTGGCCCTCAAATCCAAATCCAGCCCACGGTTTCCTTTCCTCCCAGGTAATTAACTGAGCAATTAGTGCTACTGATTGGCCGGACTGTCTGTCACACCTGACTCCCAGGTAAAGGGAGGGTGGAGAAACGGCAGTTCTTCACCCTCCCTGTCGAGGAGGGTGTTTTCAGTAACGGGGAATTATGCCGTTTGTAATGAGGAAATTTTTTGAAATTTCTGCGAGCGGGACTGCCAGTGAGGGTTGGCGACTGTCAGCAGTTGCAGGGGGGTTGGGGGTTGGGGGGGTCTTCTGTTGCAGGGAAAGCTTTTGAAAAAAAGAAAGGGGGCCAGAAACAGCAGTCCCACTGTGGCGTGACCTTGTGAGACTGCGCCGCTGCGGGTTCCTTCGACAGCCAAGCGCAGGAAATCGCTCACCGCGTTTTTATCCTTCGCCTCGCCCCTCTGGCGGAGAGGAGGGATGCGGCCGAGCGTGCGTCCGGACGATCTTACCTTCGCCCCGCGAACCCGTCGCGTGCGTCCGTCTCACGCTCAGCAGGTCAGCGCTGTGTCATAAATAAAGCGCTGTGTTTACAGCGTGCTCGTTCCTCAGTGAAGGATAGCGCATCGCTGTGTGCGAAGGTCACTGCTCCGCCTGCAGTGTCTCACAGTGAAATATGAATGTGTTGTTTCTGTTTTGGATATGAACTCTCTTTTTTCTTCTTTAAGAAAAGGTGAATGAAATGAATCATCTGTAAAGATTTTTTTTATTTACTGTATTTATTTATTTTTAATTGGCTTGAAACGCCTTTCAGGTTTCAGTTGCCCCCCACCATGTCCATAGAAAATAAACTGGAAGAATTTAACAGAAAAAAATCTGAGCATGTCAGTAATATAGGGTCTTCTGTGGAAAACATTAATGGGCCAAGTCTTCCAAACCAGTGTAGACAACTGCCAGTCAGAGCAACAATTTTCTATATGAGTAGCCACGATGCTGGAATCGAATACATTTTCAGCCTTGGACTTCAGATCTTCGCTGTAGTGAGCTTCAGCATAAACTGCATTAGATCATGTACAGTTAGCACAGTTTTCCAAACAGGATGGGAATCAGCTAAGCTTGCTATAATATTTCAGTACCAGAGACAGCCACAACTATATCAGTGGCAACTGATTTTAAGGAGCGTGGAGTCATGTACAGTGTGTATAACTACACACAGCTTTGAGGGAGGTTAGCATTTACTAATTCCTTGTGACAGCGAAGTTTTATGCTTCAGCATCTCTGACTGATAGACTGAGTCAGTAAGTGAGTGAATGAATCAGTGAGTCAGTGAGTGACTGAATCATTGAGTCAGTGAGTGACTGAGTCAGTGAGTCGGTGAGTGACTGAATCAGTGAGTCAGTGAGTGACTGAGTCATTGAGTCAGTGAGTGAATCATTGAGTCAGTGAGTGACTGAGTCAGTGAGTCGGTGAGTGCGTCAGTGAGAGATGGCATATTAATTGTGTCACTCCCAAGGCTTGAGATTTCAGGCTTGCAACATATTGCTGCTCAGTTCAACTGTGCACACGTTAATGAGATTAAATCCATAATTGTAAAAGTAATCAAATCTAAAGTTTGTCAGCTCAAATGGCACAAAGGGACATGCCTGTTATTTGCATAAAGGGCAAAGCAATCAGTATCCTGTTTAGCACATATTAGAAAAACGCCACTTTTTGAGACACTACACACGGGACCTTCATCTACATTTCCTAAGCCTGTCAAATGTAGACTGGATTTTTAAAACTGGAGACAGTTTAACTGTAGACTGGATTTTTAAACTGGAGACAGTTTAACTGTAGACTGGATTTTTTAAACTGTAGACAGTTTAACTGTAGACTGGATTTTTAAACTGTAGACAGTTTAACTGTAGACTGGATTTTTAAACTGTAGACTGTTTAACTGTAGACTGGATTTTTTAAACTGTAGACTGGAGTTTAACTGGAGTTTTTAAACTAGACGGTTTTAAAAATCACCCGTCGGTTACTGGCAGCGTGTGAAGTCCAGCCATGTCCCAGGAGTCATTGCTGCTGCTCCTGCTCTGGAGGGTTGGCCCTCCGCTCGCCGGTCGAAAAGTGGAGTGGGCGTGAGTCCCGGCACACGGGGCGCCGCGTAGCCGCGGGCCTGGGGGGGAGGTGGGCGCGCTGAGCCCCAGAAACCGGCAGAGATAAGGTCCAAATTAGGGGATTAGTCACGCGGGGGAAGCGATAACACCCTGGCGCACAATGCGTGGCCCGCGCTGATTAATACCGATCGGACCCGGGCGCCCCGAGCCCCAGCCCGTCCCGCATTATCTCAAATCCCCACCTTTCAGAACCGGGCCTGTTCAAACTCACGCTCCCACCCCCGGAGGGGCTCTGTGCGGTCCTGGCACCAGGAGCAAGCGCGCGAGAGAGCTGCCAGCTTTCCGCTCCAGCTCCAGCTCGGAAAGTTCTGCTGCAAATGAGTAAAGATCATCCTGCTGGAAGTATGGAAGTGGAGGGAGGAAGAGGAGTGATGACTGGAGAGCAGTTTTTTCTCTCTCTCACTGAGGGAAACCCTCAAAGCAAATCCTAATGTGTGGTCTGGGCCAGTAGCTATCCGAACGAGTATTACGGTCTGGCATTGTCTTTCCACTGAGGTCCAGAACCTGCCGTGCTTCTCTTTGTAGTGAATATTAAAAGATAAACAATCTGCAAACACCAGAGCCCTGTTCATTTGCATATCCTCAATTCTCATGGAGACGCTGTGCTCTGTGACATTATATTAGAAATCAGCACCGGAGAGGAGAGAAATGTGTGATATTGCTTTGATAAAAAAATAAGCTTTTGTGTGTATATATATTACTGCAATATTTAATATTAAACTAGGCCCAAACAGGAAATTACTTTCCCTCCCACAATTTTAATATTCTGGTTGCTTGGGACCCGATGTAGAAATATAAATTATCGCGAAGGCTTACTTGCAGTACCTTTCCACCTTAGAGCATTTGTCGTGCCGGGGGTGGTGTAGAGGAGGATCTAGGCGGTAAATGAAGATTGGCAAGGTCCCTTGCAACACATGCCCACCCACAATGCACCTTGCCTCTGCTTGTTTATTGAGGTAGAGGCGGCCGGAGGGGAGTAATTATTACAGAAGGGCAAACGCGGACACAGAGGCCAGCCGGAGGACATTTTGAATATTTTATGAGCGTAATAAGGAACGATGGAACGTGCAGAGGAATGCAGTTCTGCCCCCTTCCCTTTCACGCCACCGCCAACCCCGCCTTAAAACGTTTTATACGCTCGCCGACTGACGGCGTATAAGCAGGAGGAATGAGGGAATCCCACAATGCATCGCTGCAGGACTAGCTGACACAGTGAGAGAGGAAGCGGGGGGGGTGGGTGTAGCGCCCCGGGGGGGGGGATGCTGTAACGAACGAGGGTTTTTATAAAGTTGTGTTCGTGGGCCGCGCTGCTGAACGCGGTAGCGGGCGCGTGCGGCTGGATCTGATGGCTTTTTTTTAGCGGGAGCGCTCGTCAGGGCCTGGGCCCCCCAGGCAGGCGCCCTGCATCGCGGCGCGGTGGCTCGGTGATTGAGCCACTGAGAGGCCCATTGTGCCTTAAGTAGCGCCAATGCACTCCATCACTCTTCATGATGACTGACATCAAGGGCTGAGCGAGACCGGGCAGGCGAGCGGAGAATGCCGCACACACACACACACACACACACACACACACACACACACACGCCAGACTGTGGTGAACGTTCAGGGTTCGCCTGCATATGCATGTGCTACATTATGTTAAGTCCTTTAGCAGACACTCTTATCCAGAGCAGCTTAACCCTTTGAAGAGTAGGTTTCTCAGAATGGTTTTTCTTTTCAAAATTCCAAGTCATTGTTCCATTGTGTTCAGTCACCAGTAGTGATTGTGACATCAGCATTAGAATGCTCAGTTAAGAACATTCTAATTACATACTTGTGATCTTGGGCCTTAAAGGGTTAAGCCCTGTTCAGGCTGGATTAGTTTTGCAGTGGGCTGTGCTGTATTAAGATTTTCAAGATGTATTGTCTGGTCTATTTGTACGGGATCAACACGTTCTACAAGTCCTCTGAAATGACCACAGATAGCCAAGATGTAAACAAACTGCATTTCTACCAGAAAAAATAACTGGACTGCGAGGGATTAGTTCAAATCTGATTCCTAGTTGTCAAAAACCAAGGCGAACACTTTCCATGCACAATTTCATTACTGCAGGCTCCATCGGAACTGGATTGCTATTCCTGAAGAAGGCAAAACACAGGAGATAACTTGCTCTGGTGTTTTTACATTTACGTACCTGTTAAAACTCCAGACGTTGCATATTCATGCTGGGATACAATGAAGCATCCTGTCGGTAATCAGTGAAATCACACAATCTCCCTCTGTGAATCTAATCCAGCTTGAACAGGGCCTTGGGATGGAATAGTTCACCCGATTAATGCGTGCAACAGTGCCTGAGCTGGCTAGCAACATTCACAGGGCAGGGAGTAAAGAAGCAACATCACTAATAAAGTGCTTATGCAAGTTAAATTATAAATACATACACAATACATCCATAACACCCCCATAACACAAATAAATCCTGAAGTATAAAAATACCCTGACCTAAAAAATGATACAAACGGAGGGAGGGCTGTGGGCTGAGAATGGACAAAGGTTCTGCTGTCCTGACCACTTTTATGTGTCTTTATATATCTTTCGTGTGTCTGAGAGAATGCTAATCTGTCTCTCTTTGGCCCTCTACCGCTGTTTTATTGACTCAATGGGTTCTTCAATAAGTTCTGGTTTCTGAACGTCACGCGCCACCAAAATCATTCACTGCAAAGCTCTTTCAGATGCATTGTTCCGGGTTTGCTGTTCATGTGATTCATAGTTGTGTCGTCATATTTATGTCTAAAGGATCACTGGGTTATTAAGACGTTGCTGTGTGTCAAAGGGTGTCAGCTCCATCTCAATTCAGTCAATTCAGGACAGGAATTGGGATTCAATTAGATTCATTTAAAAAATCCTCATAGAACATCATGGGCATTCTTCAATGAATGCATTGATGTGCGGTTAATTTCCTGAATTGATTGCACTGAAGTGGAATTGACTCCGGTGTGCACCTGTGCATGCGTGTGTGCATGTGTTCAGCACAGAGGTGGTTAGGACACTGAAGAGCAGAGTTTTTCTTTAATTGTTTTTCCTAAAAATTTCCAAGAAGGGCTGAATTTGGAAACTTGCTGGTAGCTATGTGGGGAACTGAGCTGGTATGTGTTTGCAATCGTCATATTGTGGAAAACAATTGAGCAGTAGTTTTGCATTAACACTAATAACACCAGAATGACCAATATCATAGACCTTTGCATCTACAAATGAATGTAGGAGTGCATGAAATAACGAAAACCTGTGCTTGCTTTGCTGGCATCAATAAAAGCATATTCTTTCAATATCTGAGTCATGCCGCATCAGGATAGTCTGCAAATTCGATTTGCAGAAAGGGAGAGAGCTGCTGCCTTAGAAAGTCTGTGCTGTTTGTAGTTAATGACCTCCCCAGTGTTGGTCGTGATCCTTACACAAAGCGAGCAGAAGGGGATTCCCCGTGCTTTCCTTAGTTATTTGGAAGGAAATTGAATTCAGAAAGAATCAGAGATGTAGTTTTGCGAAGGTGGTCTGCCTGGGAGAATTCACCTGGCGAGTCTGCTGCTCACCTGCTGCTCACCTGCTACTCACCTGCTGCTCACCTGCTGGACCAGCTCCTGGGTTTTTAGAGCTGTGTTGTAATGTGCTGTACCAGCGTGTGGATTTTTAGAGCTGTGCTGTAATGTGCTGTACCAGCGTGTGGATTTTTAGAGCTGTGTTGTAATGTGCTGTACCAGCGTGTGGATTTTTAGAGCTGTGTTGTAATGTGCTGTACCAGCGTGTGGGTTTTTAGAGCTGTGTTGTAATGTGCTGTACCAGCGTGTGGATTTTTAGAGCTGTGTTGTAATGTGCTGTACCAGCGTGTGGATTTTTAGAGCTGTGCTGTAATGTGCTGTACCAGCGTGTGGATTTTTAGAGCTGTGTTGTAATGTGCTGTACCAGCGTGTGGATTTTTAGAGCTGTGTTGTAATGTGCTGTACCAGCGTGTGGATTTTTAGAGCTGTGTTGTAATGTGCTGTACCAGCGTGTGGATTTTTAGAGCTGTGCTGTAATGTGCTGTACCAGCGTGTGGATTTTTAGAGCTGTGTTGTAATGTGCTGTACCAGCGTGTGGATTTTTAGAGCTGTGCTGTAATGTGCTGTACCAGCGTGTGGATTTTTAGAGCCCGTGGATTTTTGGACCCACACTGTGATGTGCGTGTGCCCCAGTTTGCAGCTGGCAGCCGGGGAACAGGACGGGTCAGACCGAGCTCGGCTAGCCCACCGAGGCGGAACGGATGACGTGAAGCATCACAGGCCACCCTCCCCTCCCCCTCATAGCCCCCCCCCCCCCCCCCCCCCCCCGAACGAACAGTGACGTGCGACAGGCCGGTGGTCTTCTCTTACGTCGAGAGGAGGAGGAGGAAGAGGAGGGGCGTGGCCGCACGCCAGGGAGAGGGATATCCAAGTCCTCCTGCGAACACCTCCTGCGTTTGTCGCCATGGAAACCGAGTCTCCTTCCACGCGCCTGGGAGAGAGCGCTGTCACTCTGATTTACACGCACCGCCGTCTCTAGGCGGCTTGCGAGAGAGGGAGAGAGAGAGAGAGAGAGAGAGAGAGAGGGAGAGAGAGGGGAGCGAGAGAGAGAGAGAGAGGGGAGCGAGAGAGAGAGAGAGAGAGGGGGAGCGAGAGAGAGAGAGAGAGAGGGGAGTGAGAGAGAGAGAGAGGGAGAGAGAGGGGAGAGAGAGAGAGGGAGAGAGAGGGGAGAGAGAGAGAGAGAGAGAGGGAGCGAGAGAGAGAGAGAGAGCGAGAGAGAGAGAGGGGAGAGAGAGAGAGAGAGAGAGAGATAGAGAGAGAGAGAGAGAGAGAGAGACCGCCCACGTGCTCCTCCTCTGCGTTTCCCCCCACAACAAGCCGCCTCCTCTTATTGCCTGGCGAATCCCGCCAATCCTTCCCCCCAGCCGCGAATCCTCCCCTCGCCTCGCCGAGCGCCCGCTCGCCCCGCGTCCCCGCCCCGTCTTCGTCGTCGGCTCTGGAGCCTCGTTCCTCCGGCCGCCGCGTACAGTCTGTGTTTTTTTTTTTTTTTTTTTTTTCCCCCGCTCGTGCCTACGCATAAGCCGCCACCGGCGAACCAGCCGCCGGCGCGATCGCTCACAAAACAGCCACGGCACGTCCCCCTCACCGGGGAAAAAAAAGAAAAAGGAAGGAAAGAAAACGACGGGCTGATTTACTCGTTTGTTTATTTAGCGTTCGCCCTTTTCAGAGGAGTCGCCCGCCTGACGGAACTGGAGGCTCCCAGGGGAAGGATGGAAATTAGGCTGGTTTCGCCGTGAAGGGGGCTCCAGGCAGGCGGGGCGCCGCTGTGTGTTTTCTGGGTCAGTTGTGGGGGGCGGAGGGGGGTTTCGAGAGACACGCCTCCCCATCCTTGAATAGATTCATGTGGGCGTACTGGATGGGGAACTTGCGGCTTCTACCGAGCCAAGCCCTTAAAATGTGCATCCCTTTCAGCACAGAGGCTAGCAGTCTGTCCATTGAGCCTTACAGAGCCCCTGGAGGCCATTACAAACTCTAATTCAAATCAATAACGTTATTGGTCTAATTTATGAGATGTCATTTATTGGGAAATTACATTTAATTGGTGCAAAGCAGTGGTTTCAGGGTCAGATGACACGTTTATTTATTTGCTACTTATTTGTTGCCAGACTTGCTGTTTTATCGTATTTTTTATTTTTATTTTTACAGATTCATATCCAGGGTAATGTGCACAGCTTGCACTACAATACCATATTATCATCTGTTCACATTGCTGGCCATTTGCAGTTAATTCAGGCTAAGCACCTTGAAACGGATACCAGAGCAGTGTTGCACCTCGGAAATTCTCTGGATTGCCTTCCTTGTCTTGCCCTTGAGCAAAGACATGTTAAATGCAGTAGGAAAAAAAAAAAAAGTTCCTAATGTTTTAAAGGCGAGTGTGTGCCTAAGCGGCTTCCAGAACAAATAAAGTTTCATTATTCAAAATAACCCCCGAAAATGGGACACAGATTAATGGAGTGTCCTCCAGGGCTGGTGTGTGCCACCTGGAAGAGCAGGCGACTCTGGCGCTCAAGATAATGAACACCTTCGATCAAGATGCCCCTGCGCAGCTTGGCCAGAGCAGGCTGTGCTGTCCCGCTTCGCCATCAGTGGAGAATGCATCACTATTAGCCGGAGTGGCTAGGTAAAGGGCGGCCGTCGCGTTTGCATAATTAGCAAGCCTCGCTGTGAGTCATTTTGCGGCCGCCCCGGCTCGGCTACTGTACTGCGAAGCGGAGGCTCATGGGAAGGTGCTTGATCAACATTACGGCTGACAAATTGCGTGGTTAGCTGGAGGACTCTCCGAAAGGCTCCGGCCTATTTGTCTTCATCTCCCGAGTTAATGCTTCGGCTTTCCGCTCTGTTTCGCGTGAGGAACGAGCGCGGCATTGGTGGAGAATCACTGGATGTTTTCCCTGATTGGTTAAATAAATTTACATTTAAGCCGAGTGGTGGGACAAGGTTTCTTTTTTCCCCCTTCCCCGGTCTCCATTTTGTATCGATTTTGCTCATTTGAGGCCTTGTGTATGGGCTTGAAAGAAGATTCCTCTCTGTTATGTCGGTAATGGCACTGGTAATGGACACACTCGAGTGCCATGTGTGCTGGCTGTGGATCTGAAGATGCGAGGCTGTGACCTGACCACTTGAAAGGCTCACCGCCGATCCCTTAGAGTTCAGTCGGATTGCATCGGCAGAAACGTGTTCTTACGGTATAATGCAAAAGTATCGGGACAGTTGTGTCGGTTTGGTTCCTTTATCTCTGTACTAATCAGATTCATATTTAAAATCAGACGATGACTAATTTCCCACGCCTGTCCCTGTACTTCTGCATTTAACTGTAGTTTTTGGTGTTGTTGAGATGTCTTCTACCTCGTGATGGACCTGTCAATACGGGAACATTTTTACAAAATGGAGGTAGTCTTCTGTGATTGCCTCTAATGGCCCGAGTGTTGGGGGGGAAAGCAGAAAGCCAGATGGGGGCCATCTCAGCTGGGCTCTGTATCTGAGCCTCCCCCCAAATCCTTTCCACTGTGAGTCCAATTTGAGCCCTGTTATTTTTACAGCTCTGCCGAAGAGCCTCATGCCCATTCCCGTGTCCATTTTCAGTGCACTTCCAAGTAAAAAGCATTTAAATGCTTCTGTTATTTTTAAAACTATTGCAGCTGTCGGGACTGAACTGTTGTAACTTTTGGGACTACGTTAAAAAAAAAAAAAACTATTTCTCGAAAGGAGTACAGTATGCATGGCTCTCAAAGGACATTTCAATACTAATGATAGGTGATAATAATGACAGCTCACCTGTTGTTATTCAGAAATTATATTAATGAATTGTCAACAGGAATCTGAATTATTCATGCACTGGGTATTATAAAGTAAATTCTCCAGACACCTGTCATTAAGAACAAATGAGCCTTTTATCCAAATGAGTCTGTACATTGCGTTAAAGTCCAGATGCACAGACACTGCTGTATTTGAAACTTGTGCGATCTGCCAGCTTAAGAGAACTGTCAGTTTCCCTTCCTGTAATCCATCATATAGAGACAGTAGGCTTGTAAAGATGAATGGGCACCAATGACAACCAGATAAATAGGGGTCTGGTCGAACATCAGATTCGCTGTAAGTGAATCCATTGTTATTTAATGGTATTGGTATTGTACAGAACCTACAATCTTTATCAGATGGTGTCCATCTTACAGAGGTTATTACAGTAGGTTATTTTGACAAACCAGAGGAGAGCTTTTGGGTGGAAATACTGTAACTTGCATAAATTGAAAGGTCGGTCCACATGATGCTAGCTTGGTATGTTTACCCGGACATTAGACGAAAACATTAGTATTTTCCGTGAATGACCCCAGGCCTTTCCAGAACATCTACAAAGTTTTGAGAAAACCTTTTACAAAGTAATCAATGATGTATCCAGCAGTGATATGATATGACAACTTAAGGGAATGTGTAACCAGGTATCTTTCAAGAATCCACAAGCATGACTGAAACGGACTATATTGGATAAAATATGTGAACTGTCACTTAAAATCCTAGACAAAATGCTAAATTTCTACAGGACACTTCAGTTGTGTTCTCCTCCGTTTTTGTTAATGTGATTTGCGATAGATGTGACCTGTTTACTCCCTTCATTCAATGTCCTGTGGCAGTCCAGCTCATTAGCATTAGCATGCGTAAGCATTCTGCAGGCAGAGATGTGTTGTACACCCGTCGGGCCAAACGTTTGGGCTAGGGGGAGTGAGGGGGTGAAGGAGTATATTTTGGGTGACGCGGCCCAGCAGGGGGCGCCAGGAGCGGGGTTACAGTGTGTCTGCTCGCGTGCGATAAAGGGAGATGGGTGAGAGGGAGCCAGGGGTACAGGCGTGGAGAGAGAGGAAGTCACAAGCGCTGCCTCTGCGGTTATCGTGCCAGAAGCACAGCGGGATGGCGGGATCGTGGGATGGCGGTACGCTTGCCGGTGCCAGCGCAGGTGCACGGCGTTCCTCTCTGACCCCTTTACCCGCCTCTTTTCTTCACTGCCAGGGTAAAGTGTGCCAACGAAGACAAAGTTTTAATACATTCTGACCTTCATTTCATTCACTGGCTTTTGGATTACCTGCCTGTTGCCACTATACAGTAACATTTATTCTCTTATTTGACTACATCGTTTTTATGATTTATTTTGGAATTACATAGAAAGGAGGTGAAAGATTCTGAGTGTGGAAAAGCGAGGTTTACTTCCCTTTTATCGTTAAACCGAAGCATGAAATTCATAGAATATAAGAGTAATGCTGTAAAATAATGGAGGAGTGTCAGTTGATAGCGGTAGCTGCCTGCTCTCAGCCTGATATATTTCATTTTCATGCATCCGGCTGATGCTCTCAGGCTGCGCACAAGTGCTCTCCAGAGGGCAGTGCGAAACGCTGCGTGAAAACCAGGTGTTAAAAATATACCCACATAAATACACTACTTCAGCAAGCCTAAAATGTGCATGCGGTGTGCACAGGTAACAGGCAACAGAGGAGAACAGATCTGTTTAAAAACAAGTTAAATGGAAGGCACGTTCTCTTTCGGGTTTGGTGTCGAATTCGGGCTGTTCTGGTTCACCAGTGGATATGAGGTGCCACCTCGGTCTGAAGGCACAGCTCCTACACAATGCTGTCGTTCCCCCTGGCCTCAGGGCCCGCTCTTAGATTAAGAGAACCTTCAGTGACAGACCCAGCCTCCAGGGTTCTGCCTCCACACACCAGGGTGGCCTGTCCAGCCCTGCAGTCACTGTGAGCCCAGAATCGCTGCCTAGCATCGGGGCTACATGGGATTCCCAGATTACTGTATGCCTCTGAAACAGGAAGCTTTGCTTTTCAAGGGAACCCCTCACTGAAAAGAACATGGAATAATATGTGGTGGGTGGTAAATTAAAAAGGACTTACTTTGCTTACAGTATCCAGCGGCTGTGGTTTTATGGGTCCAGATTTGATGTGAAGCCAAGACATTCAGCTTGAGTACAAACACAATAATGCAAATCAATGACCAGGAAACCCACACGTCTGGATGCAAAGACCTGGTCAGTGCCCCTGCAGAAGGGCAGAGTTTGGAGCCAGAGAGGCAGCAAGCCCATTCTGTGTTCCTCTATTATGTTTATTTAAAAAATGGCCACAGCTTTCTTTAAAAAATGAATTACAAAGAAATACATTTTGAAACAGGAACCAAATGAGCACTTCTTAGTTTCCCCTTCTCTGTATTTAAGGTTCATGTTTTTTCCTTACAGGTTCCCTTTAAGATGCTTTTTTGGGAGATGAAGCTCTTTATACAGAAGATTGATGAATTAATTCCAAATCCCACAAGCTCACACCCCGTTCATGTATTTCCTTGGTGGCGACTGATGCGCCATTATTATTATGACTCTGAAAAGCTTGAACTATTCATTTTTCTCTTATTTCATCCTGTAGATTAGAAACAGAGATGTGCAGATCTTTTTTTATGTTGTTAATGTTTCTCTCAAGTGTCATACCTAGTACAGAATCACGTCTTTGACAGCACGTGTCCTGAATTATCACTTACGGTCAATTTCAAACATTCTGCATTATTTTGAGAGGTTGGAGAAGACTCAGAACTGCTGTGTGCCTGATTATTTGACTAGAGGGTTGAAAAGATGTTATATGAGGATGATGAAGATGGACCGTATAGACCAGGAGGATGAAACCCTGGTCCCGGAGAGCCAGGTGATTACACAGTTATCTCACTTCACCCGGTCATTTGGGTCTGAACTGGGCACTGATTTTAAGGTGATTTTAGCTCGTGGCTCTCCAGGACCAGGGTTGCAGACCCCTGATAATAGACAGTTTCAAGTGAATCTGTCAGTCATGCATCACCCAGGCAGAAGCTGCAAAAGAAACACCGGTGCTTGTTGCATTACTCCACCAGAGAGACCGTGGTCTTTCTTAAGCCGCGGATTGTGGCTAGTATGCAGCTTCATCAGTCTCCTAATCTTGCTCGCATTGTTTTGCGAAAGATGAGTTGACAAAGCTGTTTCCCCGGTGACGAGCTGAGAGAAGCTTAAAATGGCTCAGCACTGGAACCGGACTAATCCGGAAAACACAGGGAGCGAGTCACCTGGAACCGTGAATGGAGATCCACTGTTTGATGTGCTTCAGCGTTGCACAAAGGGAGCCCCGGCTGACGGACGGGTCGTTTAGCTGAAGCTCAGATTAGACTCCTGTGTGCCTGTAGATCAGCCGTATTGCGTTCACTGAAGCTATGTTGTCACTCCACAGAGTCCTACTCTGTGGAGTGAATGGGCAGCAGAGGGTTTGGCGAGTTCAGAATCAAGAAATGTATGTATGACTTGAAATTGAAGTCAAAATGCACCCAATTTAAATTTGAAGAATTTATTTGCAACCTTGTTATTAATCAGGCTCTCATTTTGTTGCTGTGAATTGTTTTGTCAGTTATTAGCCAGTGATCAGGAGAGCTGTAAACTGAATCTCGCTAGAATATTCCGTTTCTATTCATTCGGCTTTCCAAGATGTAAAAGATGGCGTAAGTTCAAGTTCAGATATCCACGGTCTCTGTAATTGACAACAGTGCTTAAAGCTTACTACCCATCATGCCTTCTCAAAAACAAACGCATTACAAACTGTAACGTCATGTCGAAGAATCACATTCTGTGTGTGCCAGTTACAGTGAAACTGAAACTGAACGCCGTGAGCTGTAGAAAGATATATGGGATGAACTGCGAGTTTACCAAGGCTGATAGGGATGGTTCTTGCAGTCTCATGAATACACAGCACCGGTGAGGGGGTGTAGTGGCAGCGTCTGACTAGCATAAATTGCTTCTAGCGCTAAATTAATAAATTCATCTGCTCATGTGTTGGAAAAAGATATTAGACATGAGAAAATTACCTGTTTTTTTTTTTGTTTGTTTGTTTTTTTTAAATATGCCCCTCCCTTGGAAGTTTTCTCTGGACTCATCCATTTTAGATGGAGCCAAGATGGGAGAGGTGCATCCCCAGTTTCCTCTCATTTCCGTTTAATTGAATGTGTCAGTTTTGGCCCCTGGTATTTGCCCCTTGGCCAGTTCTGGCCTTTTGAAATATCTGCTCTTGGCTGAAAGTGGATTTTAAAGGCTTTGGGAGAATAATAAAAGCCAGGGGGAAGAGGCTGGTTGGCATTTATAAATCGGGCCTTTCTGGGCGGTCGAGTTGGTGTGTTTGATCTGTCTGTGTAAACACTTTGACTTGGCTTCACTGTTTTGAGCAGAATAGGTATATTTTGCAGAATCGTATTTATAGCGCACTTATTTAAAACCCCCAGTTCATATGTGTGTTCAGCTATAGTTTTATGACCAGGTGCTCTTTGTGTTGTTATTTAAGTAAACTTGCTGTATAGTGAAAGTGACAGTGCCCAGATTGTGGCAGTGCCAAATGACACCTTGAAAGGGATTATTTTGCAATTTCCTTTGAAAAACGTTGAGAGGTCCCCTTTGTGCTTGCCTCCCTCCACAGACCAGCTGTGTGTGTGTGTGTGTGTGTGTGTGTGTGTGCATGTGTGTGTGTGTGTGCGTGTGTGCAGATGTGTATGTGTGTGCGTGGACATGTGTTTGTGTGTGTGCACGTGTGCTCACTTAGCTCTGCCTGACATCTTGTATCCATAACTACAATCCCTCACTACAAATTAAATTTTTTTTAAATTAAATGAGAGGGGGGAGGCCTAACGTTGTCTGAACATCGTCTTTGTTCATTTCCCAGCTGCCCAAAGTCACCCCTGGACACCAGAGTATTGTTCACGGGGCTCTTAGCAAACCCGTCCTGACATTTATTTGACGTTTAGTGTGTGTGTCCCAGATGCTTTATAAAACTCTGCCCCGAGCACAACCAGGCAGTGTTTGGCAGCAATAATCCTTCCCTGACCCATAAGCAACATCTACTATATAAGGTTAGGAGCATATTGCAGTTGAGTTTGAGTTGTGTGTGTGTGTTTTTTATTGTGTATTTTTTGCTGAGAGTGTACAAATGTCAGAAGGGCTGAGGAAGGGCCGTTGACCAATCAGACGGCTTCTTTGTGAATCAGATTTCTGCCCGTTTTGATCTCCATCTTTCATCTCAATATTTAATAAGAGTCGCATCGGCTTCTGTAGCAATAGCCGGCCCGTCAGCTCGTAAGATATACTTTTTTTATTGAACCCCGTGGGGTAATTTGTCCTCTGCATTTGACCCATCCTCAGTTACTTAGGAGCAGTGGGCAGCTGCCTCTCTGTGCTGCGCCCGGGGACCAACTCCAGTTCTGAGGCCAGTGCCTTGGTCCGGGGCACCCTAACATGCATGTCTTTGAGTGTGGGAGGAAACCGGAGTACCCGGAGTAAACCCACGCGAACACGGGGAGAACATGCAAACTCCGCGCAGAGAGGATCCAGTCGGACCCGGATTCGAACCCAGAACCTCCTCCTTGCGAGGCAACAGTGCTAACCACTGTGCCGGTGTTGCCCTTATAATGCCGTTTAACTTTTGACTTCATGCCCAAGAGCAGCTTAAGAGTCAGTGGTGGGAGTAATCTGAATCAAACAGTTGTAAACAAAAAAATCAGTAAAGAACCTTAACTGGAGATAAATCTCCGCAAAGCTCTCGATTAGCCACATCTGCGGCTCCAAAACACCATTTTTTAAATACAGAGAGCTGGCTGTGTGCCAGTTTAGGGATGAAGCCGTCTTCCAGTTAATACATCTACTTAACTGGGGCTTAAAATGACCAGTGGCCCAACTGCAGCAAAAGGACAATGGACTGTTTTCACATATTGATGCACGTGCACACACACACACAGTAATATATATGCTGTGTGTGTAGCTTGTTGATATAGGGAGTTGGGGATTTAGCATAGCTAAGCATAAGCAAAAATCCTTTTCTTGCTTCTGGGCAAATATGCATTTTTATATGCATGCTTACGTAATGTTAAATCAAAGCGGCGTTTCTGGAACAGTCCGAGATTAATCACACGAGTGTCCGTGTGTTTAGCGGGAGAAAGCAGCACACACCCCCCCCCCCCCCCCCCCACCTTAGAGTAGGAATCCTCCCAGCATCAGCAGAGCAAAGATAAGTATAAACAAAGGCAGTACTGATTTAAATCTGAAGTCAGCATGTCTCTGTGGTTTGATTGAACGTCCCCCCTCCTGGTGCTCTGAATGATGTGGGACGTGTCCCTGCCTCCCTGTCGTCCCGGTTACAGCCCAGCGAACACATCGTCACGGCGATCGGACCGCCGGTCGCGGTCCTCCATTAATTAGGCTTCAAATGAACCGTGGAGAGGTTACTCAGGCGCCCGCTCAAGGAAGCCGAATCTGTGTCCCCCCCCCCCCCCCCCCCCCCCACGCCGCGGAGCACACCTTACTGTAACCACGTCCTCCGGCCAATCAGACGGAGGAGCAGCGCGGGGGCGGGGAGCCGGGCCGGCGTGAGATGAGTCACAGAGGGGATTGTGGGTAGGGTCTAGAAGTCTTCTCTCAGAGCCGCTTGTTTACTCATACAGCACACAGAGAGAGAGAGAGAGAGAGAGAGAGAGAGAGAGAGAGAGAGAGCTGCGTCTGTGTCTTTCTGTTGCTGGAGCAGCCCGGCTCATTTCAGCACCATGCTCAGAGAACAGCTCCCTTCTGCAACCGATTGCAACCGCTGTTTGATCTGCACTGCAGAGACCGATCCAGCGTCTTACGCAAACGTGCTATTCGTTTCACAAACTTCCTTGATTATTAGGTTTTAGGGAAGAATAGCATTTGAATAAATATTTATATTTAATTAATTGCATAAATATGTTCCTTACTATTACTGGAACTATTCCTCTTTTCTTTACATGCATTTTTTTTTGTAGTACCATCATACTAAACTCATTTAACGGACTATGTGTGGCAATGTCAGATTTCACTAATCCCGGCTGTATTATGGGGTCTGTGTTCATTAAAACGCTCTCTGTTTGCACTATGTGTGGCCGAAAGGCAATCCTCCGCGGCCGAACATCTGTCCAGAATGCGGCGTGTCAGATGTTCTATTTACTCGGCAGAGCAAAGCGGCGTTTCTGGAACAGTCCGAGATTAATCACACGAGTGTCCGTGTGTTCAGAGCGGGAGAAAGCAGCACCGCCCCCCCCCGCCCCTTAGAGTAGGAATCCTCCCAGCGTCAGCAGAGCAAAGAGAACGGTGCTCGGGCTGCAGTGCCTCGCAGTGCCGAATCCCGGCTGTGTCGATGACGTCCGAATGGAGGGAACCACCCTCGCGCTGTGATGGAAGAATCATTAGCTCTGTCTGTTCCGCCTGTTCTTCCATCGAGATTTTAAATTTTCCCAGAGTATGTATATAGAGAGAGAAGACCCGCACACATTTTGTTTGCTTATGTATTTACTTTATTTATTTCTTGTTTTGTTTTTTCTTCTTCTTTTTTTTATTTTTATTTTTTTACAAGATGTCGTCAACGGAGAGCAGGTTATTTAACTAGACGATTTCAAACTGAAGTGGTTAACAACAGCACCATTCAATAAATCACTTATCAATTAGGATTCAATTAATCACTTGACTGGTCAATTTAGTCATTCTGTCAGGCTGAATTACTGTTATTCCCACAATTTGATGCTGATATAAAGTTGGCAGCGATGGAATTTAACAAGTGTGATCAACTGAAGTTCAGAGTAACTGTCAGTCAGCAACACTCAGTTTGAGTCGTGAATACAACTTCATACATGTAAAACTGCTACCATCCATGAAAAGATAATCCTATTATTTACAAGACAGAAATGCATTGTACATATTGTATAGTATATTTGCATATTATACAGTGTGTCTGCAATGAACGACAGTACATTTGCATATATAAAAATTTAAATTGCAGTCAAGAACACAATTTAATTTTGAATATTTTTTTCTGAAAACAACTATAAGGTCTTTTCTGCAGCTTTTAATGCAGAGGGTAGTGTCGTGGATCATAGAAATAATGTTGTCATCATTCAGGTTAATGGACAAAACAAAAAAAAAAAACAATGAAGTACATATTCACTGAGGCACAAGTTGTTTTCCGATCCTAAGTGGAAGTCCTTAAATATTTGCAAATGTCTGCATATAAGCAAGCACATTTTTAAAAGGATTATTTTTCTAAATAGGATATGCGAGTTGAACAACGTTTCAGCCACGAGTCACTCAAATGGGAAGTGTAATGGAAAAGCCATCAATCCTTTGTTCAAATATAATGATATTTCTGCAGCTTGCACGCGTAAACAGAAATGTTTCTCTCCATGGTAAACACGCAGTTCATGTCTCAACAGAGTTAATTCTGTGAATTTCCTGTCAGGTTTGGGAGTAATTTTAAAGCTTTTGACCTTGTGTGACACGGTGAATAAAAAACCACAGGCACTGCTTTTCTGCAGTCTAACAATTGATTATGGACCGCTGGTCATTGGTTAACCTTTGTTCTGTTCAAAGTGTTTTGAATCAATGGCGACAGCAGCCTGGAAACAATTAAAAAGCGGGTCCTTATTGAATTATCGAACGCTCTGTCATCACATACACTGACCAGCAGTCCAGCTGCTTGGGTTGGGGTCACATGATCTTTGATCGTGTGCTCTGCATTGTGGGATTGATTGGCACATGCAGCAGAGACTGGGTGACTGTGAGGGCAGCGAACGCTTTTGAAGGACACAGGACTCTTCCTCACCACTCCTCTACCTCACTGATTCATTCACTCAATCACTGCCCCATTGTAAATAATGCAGGTATTATCTGTGGGTGGATAGCCTTGAGGCTCTGCAGACATGCACATCCATCATGATTCACTTTATCATGTCAAGTGTGTGTGTGTGTGTGTGTGTGTGTGTGTGTGTGTCCCCGCGCGTGCGCACGCTTGTGCGTGTGCATTTAGCTGCAGTCTTACATGTGAAAATACTGTGTTAACATTTGTTTGGGGAAAAAAAAATGGAACAAACCTTCTTTTTGGGTTTATCCAGGAAATTAATGTAAATGAGCTGGTAGAGCATTTGGAGACAGATCATCTTCACGTTATAATAAATCGGTGCCCTCTTTGCCATAAAACGAATCATCATTGAGGTCCCCAAACTGGAAGCCTTGAATGACAAAACAAGCTGGTATCCGCCAGGCGGTTCTCTCTGCCCATGACTGCATTTGTCCTGGTGTATGTGCACAGCAGGCTCACATAAAATAGCGCACACGTTAAAAACAGGCGTGTGCGTGGTTCTGTCTGCAGACCGAGTGCGGATCAAAGCCCCGGCTCGGCCTGGCCCAGTTTCACAGTGAACACAGAGCTTTGGGAAACTGGCGCCTCGTACTCTGAGGGCCGGCTTGTCAGAAGAGCAGTGCCACTGCACCTGTGTGTATTTTCTCATCTCTTACCTGTATAACGAGCTGGATGCACACGCAAGTTACATTGCATTAAAGGCATTTAGCCGATGCTCTTATCCACAGTGACGTGCACACATTTTTTACGCAGCATTTTCATTGCATCCATTTCCATACAGCTGCATAGTTGCGGGCAAAGTACCTTGCTCGAGGGTAGAACGGTGGTGTCCTACCCGGGAATCGAACCTGTAACCTTCAGGTCCCAAGACCAGTTCCTTACCCACTGTGGTACACTGCCGCCCAGTGTAGTACACTGGGCCCCTTGAGTAATATGTGTAATATGTTGTAGTTTCCAGTATTTGAACCTGTAACCTTCTGGTTGCAGTTTCAGTCGAGTAAGTTCTTCCCCATCTGAATCAAGTGGATCAATGTGCTGGCAGCGCAGGTAAATTAATTTCAGACCTCTGAAACCTACCGGTGGGACAAACTTTAGCATCTTTGATCCGCAGCAGCCTTGAGGGTGATAAATCGGGTTATTGGGGGGTTTTCATTAAACATTTAATCCAAAAAAATCAGCACCATTTAGCAGAATTCCTCACCTTTGAACCCCGGCAATTTGACGGCTGATAAATAATTTATGGAGCGGCGGTAAGGAGGGCCGCTGCACGGTCGCGCTGGCCCTGCTGGCGTAACGGACCGCGGCTCCTTACCTCCTCCTCCGCCCCGCAAGCGCCGACGTTAACGACTTCCCTTAGCCCGCGCGGATGTTCTCTTTCAAAAACCCGGAGCGCGTCAAAGACCCGTCCGTTCCCCTCGACGGATGACGGGTGTGTAAATTGCGATTCGCGGGGAAGACGCGAGCCGAGATCTGGAAACGTCGTGTGAAGTGACGGACGGACGGGGAATAGCCCGTGACAAGCCATTCGCTTCTCATTACATACCGCGTATATGCAAGCAGGCCTGGGGTGGTAATGTAGCACTAGGCCGAATGCAGAGGGCCACCTTCCCTCTGTGGAGGTGTGTGTGTGTATCATGTGAACTGCACAGCTTGTCATGGTTTAATCCACTAATGCCAAGGTGCTTGTCAGAACACAAATATTAAATTACGAGTGTACTGGAAGTAAAATAGGTATCAGGTGAAATGATCACTCAAAATAATATATGAGCAATAAAACAAGCTGTCAAACTAGGTAAGTACAGTGCTGTAGGGACTTACTGTTAACTGCCTAAATGAGTTGCCTACCGGTAGGCTACTGGTATTGAAACTCGTATTATTTAGTTGTGATCATGGATATTCAATTCTGGCCCTTGAATCAAAATCTTCCAGGTAATTAACTGAACAATTAGTGCGACTGCTGGGCCAGACTGTCTTGATGCCTGACTCCCAGGTAAAGGGAGGGTGGACAAACCAGTGGTTATAGGCCCTTGAGGACTAATTTAAGTAACGGGCCTAGATTTTGCACAGTTCTGCAAGATAACCTCGAACGATCCATATAATGAAAGATACGATAATTGAAAACGTTTTCTAAATTAGCCGTCCTTACTAGCTTATGGGCAGCATATTTATCTACACACAATGGTAGCATCATTGGTAGGCAGTGCTGAATAAAAGCATGTCATCCATTTTGGTTGTTCAGTTGGGCTGAAGAATATTTAGAAAATGTTTCTTTTTGACATTTCTTTTTCTCCTTCCTTCCTTTTTTCAACTTTTATCGGGGTCAGTTCTAAAGTGTATCTCTGCTGTCTCGGCTGTAACCTCAGATAAGATATTGTGAATTTCATATATATATATATTTTTAAATTTGATATTGCCTTTGCTACACTGGTAATATCTATAAGCTACAGCACGTTAACTGCACTGCAGTGGGACATTGCTGTACAGCTTCCCTGTGAAATTACACCACTTTTTCTACACAGTACTCATGTCCAGACACCGTAATGTTTGGGACATACTGCTGTTATGAAAATGAAAGCAGTCGTGTTTAGTACTTTGTCGCATATCCCTTGTATGACTGCTTGAAGAAGTCGGGGGAACCATAGGTGGCGAATGGGGGGGGGGGGGGGGGGGGGCTGGCAAACTTCACACAGAGATGAATTACATGGCAGACCATTTAATTAGCTTTTCACCCAATCCCCCCCCCCCCCCACAGAGAGCACCCGTCCGCCTGGACACAGTGATGCGTGTGTCACCTTATTGAGATGCACTGAAGTAAGGGTTAGCAGTCATTCACAACCTTGTTTGCTTTTGGTGACACTTACCTAGTTTTGCAATATGGGGAGAAAAAAAACATGCCACTGGAGTCTCACCTCAGTGTTCATAGATGAACACTGCTGCTGATGATATGCTTCCGTCGCTCTATGGCTGTTCACCACAAGTGGTAATACTGAGCACTGATGAAGACCAGCTGTGAGAGAGGTGTTGAAGGGATGCAACTTTGCAAGGTGAAGGGCTCTTGTCTTTGGTGGCCAATATTGTAGCGCACTTACGCCTGGTATGGCACTCATTCTAAATCATTCCAATGGCCATCCAGCAGTGGAGGAAAAGCTCCACTGCGCCGGAAAAGATAAAAATGAATAATAGCTATAATTATAATAGCAAAGGTAAATTTAACTGTACACTCATGCGGTATTATAATTTGACGGCTCCATTTAATTGTAAAAACATTTGTGCAATAATATGAAAAGCTTGACAAGGGGATTCGTACACTTAGGCTTGAGAAATTATATTTATGCTGTTAATGTGAAGTCATGATCGTTTACCTTTCAGTCTGAATTACGGACTATGCTAAGCATTAATGGGTGATAATGCATTAGTACTTAATTTATGTTTTTCATATTAGATCTTTGTTCATTTACAAACCACTTATATTTAAAAAAAATCTTTTTCAAGGAACTGAACAAACATAACATGACAAAGTAAATAATTATGAAAAATAAGGCTTGTTCAATTTACTCTTTTCTGGTTTCCTGTTTTAGTTTTATACCTCAAAGGTTCAATTTCTGCATCAAATTTTGATCTTGTAGTTGCATTATGAAAGCTAACATGGGACAGGCCGCAGTGTTTGCGGAATTATTCTGTGTGAATGATACAAGCTCCATGAATGGCGGAGGCCTTAAGTCTATGTATAGCCGAGACCACACAGGGTTTGGTCCGGCTATGTCATTGCAAGCAGGAGGCGTCAATGGTGAGTTACGATTGTTGTCATCCCATGAGGCACAGGGTCAGTGTAAATTCCACCACGATTCCTTTGGGTTACCGCTGAATTAGTCCCCCAACCCCCCCCCCCCCCAACCGCCCCACCCCTCCCCACCCAACCCCCCCACCCCCCTATCAGTGTGCTCAAATGTCCACAGGTTACCAGGTTTCATTGCTGAGATCTCCAATGATGAGCCTGGGTGCACATTTCGAAGAGCTTGTTATCTCTTCTGTAGTACTGTGTGACCCGTGGTGTGGAAAATATTCCCTCTCTGCCTGGAAGGTTGGTGTGTTGGAAGCGTGCGCAGGCTGTAGCTCCGGAACTCTGTGTGCATTGTGTGGGTGTGGGTGGTGCTATGGTAACCGAAGAGGCACAGTTGGAAAATGTAATCTGAAAAAATGATGCATAATTATGATGCATAATAAACAAAAACTTGCTCTTTTTTCTTTTATAAACCCAGACAAAGCTTCATAGGGCAGAATATTGACAGAAGAGTTGAAGCCTTTGAATCATATCGAGCGATTTATTAAAATTGCAGGATACATCTCAGTTTTTTTTTTCCAAACCAGCCCTCCTGCATTCACTGTTATTTTGAAGAGAATCTAAACCTGAACCGATGAGATAAAATGATTGGCCCCCTCCCCCCCCAAGCCCCTTTGAAGCCCTTATCTTATCATGATCTGTGAATGAAATCTGACCTCAGACTCTGGTTTTTATTTTTTAAAAAGTATTCCTCAACACAATACCAGCACGACGCTTTAAAGACAAGCCCATTGATTTCCATAACCGTGATGTGACAAGTCCGAGTTTAAGCACTTAAGCCATTATGAGAGCCACCGCTGTCTCAAAAATAATCCTTTTCGAGAGCAATCCCGTATCTTTTAATCTTTCAGATCCAAGGTACAATGTGACAGGATACTTTTTGTCACATTACGGATAGAGAGGAATTGTGTCTCTGCTTCCTCCTTCCATCCCAGATACCATCTATTTTTCTGTCTAATTTTAACAATTGTCGGCTGCATGAGATTTAAAATCATTTCACAAGTCCCCCCTGTCAGCATGCCATGGCTTGCCCCCCCATTTCAAAGCAGTCATGGAGTTTAATTTTGCATTTGCCCATTACCACACAAAGCGTGTGTTTGTTTTCTCATCATAATCAAGCACTTAAAAAGCGGCAAAATAAAGCATAATGCCTTTGCAGAGTGACCCCCGGCTTACAGTAGCTTTTCTTTGCCGTTCAGAGCATCAGTATGCCGGTACACCAGCCCTGGATCAGGACAGTGGGCCTAGTGAGAGCTCCCTGGAGATGAAGCTCCGCCCCCCCCCCCCGCCCAGGAGTCAAACCTCAGCCTTGCCCATGGCCCCCGGCTGTAGCAGCTCCATGTCAGTGCAGACCACTCCTGACCCCCCTCCTAACCCCCGAATTAGTGTATTTAAATAATAGTTTGTTCAAATAGACTAATAGATTGAGTACATTCAGTTATTTATTTTTCCCAAAGATATGTCAAAAGTAATTCAGCACTCAATATTGCATGTATTTGTAAATGTATTTCTATATCAGGCTGTTAAGCAGTTAATTACATTTCACAAATATCTGTAGTGTTTGATTGAAATGAAATGAATAAGTGAAACTCCTTTTCAGCTGAAGTCGTGAAACGCCACGGCAACACGGGCATTAGTCTTTCATTGGTCCTTTACAACCTTCAAAAAATGGCTAATCGGTTTCGCTACAGCACCTAAACGCCTTTCAAAAATCTCATTACATTCACCGCAGGTGTAGTGAATTGTGAATTTACATAAAAATGTGTTATGCATTAAGTCCACTTACCCTTTCTGACAATGGCGGCACGATATCCAAATAAATAAGCTGAATCTCCCGGCCTTCCGGGACTGTCAGGCAATTATTTTATTTTAGTAAAATTATTATTATTATTTTAATTGTTTTTTATTTTTATGGGGCCCGTTTCTGTAACTGCTGTTCTCCATTTGCATGGAGGGCACCGCGGTCAAAATGGCCGCCTCTCCTGCGCAGTCAAATTGCACTTCCTCAATTCACACTGAAGTGGTCAGCGAGCGAGGCTCAGCAGTCAGACGTGAAAAGGGCAAATTTACGCACCCTGGGCCCGCAGGCGGGGGTGAATTTGACACAGTCCCAAATTCTATAAATAAACAACAGTATGACTGCCCTGTTTCTGTGTAGCTGGCTGTCTGCAGAGTGGAGGAAAGATTGCCAGTTTCCCGCACACGCACACACACACACACACACACACACACATACAGACATACACACACAGACACGTACGCACACACACACACACACACACGCACTCACGCACACACACACACACTCTCACACACACTCACACCCTACACTCACATACACCCCCCCCCCCACCCACCCACCCACCCGCACACACACGTGCGCACACACACACACACTTGACCTGCGTGTCATTGGTCCAGATCCAGCACGAGATAGACTGTGCCAGTAGTCATTTCTCCCATCTGGGTTCTGATGGAAACCCTCATGAATCCGGGAGATCAAAGGGGTGGATGAGAGTGTCCCTTCAATGCCAGTGATTACGGTGCCATGTCCGGGCCAATGATAACGAAAATAATGCTAATATCAATAATAATACATATGAGCAGTAAGCGCCCCCTATGGGATGAACAACAGAGATCAACCTGAACATGATCTGGAGGACGGGAAGTTGGAAGTTGGAAAATGGGAAGTTGATAATGAAGGCAGCAGAAGATGCCTCTACGTGGCTGTGGGTCAAGAGAAGTGATATGAGGGTATCGCAAGTCCAAGATGTGTTCTTAAAAAAAACACTTCAGGATAAAAAAAGACGACAAAAACAAATAAAAATGAAAAAGAAACAAGGTAGAAGCCAATCATAACATTCTTATTCATAAAATGAAGTTAATGCTTAAACGAAATGAGTCTTTAAAAAGATTTTAAGGGAAGACAGACTCGTTAGCCTTAATCACGTCTGATTGAAGACGGATCCGTTCGTCTCGAGCCCTGTGGAGCAATCAGAAGACCTTTCACACCGGGGAAAATCTGTCCCTCTGCTGCTCATAACTGTGTGGCAAGGTGGAGCAGTTTTAATGGACTGGGTTGGAGAATCAGAATGCTTGGTGTTGTTGTAATTCATAAGCTATCCCGATGATCGCGCTGAGGGTTTTGTATTGTTTATTGTGACGATTGAGTACTTAGAAACTAAATGAAGGAGCCGAGCAATGAACAAGATTTTAAAAAAAAACAAACAAACAAACAGCCAGGCGAATAAATAATGTTTGATGGTGCTGTCTTGCACCACTTACGACACCTACTCATGTTTTTGCTCATTTATGTAAGCAGATGTTGGTGCTGTAGGTGATGAAATAGTGTTAGTTTATTTCCTTGCACTTCAATCAGTCAACATTTATCCAAAATTTACATTAATATTTCTACCAAAAACCCACCTACTTGCTTCCATTTTGTGGTGATATCCACTGTAATAAGTAACCAGTTGATTCCTGTATTTAAGAGGCAAACAAACTGACTTTAGTGAAATTAGGGAGACCCCAGAGAAAAGCTTTTAAAAAGTTTTATTTTTAAGGGCGTGAAACTTTTCATCCCAAAAGAAGATGATCTCCTTAGAGGACGTGCTGAAATAAGGCCTGGGAACAGGGAATTGTGCTGCAGTGCTTCATTGCACTGTGGTGGAATCCCCTTGTTTACTTTCATTTTCCATCTGCAGAAATGTATTTACATTTTCCTCCGAGCGGTGTTTTCCAATTTCATTGTGTCTCGTGTCTATAGGTGTAGGGATTCGGGGATTTGTTTTGCATTGATGTGCTGGCATGAATTCTCCCTGCAACCGCACGGTAGAAAAGGCCACATCCACAGACATTAAGGTCTGCGATTTTCTCCATAGCGCCCCTCTCTGAAATGACGTCCATCTTACAGAAACTGACAGAAAATGTTTTCGTTTTTTTTGCACTGACATTTTTTAAGCGCAATAAGATTTTTGCTTATCCACTTCCGTCAGACGAACCCCATCAGCATAGCATGTCACATGGGCGCTATCTTATAAATCAAATCCAGTAAATCAAATAACATTGTGAATGTGGCCTTTTCCTCTGTGCTGCTGTCATGAATACATGAACATTCATCGCAGTCTCACACAATCTACAGTTTCATTCTTTTTGGTCTTGTCATCTGTAATATTGTTTTTGCGATCCTGGTACTGGTTTGATTTGTTAGCAGGCACTACTGCATCACAATATGCTAACAAACTGGTAAACCGACAATGCTTTCTGCAGTTGTTGTTTCATATTTTGTGAGTGTCATGACACTGAAAATTATACATGATACAGGATGCTGTACTATTCTAGCATAAAAAAAAACATTTACCGTGATGAACAGAGTGTGATAGATTTCTTTTTTTGAGGGGGGAAAGGGGGGGAGGAGGGCTTTTCACTTCATATTTTTAAAATTGACATGGCCTTTTCTTCCTAACACAAACCAGTCTGTGTATGAGGACCAAGAAAGTCCACAAGATCATCTATCCATAACAGCTGATCTTCCAGGACCCTACACAGAGAACTTCCCTGTTTTCAGCGCAGAATCAGTTTGACTTGATTCTCCCTTTTTTTTTTTTTTTTTTGAAAGCTTACTTGACCTTTCACCTTCCACAGCCCACAAAATGACTTTGATGATGCCGGAGCCGGCCCTGCTGTCCATGGCCCAGGGACTGGGTCCTTCTGTTGGTCCAGGGTCCCCCCTCCCCCCCCCTTTCCTATTGGCTCGAGTCTGTGTCGCAATATTGAAGGTCGCAATATTCTCATTTTAAACAGTGCAAGCTGGGCTGCATCCCAGCCAAGAGCCCCCTCTCCCGCTGGTGCACAACCCCAATCTCCGGAACAGCCCCTCCACGAGCCAAATAAAATTAACACCTCACTTTTCTGGCTGGTGGAGAAGCCTCCCTTTCCTCTCTCCCTCTCTCTCTCTCTCTCTCTGTCTCTCTCTCTCTCTCTCTCCCTCTCCCCCCCTCTCTCTCTCTCCCTCTCTCTCTCTCTCTCCCTCTCTCTCTCTCTCTCTCCCTCTCTCTCCGTTTATAATTTCACATTTCAAACAAACACAGTGCCTGTAATTAGGATGGGGCTTGATTAGCAGTGTTGGACCGCAGAAAATGGGCCTAATTACTCACAGGGTGGCATTCCCTCACTGCCTCATTGCATCCCTGTCCCTCTTTCTATCTCTCTCTCCCTCTCATACCCCTGTATCTCTCTCTCTCTCATTCCTGTCTCTCTTTCTCTATCTCTCTCTCTCTTACTCCTCTCTCTCTCTCTTACCCCTCTCCCCTCTTCTCTCTCCTCTCTCTCTCTTACTCCTGTCTCTCTCTCTCTCTCTCTCTCTCTCTCTCTTACTCCTGTCTCTCTCTTTCTCTCTCTCTCACTCTCTCTTACCCCCCTGTCCCCTCTCCCCTCTACTCTCTCCTCTCTCTCTCTCTTACTCCTCTCTCTCTCCTCTCTACTTTTCAAGGAATCCATTTTTTAAGGATAGAATTGCATTAAATTATAATCCCATAAGGCGTTTTGGAATACCAAAAATTGTGATTTTGTAGAATTATAGAGAGGTCTTTTTTTGTACAATTTGGCTTTTTTTAATACATTGAAACCGTTTTGTTGAGATATAGTATCTTCCAGTAAATACACAGACATTTGTTCATTTCAATGTGCCTCCAAGTTATTTACTGGTAAGCATCACAACAGATTAGAATACAGTATGGAGGACAGAACATGACAGGAAAAATAATTTGACGCGATTGGGCAGGACAGGGCGGAACATTCGTATTCTCCACCGGATGAGATGAGATGGGACAGGACAGGACAGGACAGGACAGGACAGGACTGGGAAATGCAGGTATTGGACAGGGAACACTTTGGTGAGGACAGGACAGTGCAGGACAGGACTGGGAAATACAGGTATTGGACAGGGAACACTTTGGTGAGGACAGGACAGTGCAGCGGTTTGTTTTCAGGTCTGAGTCATGCTCCGGTTTGCGGTGGAGCTCGCTCACACGCGATGAGGCCTGGCGCTTTTGCGTGAGTCTCATTCGCAGGTCCCACGTCCCACGACGTGACTCAAAGGCGGTTCATCGGTGAGGCTGCTTTGAACTCGTCCTCAAAGCGAACCGTGTCCTCCATCCATCTGTCCCGCTCCCCAGCTAAGGCTTAGCAAGGCTGCCCAAACTCCCCCCCCCCCCCCCCCCCCCAAAAAAACCCCAAAAAACCAGGAAACGTTGCGAGCAGCCTCCGGCGTGATGCGGTTCATGCTTAGGGCCGGATTTCTCTCCTCAGTCGTTGCTTCCTCGTTTGTCTCCGTGGTAACTATGCGTGGAGCTGGTGCGGGCGTTTATTTTTCCCCCCGCACACACGGCGCGGTCGGCTGTCAGGGATCTCCCGTCACCGCTGTTTTTCTGGGTCAGATGCCGGAGCGGAGCTTTCAGAAGAAACCCCCCCCCCCCCCATCTCCTGTGTTTGGGGGGGGGGGGGGTGTGTTATTATTCATTCATTCGTCCCTCTTACCACGCTGTCCAAATATACGCCCGGGGTCACAGGGAGGCGACAGCTCGATCTCTTAAGCAGAAACGTCAGCCGACCTTCCGGGACATTCCGCGTACTGGGCGGGGGGGGGGGGGGGGGGGGGGGCTGGGGGCTGGGGGGGGTCTTCGGAGTTTATAGGTCTGTGTGCAGAAAGGTTTAATCACAGCTGCGAAGGCTTATATGTCAGTAAATACATTTATTAAATGAAGCGTGGGTCTGGTTAACACCTAAGCTTAGTTTGCTCACACGTTGACAGGCCGGTAATTGCGTTTGCCTGTAAACAATACGCACTGTAAACTGTAAACAGGTGATAGCGGTGGCACTGCCAGCCTTTGCTTTTTTTGTGCATGTTGGCTGAAGCTGCATAGTGAGCTGCTGGGATGATACAGACAGCCCGTCCTTCGGCCCGTACTCACACACTGGAATGAATATTAATGAATATATATATATATTATGAATTAATATAAATAAATGCACACGCTCTCACACACGCGCATGGCTTTTAACTCTAAGATTAGGGTCAGCTCTGGGCTTGGGGTTTGGGGTTGTGGCACCATTAATCGGTGAGGCTGCTTAATTAAATCAGCATCTGAATCCTGTTATTTTGCAGGTTATGATGATGGCCTGACAGGTTTCCTTTGCTGAAGCACCTGCACCAGCAGCAGACACAGTCTCAAATGTACAAGCGGGGGAAAAGGCAGGTGCTGAGAACGTGAGCCTGATTTTACCCCGGAGCCTAATGCAGTGTTTCCTCTGGTATTTAATTAATCATCAGTTTAACCAATACTCGTGTAGTCTTTTCTTAAACGGATAGAAGGTCAATTTTACAATAAAACATAATTTAATCACAAACTCATTAGCGGCTGATGGAAATAATTTTGGAATGAACATTGACAACTTAATATATGTTTTCCTCGTTCATAATTAGAAATATGTATCACTGATTAAGCATCCCAAAACACAATTTATCAGACCCGCTTGTAGTTACGCAACATTCCCTGGTGTTTTATTCTAGATATTCTGCCCTTTTTTTGTAAATAAAATGCACATGGACAAAATGCACAGTGTGTGAATGTACTCAGTGTAACATGGAAATCACCCTCAAACCAACCCCCACCTCAAACCCTCCCTTCAGATCGTGGATTTTGGGACTCAAGTTCATTTTGCTCAAGTCTATCACAGGTGTAAATATGCCCCAGAGTACATAGTGTTTCACATAAGAAAGTGTAGTGGTAGTATTTTCAGTGCAATATCATATCCTCAGGATTAGCATTCTTTGCATGACATATTTTAATATTTAGTTTCATATTGTTTCATACATTTTTTTTTGCTGGGAAAGTTTAAAAGGAACGAAGGTCAAGTTCCTAAAGGGTTTCCTAAAGGTTTCTTTTCCGTTTCCCTTTCCAAAGCGAGTGCGGGTCCAGGAGGCCGAACACCAAGGCGCGCTCGGAGTGGGTGAGCTATGGCTCTGCTTATTCCCCGTTCCCCCGCTAAGCGTCCATTTTGTTATTTGTTTGGCTTCCCCGCGGAGTTTATTACTCCCTGGTTTGCGTGCGTCGGAGATTGATCGCTCTCGTTCTCCGGTGGAATGCCTTTCTGGCGGGGGAAACGCGGCTGAGGGTTTTAGCCGGTCCGCGGCGCGAGGACTTCATTCCGTCCCACCCCACACCGCAGAGCGGAATTTTTTGCTCTGATGGGAATTTCAGCTCGACTAACAATGTGTCAAAAGGGCCATTCGCCGGTGAAATTACACTGCGGGAATGATGTATGGTTTAACCCTTTAAAATAAATCGCTTGAGTTTTGTAATTCTGCTGGGGAGTCCCAGCATAAGTAAAGGAAAGCTGCTGTTTATCTCAAGGTTTTTAGCGCACTGAAATAACTCAAGAAAAAATGTAACGCATAATCTTAAAATGGATTTATTCCGAAGGAAAGTAGCTGTTCTTCAATATTAAATCAAGTTTATATACCTGTCACCTGAAGAAATGGCCACTGTGACTACCGTATAATCATGTTATGTGTGGTATATGCCAGTGCGTGTGTGCATGCATGCATGTGCCAGGTCAGTGCCTCCCCTGTCCCGCTCCACTGAGCAAACCCCCCTGTCCCAACACCACTGACCCCCTGTCCCACAGCCCTACAGCCCCACGGGGGGGGGCAGAGGAGCATCCGGCGGTCACACGCCCCACCCAGTACCAAAAAACACGACCCGGTTTTTCTGAAACATTTCACAGATAATCCAGGCTCCTGTGTGTGTCTCTCTGGAGAAGCGCTCATCTCTGTGAGGATTTAAATCCGTTACCGTGGGCACCGTCTGGGGAATTCTAAACGGCAGTTGATCGCAGACAGTACGCTGGGCTTTGTGTTGTTTCTGCAGAGGAGGCGTGATTCTGACTGCATCGCTGGGGCGTGTTTAGGGACGTTATATAAGCAGACCAGACTAGCTCACGACGCCTGTCACAGCAAACACACGGCTTTCTATGCCAGTGTTGCAATCCTGACTGGAGGAGCTTTTATGCTGATGCTAACACATAATAGAGCGCATGGAAATGATAAATTTATCATCATGTGCCCTACTTCTGTTTGAGTTTTTAACAAGTTAGCGAGTTTCCTTTGCCAGTTAAAAATAATATGTCACTGACTCCTCCCAGCTTGTGTTTCGCTAGTTAACTTTTGTTTATTCACACTGCATACTGTATAATTCTGAAACATTTCACTAACACTATTTCACCAATTCTGTAAGTTCTGGATGAGAGTGTCTGCTAAATGGTGGTAACCTGTGTTAATTTCACTGGGCTGGGTTGCAGTGACTCCCTAAGAAAAGCAGGGGGCAACGTAACTACTCACCATATTAAAGGCCCTGCCCCCGTTGCCATGGTGCCCGAGTCTGACACCTGTATCAATCACCCAACCTTCACCACAGCTTGTGCCTCATTGGTCATATGATTTTTTTTTTTTTTGTTGGTCCACTGTGGCCGTCAGTCATACTTGGCTAACTTGGCAACCCCCCCCCCCCCATAATGCTCTGTAGGAGGGGGCAAAGGGGGACAAAGGCATACGCTGTCTGTAGCATCCATGGACAAACCATCTGATACGTTCATCGCCAGCTCTCTCTCCTCCTCTTCCCCCCCTCTTCAAGGTTGGGCTATTTCTGTTCCCAGAGGAGTAGGTAAGATGGCCCTGGGGAGACCAATCAAACAGAGCCCCTTCTCGCCTCTTAAAGTGGAGATCGCCAGTGGGGCATCCTCTTTATCTTGTCCTCTTTATCTTGTGTGTTAATTGAATTCAGGGAACCTTCATTTTCTGCCACCGATGTTTTCCCTAATTTCCTACCCTCACTAGCCAAGAATACGCTCTCACATCTAAATCATTTTTAAACTCTATAACTGCCAAATGTTGAAAGTACACTTTTAAAATGAACATCTTTGTGCCCTTGTGAAAATGCAGTGAAGGTTAAATCATGTTCATGAGTTTCATTAGATATGCAATACAATATAAATATAAATGCAATGTAAATATAACGCAACTTATAAAATAAGAATGGTCAGTTGATGAATGTTGCACTGGCTTTGTACCTAAATTGCCAAGAGCTGACGGAATAGCAGCTGAATAGCAGCTGTCCACTCCAGTTGTCTCAGCAGATATTAACAGTTTATTTTGCGGTGCAGCTGTCCATCGATGTATTTTACAGGGCTTGCCACCTGACATTCACCAGCTGCTTTGCCCTGATGTTTCAAGTCTGTGCTTAATCCTTAATCCTTTTGTGCTATCAGGATAAAATGTTGCCAGTTGAACATACACAAAAGTACTTGTTTGTTGTGACTTTAGATTTTTTTGGTTATTAAGGTAAGGTAATGTCATTAAATATGGCCTTTAATTTAATTTGCACATTTAGCCAATCACTATCTGGACTCAGTGGAGTTAGTTATTCTTGTTGTAATGTGATATATAACTCAGTAGTTGACAATCTACAGTCTTACACAAGTATTAAAAAAAATAGACCAAAAAAAAAGCATTTCACCATTTGTCATTTTTTACATGACAGAAGATGCTGCGGTTTGATTGGTCGCTGTTGTGTTTTTGTTGTTGTTTCGTCTTTGGGTAACTGCTTAAGAGGAATGACCGTGCTCAAGCCAGCTGAAAATGTCAAGGACTGTTCGGCCAGCGAGGGCCTGGCAAATGTCAACAGCTGTGCAGGCCTGCTTCCATGACCCAGCATGCTCCAGTGCACCGGTCCCTGTTATCACCTGCCTGTCCATCACAGGGGGTGTTTCAGGAAGCTGACTGGCAATATGCAGTCTAGCCCAGAATGTGAGGGAGCAGCTTCTGGCTTACACGTTAGAATATGCATCAATACCGATGTTACGACCCTGGCCATAAGATAAAGGAGTTAGGAAAAATGGCCATAAGATAAAGGAGTCAAACACAAAATGGGATTTATTTACAAATGGGTTTATTAAAGAGTCAAAAATGCAAAGTGCAAAGTAAAGTACAACGGCCGTGTCCTATCCAGGAATCGAACCCGCAGCCTTTAGGTTACAAGCCCAGTGTTTTCCCCATTATACTACACTGCACCACAGTCTGCTAGCCTAAGGGGTGAGCACAGCCTTCCTTAGAGCTCAGTCTCTATCCGGTGTGTCCGTGGCCTGTATCGTTGGCCATCATCAAATGTTTTATGCTGATTTGATTCCCTTCTTCATCTCAGTCTAATTGGCCTCAAAGCAGCATCGCCTCCTAGACTTCCTGGATATCACAAGATCCACGGGGAATTGTTAGTTACAGGCTAAATACTGTATGTGTCATATAATGATATACTGCAGATCTTAAAAAGGCTATAGAAGAAACAGCCCAGGCCCAAATTACTTTAGCAAATGTGGAAAAGCACACGCCGCCATTGCTTTGGGGTGTAGCTTGTGTATTTTCTGTGAAACAGATTGGCAAAATTTTAGTTGTAACTGTCACTTTGATGGAAAGATTCTGATTTGCAGACAAATTCTTAGAAACTGCTTTTTTTGACAAATGCAATAATTGTTTTTGTTAAGATGTTTGTGTTTTTTTAGTCTGGCATGCAGAATGTTTATGAATTTTAGAAGTCAAAGACAATTGATCCATGCTGTTTAGTTTATAATATAATAGTGTGGGCGTGACATATTGGTTTCAGTCAGTTAATAACGCAATGTAATTTGAGAACGGTCACCTAAACCTCCAAGCTGTCTGTAGAACTGACAGCAAATAAAGGTGACATTGGGGTGATTCACAAATATGTATAATACAACAGCCTTGATGTAATCAGTAACGATTCATGAATTTATTAATCATAACATGCATTCATTGTGTGACTGTCCTGGGTAAGGATTCAAACATGTGTTTGGCTCTACAGTGGTTATCTGTGTATCAGATTACATCTAACACTCAGCCAGGTCATGCAGCTTTTATGTGTCATTTGTGCTAATGTTGCAGAAGGCGATCTTGAACTGTGCAGATTAACAGCTGTTGATTCTGTCCACATTACTACATATTGTATGTATTCTTTATAAGGCTAATGTAAGTGGGCATGCAGTTTTGAAGTGAGCTGTTTTTACTGAACTGGTAGCCTTCATTCCATAGTAATGTGTATTGCTACCTGACTGATCTTCACCTGGGTAGTTCAGACTGGATAATGTGTTTTAATTAAATGACAATATTGCCTAATTATGCTAAATGTGGCGCCCAAGATGCTGCAAGCTTTAGTTGTCATAAAAAAATATGTGAGATTTTTGGACCTCGGTGTTGAGTGGGAGATTGATTCTCGAATGTGTGAGTCTCACACCTAATGTGTAAAAACCTGAAATTTATGAGCTAGCGTTGGCCAGCTGTACATGAAATGGAACAGACATGCTCTGTATTTTGTATAACATTAATTCAAGTAAACAGGCCATTTTTGAGCAGGAGTTGTTCCTTTTGAATTATAATTTTAATACTAGTACCTATAGGAAGAGGAAGCTATCCCTCCTACTGTAAGTCCACTTATAAATGACACATGCTACATGTAGCAAAGTAACTAGCTTGGGTTGGCCGAGGAAGCAGCTGGCAGTAGATGGCAAGCTTGCTAGATATAACTCTTTTGTATGGCACTGGAAGTCCAGTTAATGTGCTTCTGCTAGTTAAACATCTGAATGCAGCTAACAAACAAGTTAGCCATCCCAGGAATGAGTGTACATATGACAAAGTAGCAAGCTGTCTGGCTAGTTGTTAAAAATTCTAGGTCGCTAGGTCGCTAGGTTGCTAGCCAGCTCAGACATAGCTGTCCAGCTGGCTATGCCATTTTGAGAGTACAAATTTAGTCCCGTTTTATGGTCTATGTTATATATACATATATATCTGAACCAGGAAACAATATGAAGCAGGCTTTACGCGTTTGGAGCTTTACTGTGTGCCTCTGTGAAGTATCTGAGTTCTGTGTGTTTACATGAGGTCAGAGAGTACGGGAGTTAAACTTTTGTCTGTTGTCATTGTTGTGATTTCTGTGGGAAACCCTGGATAGTGCCAAGCTCATGGTGTTGTATAGGTGTAACCTATGTACGCCATGCATTTGTGCCATCCTGGTCTGGAATCTGTTTTACCATTTGTACTGTGGATTAATACCATGTACATTCCTTGGTGGTATACTGTATGTAAGGCCCTTTAGTGTAAGTTGCATTACAGTCCTTAATGCTGTGCTACTAGTAATGTGATAAAATGTATTATTTTTGAGCTGTGCTGAGGTGCTGCTTTGTCTTGAAGTAAACTGGGTCATCTATAAAATTCCACCGAGGAACAGGCCTTAAATGAATTATTATTAGTCTTCATTCATGTGGGAGCTTTTGTGAAATGTAAATGCTGCTAAAATTAAATTAATTGCAGCAGAGGCAGATCCCAGAGACTCTGCGTGCTTTGAAATGGCACACAGCTGATGTCTGTGTCCTTATTGGCCTGCTGTACTGTATGTTGTGGTAAATGGTCACCTGTGATATCACTGTGAGCCAATCACAGCACACGCGAGGCCTAAGAAATGGGACATTTTTATATTCAGTGTGTTTCGCTTGTAATGGTGACCTTACTGATAGCTATCTTTCATATAATGCTAATAATCACTTCTCAAGGGCATCGAGGGGTTGTTATCTGAAATCTATGACTAAGACTTGAGCTTGCAGGTATTCCTTAACATTTTGACCTAAATTAATGTGGCGGAGTGCTTAAAATGTTAATTTAAAGCTGTCTTCCGGAAAACATCATCTGAAGAACAAAATTCAGGGGAAGTGTTTTTTGTTGGATATACCCAAACCTGCTATGGATTACCTTTGTACAGGGTTCGTACGGTCATGAAAAACCTGGAAAAGTCATTGAAATTTAAAATGCAATTTCCAGGCCCTGGAAAAGTTATGGAAAATAATATTTTTTGAAATGTTCTGGAAAAGTAATGGAAATATAGCTAAAGTTGCATCAAATACAATTGCTAATTAATACAATTATAAAAATTGTATGTATAGTAATAAAACGTAAATTGGCACGTAACCTTCGCGGTATTTTGGTGGTGTGAGAAGTTAATTCGGTCTGGCTAAGTCTGTTTACAGGCACGCTTCTGCTAATGTAGCAGTTAGTAAACATAGGCCCTACTGTGCCAACAATATGCCAGGGAAGTGCAGCTTCAATAATATAATCAGGGCTCGAAATTAACTTTTTTACTGGGTAGCACTGGTGCTCCCAATTTCAAAAAGTTAGGAGCACCCACCAAAATGTAAGGAGCACCAACAATATATGCAATAGATTTTTTATTGATAAAAAACGACAATATAATAGTACGGTTTACAAGTAACAGTTAAGCTGTCACGCCTAAAATTTGTCGACTCTTCAAGGAATTGCGTGTTATGCATTCAAACGACAAAGCGCTTCTCGTCACATTAATACCGCTAATTAAATCAACCGCCAGTAAACTGCATCGGAGAAATTAGCTGTTTCAACCGGGTCGCTACACAAAACACTACGTTAATGTTCAAAAAAAATGCCGTAATCGTTCGCTTCAACTTTTCAGCTTTCGATAACGCTAATAAATTGAACATAAACTTTTGTCTTCAGGTAACCTTAGTTAACGCATTAGCTCTCTGTGTTGCGTGACAGTGGAGTGCTGCAAAAGGGAGTGATTGAAGGCTAATATTAACCAATTTAAAATCAGCATTAAAGGTAAGAATGTCAAGCTCACGATTGGTTAGAAGGGTCACCGTCAGCTCACAAGGCACATACTGAGTGTACTAACTAGCGAATGTACAGAGGAAGAGACGTTCGACTGAAAAAAGAAAAAAAAAAAAAAAAAAGGTTGCACCAGAACAATTATTTGCACTCGCACAAATGCTCCCAATTATATTTCAAAGTCGCACAGATTAAATTTTGGGAGCATATGCGACCAAAATGGTCGCAATTTCGAGCCCTGTTTGAGACATTGACAAAATGTTAAACTATTCGAATTAAAATATGAAAGAATGTATCTAAGTGTGTCTGTCTGTTGTTTATTTGTTTTAGGGAGGCACCATATGTTTCAGATGCAGACCTAATTTTACTTAGTGTTACAATAAATAATTTTAAATCGTCCCGCTGAGATAAAGTCATTTGTTTTGGTCATGGAAATTCAGTTAAAGGTTGTGGAGAAGTCATGGAAAAGTCATTGAAAATCATTGGTGAAAAAGTGTATGAACCCTGTTTGTAATTGTGTTTGATCAGTGTGCAGCAGGCCAATTAATCACTTTGTCAGAGTTTGTTTATTTCAGTTTGTTTATAACAGGTGTCCTATGCGAGGATGTTCATCTTCTGAGCGATGGTGTGCGTGTGTGTGTGTGTGTGTGTGCGTGTGTGTGTGTGTGTGTGTGTGTGTTCTGGCTGGGTTAACGGACTGGTTGTGTGTTTACACACTGATTTCTTTTCTTTTTTTTTTTCCAGAGGCGTCCAACAAGCAGCGAACCGTAGAGTCCGCAGATCGATCCAGAAAAGAGCGCGAGATCAGGCGACGCAGCTGGCGGCTTACGCAACCTGCTTCCCGGCCTGAAACTGGAGCAGAGGACCACGTGACCCGACGCTCGAGTCTACGCACGGCGCGTTAAAAAGCGCGTTCCTTACAGCGAGGGCCCTACGGTAAGCCTGTGACTGACGCGCCGCGCCTGCCGCTTCTCACGCCATCGCTCCAGATGATCCGAGCTCGGCTCGCGGATGCGGATCAGCGGAGATGAAAATATTCGCCGTTCAGCGTTCGTGGCTAATTGCTTATTCATTAAGATCTAACGAGCAATCAATCCGTTATTTTCTGAAGAGGAAGTCTGATGCCGCTATTTGTTAATTGCGTATTCAGAACCTCACAAGAAATTACAAATGTGGTTTTTTTTTAAACTTTATTTAAATCGGTGAAAGCTCTTTGGCTGGGCTCGGCATGGAGAGAATGGGAAATGCATTGTTTGGCACACATTCGTAATGAATGTAGTGTGGCGTAAGCAAATTACAGTTTTAGGTTCGCCGTTTCCAGGGCATTAAATCACCATTAAGACAGGAAATTGCACATCTTGAAACGAGAGGATTCCCGGACGTTGATTACAGGCGAAAATGCAGAGCGGCAGCCGATGCGACCCAAAGTCCCTGCGCTGATGGGAGTCTTTCCACATACCAGGCATAACTGGCACCGATAGCTCTACCCTAACCCCCCCCCCCTCCCCCCTCGGTACCTAAATCTGTGCTTCTCAGCCGTGGTCCTAAGCGGCCACTAATGCAGCCCTGCATTAAACCTCACTGTTCCCACACAGTGCAGCCCTGCATTAAAGTGTATGCATATGAGCTCCATCTGTACAACAAAACCAGTATCCTACAAAAGGTAGGAAATTGAAAAGGGCCCCTAGTGTTGGATACACTCGTCAAATTAACTTACAAATGAGGGCTCTCGTTCTTCACAAAACGAAAAGTGTGGCCTTTTGCGTTTGGATTTGGTTTGTTTAGTGCCTTTCGTGCTAAGTTTGTGGCAGGAACTTTTAAATCAAAACGGTTGAAGGAAACCGTTAAAGAGCGTTCCGTTGCCGAGACGACCGTTGAAGGTATATTCATTTGGACGGCTGTGTGGGAACAGTGAGGTAATTGGAATTACCTGTGTGTAATTTTTCACTACTTGAAATACAGATGTCAAGATAATTACAGGAAATATCGGAAACATGAGTTTGGGCTCCGCATCTTGTGAATGTCAACTGGGAGCATTTCCTGACTGTGAGAATAAATTATACCTGTGTAAAAGGCTGCACACAACGTGTTAAAGCTGTTCTGTGGTAAGGACTACATCACACCTGCTCAACGCGACATTACACTACTCCCTCTAATCTAAATTACCTTTGGAAAAAGATCTATGTTTAAAAATGAATACGTTCATAAAATGTGTGTCACTGCGCTGTAGGTAAGGGAGTCCGTTAATAATCCATCTTAAACACAGTTGGTGCTGGAACACCGTTGGGTCCGCCGACGCTGCAGACCCCCGAGTTTGAAACAGAGCCCGTTCCACATGATTGGGAACAGGAAACCGAGCCTGTTCCACTCGACTGGAAGCGTTAGCTCGGGACTTCCGTCGCGTCGCAAGCTGCAGCAAGAAAGAAGGAAGCGATATCGCCGCCGGTTTTTTTAATTAGCCTTATCGCAGTACTCACGGGAGACCCCTCTTCCATGGGCTTTGTCAAGTGTGATGACAGTGCTTTCAAAGATAAACAAAACTAAAAAAAAAAGAAAAGAAAAAAGTTTAGTTTCAGAGTTTATATCCAGTTTCTGAATGCGAGGCTGCGCACGGACCCAACTGATTAAATGAATCTACCTCGCTATCAGTAAAGCAGAGGGAGGGGGGGTGAAGTCAGTGGACAACTAGAAACACACGCGTTTAGATATGCAGCACTACATGTTTATATAATGGCGGTCTGTTAGCGCATGCTAGTTACCGGGGGAAATCTATAGGCATTCTGTGGTCCCTCAGCTCTGCATACATCGGAGGTGTCGCCTGCAGGGGTGGCATGGCGCCTCCTAATGATCGCGTGAGCCGCCAGGTGACTGTAAACTCCAATAAACACCTGTGTCTGAGAGCCCAGGTGCGCGTGGGGACCGTGAAAGCGCGCCGCGGCGCCTCTTTATTGCATTACCGGCGGCCATTTTCCCCGCCCGCGTCGCCGTCACGGATAAGAGCAGAATGCGGGCCGGAGCGTTAAATGATTCGGAGGTCACACCTGCGGCCGGCATGGCTGATTAAAGCAGAGCAGTGCTGGTCCTTTCATTGGGTGTTTTTTTATGCCTCCGCGCCGGCACAGCCGTGGCCAGAGGCGTTATGTTTTCGGGTTGTCCGTCCGTCCGTCCGTCCGTCCGTCCGTCCATCCATCCTTCCGTCCGTCCCGATTCTCGTGAACGCGATATCTCAGGAACGCCTTGAAGGAATTTCTTCACATTTGGCACAAACGTCCACTTGGACTCAAGGATGAACTGATTAGATTTTGGTGGTCAAAGGTCAAAGGTCAAGGTCACTGTGACCTCACAAAACACATTTTTGCCTTGGTTGGCGGAGGCATACAAACGCGAGGCGGTATTACTAGATTATTTTTTCAGTCTAGTTTCGCCCTCACCGTTTTCGTGCTTGGAGAAGCGGCCATTTTGTGTTAAGGGGGCAAGGCCGAGCTGGACACTGGCACTTCCTCCGAATGTACTGAGCACGACTCGTGGATCAGCGGAGATGAAGATATTTGTCGTTCAGCGTTCGTGGCTAATTGCTTTAAGATTCTTTAAGGTCTAACGAGCAATCAATCCGTTATTTTCTGAAGTCTGATGGAGCTTTTTGTCAGTTGCTTATTCAGAACCTCTTCAGAAAACATACAAATGTGATTAAAAGAATAAAAAATTTAATTCGGTGAAGGCTCTTTGGCTGGGAGTGGCAAGAATGGACAGGCATTGTTTGGCACACATTCGTAATGAATGTAGTGTGGTTTGGCATTTCCAAGGCATTAAATCTCAATTAAGACAGGAAATTGCACGTCTTGAAATGAGAGGATTCTTTGGGGGTGAAAGCTGGTGCTACATTATTTTTCTTAACCAAATGCCAATCTGCAAGTCAAAACACAACATCAAAATACCAATCTCAAACCAAATACCAATCTGTGAGTCAAAACACAACATCAAAATACCAATCTCAAACCAAATACCAATCTGTAAGTCAAAATGCGACATCAAAATACCAATCTCAAAGCAAATGCCAATCTCCAAGTAAAAACGCGACATTAAAATACCAATCTCAAGCCAAGTACCAATCTGCAAGTCAAAACAACATTTCACAACATGTGTTCGCTGATCACTGAACTGTTTAAGAAAAAAAATTACATTAGAAACAACCCTGTTGCAACTACATTCATTTGCAACTCAAAGTTAAAAAAACCGTAGTTGATAAAATCTAGGCCTAGTGTTTATTTCTAATATTTTTTTTTCTTTATTATTGTGCATTTTTATGATTATGGGATGGGAAGAGAGTATATTCTCTAGGGAACTGAAAAATTAAGAATCCAATTGGGGTTGAAAAACTGTTCCATTATTGCATTATGGCAGAGGAAGGTTGCTCAGGAGATGGTCTTGGACCGCCACAGAGATGAAAATGAAAAGTGCATTTCAAAATGACGGAAAGGCTTGTGAATTAACATATGTTCCTATTCATTTGAATAAATCTAGAGAGTCTGTGTTGGTCGTAGAGCCAGTCTCAAGTCTGTCCCCCTAGGAGGAGGGGGGGGGGAGGTTCTTTCGGCAGTGGAAACATGTTTTTGCTTTACAAAAGCCTCATTTATTAAAATGTCAAAAAAAAAAAATGATAGGACCCAAGACACCACTTCCCGGGCAAAGTGCTGGTTTTAAGCGGCTCAGACAGATTCCGGCTGGCTTTAATACGCCAGCGTAATGAAGTCACAATCCTCCGTACCAGAGGGGTGCCACGCAGCCCTGCTCTGGGGGAAATTAAATGGCAGTTCATCAGCAGCCTGCTTCCTTATTAGCTCGGGTGCAACGAGCCCCCGTTCGGATCAACTGTCATGTTCCTGACGCGGTGCTCCTGGGCCTCGAACGCAGCGGGTCGAACGAATCTTCCGAAGTCCCCGTGTGCGTTCAGATGGCCATGGATAGCCGTTTTTGAAATGTTTCTGGGTGGGGTGGGGTGGGGGGTGGGTGGGGTGGGGATTTAGCAGTGCTCAGAATTACTGTGATGCTGCCATTAGCTTCCATGATTAGATTCCTCTAATTTCCTCTTATTTATTTGTCCAGTTTAGCTGCTTCTCTTTCTGAGCAAAACAATATATAAATGATCTCCCAGTCATAATGCATGGCTGTGCTGGTCCCCCAGTGGAGGAACAAACGTGCCGTGGTAGCCAGGATGGCTGAATCATTGGCTATAGCCGGACACAGACCAAAGGACCCGTCTATTCAGACTGCGTTCCTCTCCTATATCCTCCTCAGCGCACCTACCTTTTGTATTCATTATGGAATCATTTTTTGGTTGTTTGGATGTTTTTTTTCCTTTTGGAGCTTGTTCTAGACGTAGTCTGTATGTATTTAGAATAATTTCGTTTCTTGCTCAGAAAAATTAATTGTCGGGTCTGGAGATGTTGTTTGCCTGGTCTGGCCTAGTGCTCGTATAAATCATTTGAGGGCACTTGTGTTCTCCTACATTGTCCTTCAGGATAAGAGCGGCCGCTAAATGAATGTAATGTGAAGCGTGACATTATAATTAAGAGTATTTACATGCGTACCAACCGCAGTATTGCATTGTGGGTAGGGAATGGGTCTCATGCTGTCAGTGTCACGGGTTAACCCTTAATTTAAGCACTTAAATTAGACCTGAGAAGTGTGAGGAAGTGAAACAAATCCAAGTGTTCACAAAAAGGCAAGCAAATAAACAGAAGTTGGGGAAAGACGTTAGTGCTGAAAACAAATAACGTAGATTTATTGGGCTTACAACACACCGGTAGAATATATAAATCTATATTCATTTTTTCAGCACTTAAGTTTCTCCCTACTTTTCTTTTGTTTGAATGAAACCTAAAACCCTTCAGGCAGCGTCCGGTGACTGATGCACTTGGGCCCTGTGGGTGATTCACTGAACAGACAGGGTAAACGGTCCCTGCTCCTTCACTTCACCTGTCCGTCTCTCTCTCTCATTCTCTCCCTCTCTCTCTCTCTCTCTCTCTCTCTCTCTCTCTCTCTCTCTCTCTCATAGCCGGCTCCTTGATATTTGTGAATTACGGATAATGAGCATGAAGAAGAGAGGCTACTCTGCGGCTCATTCCTGCACAGAAAACAAGCTGATTAACTCAGGAAGGGCTTGCATCATAACAAGATGGGCCCAGTCCGTCATCGGGCCCAGTTTCTTTTCATCAGCGCGCTAATAGATTTTTCTCCACTGCACATTATCTCTGCTCTCCGCAGATGCCTCATATAGCATCGATGCAGGACATTAAGTGATGCTACGTACCTGTGCCTCGGTTTAGCTATTTTTAATACATAAAAAAATAATACCTCAGTCCTAACTACAGCCAGTAGTCATGGCCACATTCAGGAAGCCAAAAAAGATTTTGGTGAATTGCGGTAAAATATGTATGTATTTAAATGACACCATACGTTCACCATAAATGGCAATATATACAGTAACTCGCAGTCCACAATATGGAGTTTGCTGCGTGTTTCACACTCCAGTCAATGCTATAGGAAAGCTCTCAATTTTCTGTGTGCAAACCAACAGGATCATTGTTAGCTGAGTACGTAATTGTGTTCATGTTTGTATGGCATCAAATTAGTATTTGTTTTTTTCTTTTAAACTGACAGTGAATAACACTAATCACAGGCAGCATCAAACCGCGGCTGTTCGCTTTTCTGTCATTTTGAGACGAGGCCACTTTCCGAGCCGGCGGTGGATTGGAAAATGGCTCTGTAATGGCAGGCTGTAATCAAGCCCGGCTCGCTCGAGTCTGCCTCCAGCCGTCCAGGAATCAGCGGCGATTTGTGTCCGAGCCAGGGGCTGAGGCTCGAGGAGGGCTGAGGCAATTCGAGACCAGACGAGTTTGATTCCAGTTCCAGATCGGGACCGTAACATTGTGTTTTTCGGAAGGTAGCGGTGTTTCTGCGGTCACGTGCAGGCCACAGGTGGCTTTAAATCCCCAGAAGCTGCCCTCGGGTGGGACTTAGTGTTAAATTCGAGGCACAGGAGCTCTCACTGCTAATGCTGATTGAGCCTGGTCTAGGGGATCGTCCCCGAACCTTTTTTTTTTTTTTTTTTGGCCATTTTTCTCCCATTTTCCCCCCAATTTAGTCGTTATACCAATTCCCCGTGTGAATCACGGTCCTGATCGATGCACTATCCTCTGCTGGTCTGCGGAGGCTGTAGACTACCACATGCCTCCTCCGATACATGTGGAGTCGCCAGCTGCTTCTTTTCACCTGACAGCGAGGAGTTTCACTAGGAGAGCGTAACGTGCGCGGAGGTTCCCGCCATCTCCCCCAGATCCCCTCCCTGCTGAACAGGCGCCCCGACCAACCAGTAGGAGTCGCTAATGCAACAATCAGGACTCATACCCTCGCCGGCTTCCCACCCGTGAACACTGCCAATTGTATTCGTAGGAACGTCTGACCAAGCCGGAAGTACCGCTGCCAGGGATTGAACCCAGGTCTCTGCGGTGGTAGGCGAGTGCTTTTACCTCTACACTACCCAGACGGCCCCCCCGAACCATTTCGGATACCACAAAAGGACGCAGCATGCCAGTGTTCTTATGCGCTGAGTTGTTTCACAAGAAAAAAACAACAAAAACAAAAAAACTCGCTCTGATTCGTTGAACAATCCCTGAATTTCAGCATTTTGATGTTTACTGCAGCAGCCTGGTTTGATTGTGAAAGATCAGGAATTTAAAATGTCTGTAAAAAATGAGCACCATAAAACCGTGCAGATGTATGCCATTTACACTGCATCAGTGGAACTCCTAAATACATTCACCTGTTTGCACACCATTACCAGGAGGAAAATGACAATTAATTGCCACAAATATTCAACAATATTATTCACTTGTATGAGGGTGTTTTTGACTCATCAACCACCCATTATCTGATTCATATTCTACACTGAATTAGAGATGGTAATATTTTGCTGTTGGAAACCATTTTCAATAAAATTAGCATTTTTTCAAATTACACACTTTTATGGATAATTAAGAGTCAGTGGCTGATTATACAGTCTGAATGGCGAAGCACCGAGTATCTCCCAGCACGTGGGCTCTTGCGTTTGTTTGGCCTGATTGTTAATCTAATTATGCAGATAGGGGTTCAAACACAGAGCCATCCTTGGCACTTGAGGACCAGGGTTGCCTAACCCTGCATATACAGTACATGCTCACATTAAACTGAACAGACTTCCTCGGTGAAGTTCTAAATTATTAAAGCCAGGACAGACCGGCGGCCATTTTGTATTTGTGAAAGGCCTCAAACGAGCACTGAGTTAAAATATCGCTGTCCTGTGCGGAAACCTTGGGATTTCTGCGATAAGCTCGTTAAACGCGCTCCCAAAGCTTGCCTGCGGTGCAGGGTGTCGGCCTCCTCTAGGTTGCCGCGGCGAAGCCAGGGCCGTGTTAAAACAACACGCGCATGCAGAGATCTGCCTCTGCGTGAAGCTTCCTCGTTTGAAGAAGCCTCAGGACCGGGCCGGTCCATTATTGGTCATTTGGGGGGGGTGGTTTCGGTTGAAGCCATGTCGTTTGGAAGGTGTTTTCAAAGTGCGTTTTCCCCCACCGGAGAGTTAGTCACTGCCAATCAAAGCTCTCTGAGATTTTATGAGCACACCCCCTCGGTCGGCACAGTGTGTCCCCTTGGCAGTGCGACAATAAAATTACATGTAAAATAACTGCAGTTCTGCTCAAAAGGCTCGTCGTGGTCTGAAGGCTCATCTCTTCAGACTATACCTGGACTAACTAACTGTCGCCACTCTGCGGGGCCCTCCCAATCTGGGATCGTTTTTATTGCTTAAATCCCCCTCTTTCATGCTACACACGTACTAACTGTGCCACTTTCATGTTGCATGTACCCTCCATTCAGCACTTACAGTATATTGCACTTTGTATCATTATCTTGATGTAGCTTGTCTTGCCCCCTAGTTCATGGCTATGAATAACTGTTACATAATGAGTATTGTACCTTATCGGACCAGTGTTTTGTTGTTGTCCAGTGACCTTCAGTATGCACTTATTGTCCGTCGCTTTGGATAAAAGCATCTGCCAAATAAATGTAATGTAAAAGACCATAATGCACACGCGCATCTTTCGAAGAGAACAGAGTTTGCCCACAGACAGAGTTTCACCTGCACCTGCCTTCCTCTCTGTCTCTCTCTCTCTCTCCATTCACCCTGGAGTAATGGCTGTCACCTCTCAGGTAATTGTTTAATAAAACCTAGAATGTCAAGCCCCCCCCCCCCCCTTGTTCAGTTCCAGGAATCCTCTGTGGTGCCTGACCACAGCCAGAAGCCATTTGCCCCACTCTAGCTTTTCTTCAAAATTTTTACATTTTTTTTTGTGAAATGAGTCAGCTGGATGGAGATTAGATTGACACGTGGGCTGAGGCTTCTTCCCCGGGCAGAACGACCGTGGTAAATATGGAAAGGAGAGGGTAAGGTGTGGGCACCAGTGTCCCAGGGCAAGGACAGAGGAAACAGAAGCAGGACTGATCTCCAGGACGGGAAACGCGCTAAGTGTGTTCTGCTCCTTTGTTTCCGTAAACGATAAAAAAAGAACCGTGAGCTGCTTAAGATCGTTCGCCCACAGGAGCCTGTTGAATGCTAATGTGAAGCTGAATTTAATGTGGTCCGTCACATGCAGGCCGCAGTATGACCCCAGATGTTCCAGAAAGGAGGTTACCCAGAGAGCCAGGGCACTGTGATGTGGCAAGCATGCAAAAAATGCATATTAATACTTTGATGGAATAAAGCATTTTATTTATGCAATCACCAGTATGCAGTAAAAATGAGCGAATGCCCAATTGCCAAAATCTGGTAATCTGCAACCTTAACTGCTCCCAAAATCAACGCGCCCATTCTGTACATGGAGAACAAGAGTACGGTTTCACCAGAAAAACTGCGCGCCGGAAGTGTAGCAGGCCTGGTTTCCCACGATGCAGTTCAGGAGTGTTCTCCCTTTGTCCGGCAGGTGGGCGGGCGGGACGTAAGGGAGTGGGCCGGGGGGGTGCTGCAGGAATCGCCCCCCAGCCCGTCGTCCGGCCCGCGGTGCTAATTTAATCCCCCTGTTTGTCCCCCGCCAGTCAGCGGGCCGAGTCCAGCCCCGCCTGCGTCAGGCAAAGCGGATTAGGCTTCCTAATCAAATGTTCTTTCGGCCGACGCTGCTTTGCGTGCTCCCCGTGTCTGAGGAGACCGCTGCTCCCGGCTCCTAATTATTCAGCCCCCTTGCCAAAAGTAGGGAAAATAAACTAATAAAAAAATAAAAAATAAATCTGGACAGCGATGGTACTCCTCGTTGTCCCTGGAACTGAATGTAGAGATGAGGAGGTTATGTCCTCAGGAAGGCACTGTGGCAAAGTTGCGGCGTGGAACACATCGTGATTTCGGAATGTGCGTTACAGAACACTGGAGGAGAGGTGAAGATCAAAGGCCTTACCTGTGTCTGCTGTCCCCCACTTCCACAGTGTGTATATGCGTGTGTGTGCGTGTGTGTGTGTGTGTGTGTGCGTGTGTGTGGGTGTGTGTGTGTGTATATGCATGTGTGTATGTATTTGTGTGTTTGTGTTTGTGTGTGTGTGTGTGTGTGTGTGTGTGTGTGTGTGTGTGTGGGTGTGTGTGTGTATATGCATGTGTGTCTGCATTTGTGTGTTTGTGTTTGTGTGTGTGTGTGTGTGTGTGAGTGTTTATGTGTGGGTGTGTGTGTGTGTAGATGCGCGTGTGTGTATGTATTTGTGTGTGTGTGTGTGTGTGTGTGTGTTTATCTGAGGAAGAGAGCGAGTTTGAGCGTTTGACGGGAAGACGCAGCTTCCAGATCGAGCGCGGGACCGTCACGCGGCGTGGAAAAGGAAATTCCAGGGGAGCTAATTAAAAAGCACCATCTGACTGATCCCAGAGGAGCAGTGCTTGAGCACGCTCAGTAGCGCAGGCCGGCCCCTTTCAGATCCGCGGCGAGAAAACCGACAGAAACGTGACTCAGTGACAATAGACGGCACGGACTCAAGAGCATCCCAATGTCACGGCGAATATTTAAACTCCCCGCCTGCCAGGCATGACTCCGGGCCAAAGTAAAATAATTTTAGGTGACTGAAGGTGTTAACAGAGTCACAAAACGTAAGCCATTTTAGTTAGGTCACTGTGGTACACTTGACCTATGTCTTGACAGTGCTGTCCCAGCAGGCATTGTTTTCGGTGTACTCACTACTTGTATGGTCAGTAAGGGTGACTGCGAAGGAAACACAAACCAATACTATTGATTGAGTGTACAGCCTATAATTTCTACAGCTAGAAATTCAGCATATGATCCATATGATTCCCTCTAAAGTAAATGACATATTCTTTGGTGTTGCATCTGTTTTGTATTCCTCCATCAACAAACCCTGGATTCAATCAATATTTTCATTAGATTTATTATCCAGTAATTAAATAATAGTCTTTTTTTCATTAATCCTGTGGAGCACTATAATTGCAAATCGTATGAAGAAAGAAACAACACGCGCATTTAATAAAAGTCGGACCCATATGTGAAATGGTATCAACATGCCAATATGCACATTAATCTCATTTAACTGTGGGCAGTTTTTTATATTTCGTCTCTTTGTGTTTTATTAAAGTTTAAATTCAGCATATCGGTTCAGGGTCAGCTTATGACCGGAGAGGTATGTCTTCCAGTGGCACATTATTTGCGCACATCTTTTGCAATTCTTTGCTTCTGGCTTGTCACGGGTCCCTTTGGATCACCATATCTTCTCCATTTTCGTGCATTGCATGAGGGCGAGATCAAAGGAGATGGGGTGTGAAATGCTGGGCTCTGCCATAATGGATGGGGGGTGTCCGAAAATTCAAAAGGATCTCATTTCGTATGATTGAAAAAAAATGTTTTCCGTTTGATTTGCTATCCATATGCAAATAATTGCTTTTGTGCTTTGACTGTTCTTTTTTCCTGCAGGTTTGCACACAGTCAGGAATTATACCCAATAAATCTGTTCTCTCTTCTGAGGATTTTACAGAGAGCTTTAATTTAGTTTACGTTCCTCAACTTTTTCTTGTTTTTTGTTTTTTTTAACAGTCAACCATGTTGATGAACTGGCTACTGTAATCACCAAAGGGACCCCAGGTAGCATATAATATAACAGCCTTTCTCAAACATAGCTTGAAACGTTACCTGGCAGCAGTATCATGGCAGTATTTAATCTTAGGCCTCTGGTGTCAGGCTCTCTTTTATCCAGTTCAATTGTTTGAATGGAAAAATGAATCTAAAAATGTTAGGTTTTAAAAAAAAAAAAAATTTTTTAACAGATACGGTACATTCCCCCCATTCTTCCCTGTATTAAAGAGCAAAACTAATGAGTGTTGCTTAGTAACCAGCAAAACATATCCATGCACCAGTCGGGTCATCAGATCTTGTGAAAGGAGAGCTCCTCTTCATGTTCCATCTGTCACTAGCAAATTAGACTGAAGGTTTACCCATTGTCACTTTAATTAAGGGCCATATAATATAATGTCCATACTCCCTGTTTTTTTTCTTCTTCTTCATGACACAAAATGCTACGGATGGATTATAGTCAACATTTCTGTCACTGTTGTCTTATTACAATGTCCCAGGTCACTGTAAAGTGGAAGAGACATGATGAGGCGGTGAAATAACTGAGATCGAGGTAAACGGTATTCATACTGTAATTTGCTCCTGCCTGACCTGAACCATTTGTGACTAGTTTTAGTGTTTCGTGTGCCGCTTGTTGTCATGACAGGCTTAGCTCCTGCCCTCTTGCTGACTTTGCGACTGTTTCAGCTGGAGGTGCATAGCCTCATCACTGGCTTTGCTTGCTGTCATCGCTCAGGTTCACACTCACAGGGAGAAAAAGATCTTTGTGGATGCTTTAATTCCACCTTACCTTCCTCGTGACAAAAGAAAAAATAAATCTGCTCCCATCTGCTGCAGCACACCCCAACAAACAACGGAGGTACAAATAAGTTTCAGCGCAAAAAAACAAAACAAAAAAAAAAACGATCTGAGCTTCTGCTTTTACTGACAGCTGCTGTTTCAAAAAATACATAAAATAAAACAATGAATAATGCATGGGGATTACTCCGGTTTGATTTAGAGTGCATTTGTCGAGTTATAAGCTCTCTTTCTGGGGATACTGTGGAGATTAAACCTATAGAGTGGATTGGTTTCTGAGGGAGAGGGAGAGAGAACTGAATCATGAGAGTCAGAGGGAGAGAAAGGGAGAGAGAAAGCGAGTGAGAGTGAGAGAGAGAGATGGAGAGACAGAAAGAGAGAGAGAGAGAGGGAGGGAGAGAAAGAAAGCGAGAGAGAGAAAGAGAGAGAGGGAGGGAGAGAGAAAGAGAAAGAGAGAGAAAGCGAGAGAGAGAGAGAGAAAGAGAGGGAGGGAGCAAGAGAAAGAGAGAGAGGGAGGGAGAGAGAGAGAGAAAGAGAGGGAGGGAGAGAGAGAGAGAGCACTGAATCATAATCCACTCCCATACTTGCTGTCAGCTCTGTTTGATGCTTTCTTTCATCTATAAAAATACACCCTGGATCAGGCAGGGCTGAATGCGATCTTTTCCCTACGCAAGTCTCAGATTAATCATCCTCCATTCTTCTCTTCTCTTTGTACGCGGATAAAAATAAACATATTAATTAGGTAGTTGTTATTGAAAATAATGCAGACTTTGATGTTCCGTCACCCCCAAAAGGAACAAGTACAGTGGAGTGGGTTGGTGCAGAGGGAATCCTGCATTTAGGTTGTTTATCTTTGATAATTTGTTGTAGCGTCTCCCAAACTGAAACTGGTGTGTGACTTGAAACGCGATTGGTGCCGTTAGTACTGTTACCTAGGAACCACGGTGATCCTGTGATCTCCGTGATGCTGAATGTCATACTCACGCTAAGTATATTTACTCATAGTAAGCGGTAGAAATGGTAAATTTCCCAGGGGGAAAAAAAGCTGAGCGCGATAACTAACTGATAGAATAAATATCTTGTTTGCCCAAAGTGTGTGAAAATAACGATCAATTTGAACATGAAAAAGGAAAGGGGACCCCCTGTGAGCAGAACAACCATTCAGCTGACACGGTGACTTCCCCCGTCTGCACAAAGACCACCTGGAACGATCGCCCCCACACACCCCCCCCGGTGCGTAGGGCTGGGGCGTCATCATCGTTGGGTCCACCGCAGTAGGCCTGTGAACCTCCTCCACAGGTTTCATCTGCGGTGATAACAGCGGCCTCCGTCTTCATGAATCCGCGGGCCATTAATTCTCATTCCTCTTCCTTGCCGAACGTGGCGGGTTCATGGCGGGCAGTCGCGGGGCTACGGTACCCGTCGGGCTCGTTATTAAATGATTTATGGAAATACGAACGCTTTACAAACCTTCTCGTATTTCATTTCCTTTTTATTCGCCAGCCACTGCGACCATTTATCCGTACACTTGTTTTTTTCTTTCTCCCCCCCCCCCCCCCAGACGTTACATGGTTTACAGCATTTCCCATAGGACTCTGCCACATGCTCAGTTTATTATTTTTTTTTTAAATAACTTTGCCTCTCAGCTCATTAAAATGAAAACTTTGTTCTCAGGGCTGTTCTTGCGTGGTGATACCTGCTGGCTTCTACCTGAGGCCGACAGTGTGTTTGCTATATCAGTGCTGCTTAGTCACTCTCGTCTGTCCAGATCAACTGGGAATTGATTTTAAAGTGCAAGTCTCCAGTCTGTACTTCTAAAATATCCAATCAAAGTGCCAAAAACAGTGGCAACCCACTTTGTTCCTGGAAATCTACCATCCTGTTGGTTTTCATTTCAGCCATACTTTTACACACCTGACTCTACTGATAAGCAGCTCAATGAGATCTCTGGCTGTTGAATGAGATGTGCTTTGTTAGGGTTGGAGTGAAAACCTACGAGGACGGTAGATCTCCAGGAACAGGGCTGGGCAGCCCTCCTCTAGCTGTTGAATGAAGTGTGTTTTGTTAGGGCTGGACTGAAAACCAACAAGGACAATAGATTTCCAGGAACAGGGCCGGGCAGCCCAGCTCTAGCTGTTGAATGAGGTGTGCTTTGTTAGGGCTGGAGTGAAAACGTGCTGGATGGAAGATCTGCAGGAACAGGGCTGGCTACCCCTGGCCTAGAACTTTTGAACTCACGTGCAAAGACAGTGCAGGCTTAGGTTGTTTCTAAGGACACATGTATTTATATTAGCCTCTGCTCTCCTTCCTGACCTTTCCCCTCATTGGACGTCCAGAGTTTTATTACGGCAGGAAAATAATTTTCTCTGGACTGAGCTGCAGGAAATTGCGGAGCGAAAAACGGCTGAAGCTTTCAGGTGATATTTGTTCCTGTCTTTATCAGCGCAGGCCCTTTTGTAATTTCCCTGTGCGTGCGTGTGAAGTTAAGCAAACAGCCGTACGCTAACAGCTCTTTCTTTCCATTAGGGGAAGTCATTGAGTAATGAATTTCCCTTAACATTTATGGCATCCCCATTAAGGGCACAAAAATACAGATAATTGAGATAACTGAGTCCAGTTACAAAAAATAATGCAGAAATTTGCAGCTATATTTTTCCATTGCTGTTTTTATCTTTTTGATAGATTGTCTCATCCAGGGCGGTGTACAAATTTTTTACAAGGATCAGGTAAAAAAAAAAAATATATATACAGAGGACTATCATATCCAACTACAACTAACAGGAATATAACCACAAATAATCTCTGAAATGAGTAAATCAGTTGTCCTTATAGAAGCAAGTACAGACTGCAAAGTGTGATTTATGTACTCAAAGAGCACACAGCACATTGAGGGTTAATTCATAATTGGACCACTACTACCTGTGAAACACTTAACACTTAAAATAGCACATGTAACTTATGGCGAGTCTTCGGCTGGCAAGCTTTGTTTTTCAGCCTTGTGATTATGTGTTTCACATGCACGGGGAAGGATTATGCACTCTGACAGGCTGCGTTGTACGTTTCTCTGTTTTTCTTTTTTAAACCGACAGTGAACGTTTGCGAGGAGCTGTTTTCTGTTTCCCGGTGACTGTGTGCCGTCACGCAGGCGGTGTGTGTATTTGATTATTCCGGCGTCTTTAACAGACCTCAGAGTGGAAATGATGTGTTGAATCAAATTTTGCCGCACCGTCCAAGGCTCCCCTCAGTATTAATAAACGCCACATTCTGTTATCTCTGCTCGGCTCACGCTGCGAGCGGAAACACCATTTAACAAAGTAAAAGTAATTAGGCCCAGTGTACACCCAGTGAAGCAGACATTCATTCTTACGCACGCACACACACACACACACGCACATACTGTATACACACACTTTCTCTCACACGCATGCACACACACTCTCTCTCACACATACACAGACACACGCACACACACCACACGTACGCACACACACACACACACACACACTGTACACGCACACACAAACACACATACACACACACTGTACACCCACACACAAACACACACACAGAAAGGGAAGAAGCCCTGAGACTTTCCTGTACAGCAATATTCATCAGTGAAAGTTGTGTGGTATTGTGTGTGTGTGATGTTTTTATCTCTTTTGCTCTCATCAGTTATTTGAGGCTCACATACAGATACAAAAAAGTCATCTTTTATGTTCCAAAATGACCAAATTGGCAATTTGTGCTCTACATGCATCTCATTACACCCAGAGAGTTTTTAACCTTCTGGGCATTTGAGTCTATTGGCGCTGCAGTTGGCCGATACCGTCAGTAATTTCAGCATATTTATTTCATAAAAGACCAGACAGAATGGGAGAGGATAAGAACAGCCTTGTCTATAAGGAATAAATAGCAGAATTTCAAAATCAATTTATTCAGCTCAGCCTAACCGAAACAGCACCTTTGAGGGAGCACAAATATAAGTAGCCTGCTGCATGCTGTGGTTTCTTTAGCAAACATTCAAAGATTTTTATTATTATTTGTTTTTGCTTTTTAAAAGACCATCGGGTATTCAGAAATAACGAACAACACTGTGTTAAATAAATCACTGAAGTGAATTAAAGTTTACGAAAAAAAAAAAGCCACAGTATTTCACCCTCAATTTCCTATCCCAGAATGCCCTGGTTGCTGAGCGGGAGTCGTTCCGTTGTTACATCAGACGAAGGGCAGCGTGGACAGGCTGGCTGGGCTCTGGGGCAGCGTGGACAGGCTGGCTGGGCTCTGGAAGAGCTCTGTGAAAAGGATGGAGGACTTGAGACCGATGAGAGACGCAGATACCCCGGCGGTAATATCCCCTCTCCGGATATTGTCCCGCGGCTCGTGGGCGGGGCGCGGCGGAAATCCCGCCATCCTCCTCGCCGTCCTCCCCGCCGTCCCTTCCGGCTCTCTTATTAAAGGGATATGAGAACAAGCAGGGGCCTCTCAGATTAAAACGCTCTCTCTCTCTCTCTCTCTCTCTCTCTCTCTCTCTCTCTCTCTCTCTCTCTCTCTTTTTGGGTCGTCGTCATCGCTCCTGTGTCGGGGTTCGTATCGAGGGTTCCTGTGCCTGCAGTGCGTGTTTCAGTCGGATGTGCCGGTGAAGAGTGCAGTATGAAGTAAAGTTGGAAGTCAAGTTTTTATTTAAAGGGGAGCTTCACCCCAGAAACCCATTTTTTGATGGTAAATTAGTCCATTATTTTGTAATATGGACCAATGGATTTTTTTTTTTTTTTTCAACATTATAAATATCTAGCTATTTGTCTCTTTGTGACATTTTGGGTCACTGGGCAGCCACACCCACTATTAAGAGCCAGAAATTTCCAAAAAGAAATACTTCCAAAAAGTTTCTTATAGCGCAGATTGCTGTGGGAATTAATTTTTTTTCTTCAGTTGCAGTCCCCCGCCCCCTGCCCCCTAGACACTGGAATAGGGACAGCTTTTCTGTTTGCCATTCATCATTGATGGATTGGGTCGTGGCTAGCACGAGTAGCACGGTTGATGAAAAGGACGTAATGGACGTAATGTGTGATTTCAACGCGGACGTTAGTCCCTATTGTTTTGAGCCCGAGTGCACTGTGGTGCCTGACCGACAGAGACAGCAAGCTGGTGCTTCAGCTAGCGCTGTCAGTCAGAAACCCCCCTGAGAGAGCAGCTGCACCCAGGGACCTGTGAGGGACTGTACCTCACCGGCCACAAAAAATCTATCCCGGCTTTCCAAGCAAGTAGATAACATTACGCGTGCTTTTGCCTGGACAAATTTCCCGAGAAAAGTGTTTATCTCCCCTCCACTTCGCGCAGTGAATGTACAAATGGGCGAAATGGGCTTTAAATGACTGTCAGCCGAGCTTTAATCTACAACCCGCAAGCAGAACCCATTTCATCTCCCTTTTTTTCCCCGAGAATGGTGTCGCGAAAATCGCAGTAGGCGGTCACACTTCTCACCTGACCACAGCGAGCTCGTATGAATGTACCCGTAAAACACCGAGCCCTCCAGGATCATCGTCACCCTCAATTAATCATGAAATAATGCTGGATAAAAAAAAAATAATAATAATTTTCCTGTTTATCAAATGTTTTCTATGCTCAACTATATGAGAAAATAAAGTAATCTTATTGTGACACCGTTGGTTAGTGGAAAAAAATGTTTTACACAAAATCATTTAATCTGGAAAAAGGCATTCCTTACAATTATTGGCACCGTTTGACTTAGTACTTTGTGTGCCGTACTCTTGTTAGATGAAGGTACTGAGCCTTCTACCTTTAATCTGGATTAGATCACTGTCCTGCTGGGTGTTCCACCCATGAGACCACTTAGCCTTCTGGCAGAGGCAGCCTGATTTTGGTTAGTGGAAAAAAAATGTTTTACTCAAAATCGTTCAATCTGAAAAAGTCATTCCTTAAAATTACTGGCACCATTTGACTTCGTACTTTGTGCACCCTACTCTTGTTAGATGAAGGTACTGAGCCTTCTATAATCTGGAGGAATGTATTAGATCACTGTCCTGCTGGGTGATCCACCCATGAGCCCACTTCGCCTTCTGGCAGAGGCAGCCAGATTTTGGTCTAAAATCTACTGGTATTTAATGGCTTCCATGATGTTGTGTATCCTACTAGGTCAGAACAGCTCGACAACATCACATGTCCACCACCGTACTTCGCCATGGGGAATAGGTCTGTTCTGCATGATTATCCCTTTTTTACACTAAGCCCACCTGTGGTCTTGGTTACCAAAAAGCTCTATTTTTTGTCTTATCTCACCATAGAACCCCCTTGAAATCAAACTTCCAATGACATTTTTATCAAACTCCAGGCCCTTTCGTTTGTGGTTTGATGACAGCAGGTGCTTTCTACCGTCCAAATAGCTTTTTGACATTGAGGTTTGTGTCTAATTGTGGTTTTGGAGATTCGGTGACCCCGACACTAGCGTCTGCTGTTCTGGAGATGTGATATTCAGAGAATAATTTTGGCTCCGGAAACATCCGTTCTCACTGTGCAAGCAGGTCAGATGCACTTGCATATCCTTTCCAGTCAGGTTCCTCACAGCACCAGTCATTATGCACTGGATGATTATTACTCTCACACTAAAGTTGGATATTTTCAGGTGTTATTTGTTTTGTGGCCAGCAATGAAGCCCAGCAACCTTTTGTCTCATTTCATCTGTCTCCCCTGATCATCCCCATGTTGATGAGTCTGGCAACTAAGAGAGTGTGTCGCCTCCTGTTTGTACCGTAGTGAAACAGGTAGTCATGTATGACCACCTAAGAGTTCCTGAAGACTCAGAGAACTTTGAAAAGTAAAATAGAAATGGCAGCATACTTTTATTTGTTTTTGTTCATGACAATTTCCTGGGGTGGCAGTGACTGTGACATGCATTTTTGAGGAAGAAAACATCTTTTTTTAACAAGTTTACCTCAACTAAAGGTTAGATTTCACTCATATTTTGAGTGCAAGATCAAGCTTTTCATAGTGTTTTTACTCTTTTCTTTTACAAAGGTTGCCAATTCTTGAGGGCACTGTATATACAGTGAGCTCCATAATGTCTGAATTCTAGAGACGATATACACAATTCTTTGGGTTTCTAGATGATTGTTTATACAGCAACATTTGAATGCAATAAATTGACATCAAGATATTAGTCAAACTTAAGTTCCTTTGCTTTCGTATTTGCAACAAAAGCCACCTGAAATGTTCAAGGAACTGAGGAGGAGGAGGCTAACAATCCAAACCTAATTTTATTGAGGAGTTGGGTGAATGAAGTATTCCTTTTAGGAATTAATTAATCATTGATTGAAAGAACACTCATGCAGTCCTTAGTTAAACACACAAGGTTAAATTTGCAAAAGAACATTATTATTTGATTACAAGCGTGTTGCGTGCTGATGGAGATTATTTAAACATTTTAAGTGAAATACAAACATTTAATTGTAGTTATACAACATTTCCTGGTGAAGTGTACCCTGACACAGTGGCTGGTCTAACAAATTATTGCAAATCCTGCATCTAGCTTCTCTTGACTTGTACGCAGTTTAAACATTCAAATCTGAATTTGATTTGTAAATGAGTGGACTTGGTGTGAATGTATTTCATGTGTGTATAGGCGGCACCCTGTGTGCATGCAAACAGCCTGTATTGTAGACGCTAGGTTTATTTCCAGCCAGGAAGTTGTGACCTTGATCCGACTAACTGTCTTATTATTGAGCCACTCAATGCTCAGTTTTTTTTCGACTGTGCTGATTATTTTGAGAGTTCAAGAGAAACTCCAGGACCGCTTCAAAGAGATAGTTTTTTTTTTTTTTGCAGAACCCTCTATGTTCACTTTAAAATGGAAGCAGAGAGCCACAGTCTCCTGGCTAATGCAAGCGAACCTGAAATCAGTCCAACCGCCAACCGTCTTTTTCCGGCTTCCTGTAGTGGACCTTTGAAGTTTTTTTTTTTTTTTGAGGTGATTCGATGCTAGCTGGCCAAAGGAAGCCCTTCGGCTGAGACCGGCACCACTCTCAGTCCTCCTACTGCGGTTAATAGCAGCTGTTTCTCCTGGCATTGCTCTACCACCTCAGACACTTAGAGACCCAACAGGTTTCAGGCCCCTGTGACTAAAGCAACCTGACACGGGAGACATTTCAGAGCATTTTAGTCCCATATTCTTCAATGTGTAACCCTGAAAAGGCCATGCAAACAGGTGTTCAGTTATTTTATTCACCAATGCAATCTGGATTGATTCTTCCCGCCAAGACACAATATTGAGGCGTATTGTGAGATACCTCAGGCCTTTCATACAGCACGGTAGTACATTTCAGTGTTGCAGATTAATACCATGTTGAATAAAATGTTTGAAAAGAATCTATTTATTGGAGAACAGATGCAATGGGTATATGCATGGAATTAAATCCATTGATTTATCCATTGTTAACCATCCATTTATATTTCATTGGCGGCAATGTGAATCATTTTTAAATGCCTTCACGTCACTCTTGTAGTCTCACCGGTGCATATATAGTTGCCCCCTAAAAAATGATTTAAAAAAATAGGCAGTCGTGGTGATGCGCAGACTTCATGATACCCCGATTCTGTTGATTTATGAGGCTAACAGCTACGTGCTATGAAAATATAGCTAAATAAATAAACACGATTAAACCGTGTTTGTGCTGACGCAGCTTGAGAAGGCTGCATGTTATTATTATTTTTTTATTAATCCTTTGTTTAACCGGGAAAACCTGGTTATGTTTTCCTGTCTTTCGACCCTCTGACCTGCTGTTTTATCCCTGCACATCTATCGTCTAACCTCATGCTCTCTTGTCTGATTCCAAACCGGATGCAGAGTGGGATTAGAAAAGGAGACAGCCGTCCAGTTCTGCGTTAATGTTAATGTGAAAGACGACATAGCCAACCACCTGGCCACCATCTTGGTGGCGTAAAAAAAAAAAAGAAACACTAACGGTCCTGTAATTGGTAGTTCCCATCCATCCTCTCTGCTGCAGTGAACAGAGTCTCTAGGGAAGTGAGGAATGGGGGGGACGGGGGGGGTTCCCTGCCAATCTCGCTGATTGGTCATTGCACTAACCACATTTTGAATTCACTATCTGGGGCAATTATCTGAAAATGATGACTTTATGGCCCTACGGTGAATGGACAGCCATTTTATATGGTGAAAGTGGCACACTTGGTCTTTATACCATGCTAATTTTGAAGTTGGCGGGGGATGAAAACGTTTCCCCCCCCCCCCCCCCACATTAAGTCACTTAGGGTGTAATGGAATAAGCCAGCTCCAGCACCCAATTCAACACTTCTCGGTACTTGCACACCCATGCTTTCTGGGCATATTCTTGTATCTGTTATTTTCTCACATCGCTGGCTGCTGTTCCCGGTGCTTTAAGAGAATTTGAATTCTGTGAGTTTTGACTGCAAAATGTGCAGTCACACAGAGAGCAATTTGTAATGCCTAATAACTTACAAGCAAGTAGATCAAATCTTATTTTGCGCTTGAGGAAAATTTTAAGCGCATACATTTAATTTTTATTTGCCCTGTTTAGTGCTCATCTTGGATGTTTTATAACTTGGATGCAGCCCTAGGTTTTCAAACAGATCTTGTTTTTTTTTTCCTGTTCCTTCCGTTAAGAGTGCAGTACTGATGAACTGCATCACTGAATTAAATTTAATCCAAATGTCTTTCATCAAAGCGCAGTCAAAAATTCAAAAATGCTATTTTTGTGCTCAAGTGTACAAATATATAAATCATCCTTGATAAATTTTAAAAATCTTCAACTGTCCATTTAAGATGGCTTTTATAGAGGCTGCACATCCATAGCAACTCCACCAAATTTCTTCAACACAAAAACTGTACTTGCTGTGAACACTGCTGATGAACTGCTTATTTGCTTTCACTCTGTTCTACGTCTGTTTGTCAAATTCCGTTTTTGCTCGAGTTTGGGTAACATAGCGAAACAAAACATTGAAAATAACGGTCTAGTATGTCAGTTGGCTTGTGGCAGATTTGGCCTTTTAAGCCTGTGTTGGCTTGATTGCCATGTTAAATCAATCTATTGGTGCACCCAAACAATAAAACATCGAACGGAGGTAATAGGCTATAAATCACCCATTTTCGGCACGGTAGGGTTTTTGCCCCTTCCAAGTTGTCACGTACGTCTCCAGGAACGTCCGGACATAAAGCATACATTGTCAGGCGGATGACGGCAGGCTTTCGTTTCAGTCCCTCGATTCCTGGAGTTGCTTCGCGGCCTCTTAACGGCCCTCTTCAGCCTCCTCGTCTGGAGCCGCAGTTCCGCCAGCTCTGTTGGCGCCATTGACTTGGGTTTCCTGGGACAAAGGCGCGTCTTCCATTGTGAGCGTATAGGACGGGAGCGGCGAGCAGGTGTTTTTGACTCCATACATCCATCAGAGCTTTTGTCCCGTTGGGCCTAATTGAGCCTCTTTGTTGCGTGCCTGTGTGCGCTGCCTTAATTGATATCTCATGCAAAACGAGTCGCATGAAAAGCCTCCGTTGAATTAATGTGGATTTAGACCTTTGCGTACGGGGGCCTGGCCGACTAATGCACCGACATCGCTTGCGGGGAAGAGGGCTGTTTGATCGCGTATCAGAAGCGAGGGGAAGACCGGGGGGGGCGGACCCTCAGCGCACACGGCTCACCCCCCAGACTGAGCCAGCGAGACGTTGACAGCTCTGCCGGGACTGTTGGCGTACCTCGGCAAGGGGGTCTCCACACACAATCGCTCGCCGATTGAATCCTGAATCGCTGAGGGTAATGGTTTTGGGAGGGCACCGTTTACATGATGCCCCCCAGGCTCTGCGATAGGCCCAGCACAGCCTACACCCCCCCCCCCCCCCACCACCCCCACCCCCCAAACACTCTCTTGACATTTAATTAGGAACATGAAAGGTGGGGTAGCATTTCACAAGGGTCGAGCAAAGGTCATGCGCACAGCACCCGCTATAATCAAAGCTGGATGCGCATAATTAAAAGCAGCCAAAGCAACTTATCGCCCTCCTTGGAGTCAACATTGGATGCCATCCAGGCCCAGGATGGCTCTCAGGACCAGCTCGAGTCACGTGCAGACTACTTCAGTAGAGCAGCCGTATAGCACTTGCATTCCTGTGTGTGTGTGATGACAGCGAAAAGTTTCCTTTAGAAGAAATGCAATACAAAAGAGCAAAGACCAAATAATTTTGTTTCTGACCGTTGCGTTTCTAACGTGTAGACGTCACTTTGCACCCGAGTTAAATGGTCTTCGATCCTGACCCACATCGAGAGTGCGTTTCGTTTGGGTCTGTTCTGTCTCTTTAAAAATATTGCTCTTGCCGTCAATGGGGTCGTTTTGGCTTTACCTGAATCCACCATTTACCTGTGTCCCATTTACCGTGCTTAGGTGCAGTTCCAGAAAAGCTGTTGTTGGGCTGCTGCCTCATGGTGATCATTCAGTACAGTTCCAGGCAAACAGGTCGTAAGTGCATTTGATGATCTGTTTTCACTGTCGCTGGTAATAGGTGGTCTACTTCATTTTCCAAAATGGACTGTTTAGAGAATGTAAAGATAATATATCATGCGTATATAATCACATCTTGAATTATTGGCAGCCTTGATAATTATGTGCAAAAAGACTGTGGAGATGAAATAACACCATTACTGAAGTGTATTGTTATTTCCCCATGTGGAAAATATTGTACTTTGTTCATGATTCAATAGACTCAACCAAAATATAATTTCTCAAATAATGCATTTATTTCAAAAAATATTTCACAATTTTTGGCACCCCGCACTTGGTTCAGCCACCCCTGGCAAGGATATTGGTGCTGAGCCTTCTCTGTAATGTTTTATACGGCTGGATAACACATTTGGAGGTATTTTGGACCAATCATTGCTCCATAAAGAATCTTTCATGATCCTTGACATCCTTTGGTTTGTGCCTGTGCCCTCCTCCATCTCAATTCAGACCACTGGTTTTCCTCAGGGTTTTAGTCTGGAGACTGAGATGGCCGTTGCAAAACTCTGATATGGTTTTCTCAGAACCATTTCTGTGATGATTTTCGAGGTATGTGTGGAGTCATTGTCCAGTTGAAAGGTACACCTTCTGCTTTATCTCAGCATACTGACGGAGGCAGCCAGGTTTTCGGCTAAAATGTCGTGGTTCTTGGGGGAATTCACCATCCCATTGATCTTAACAAGAGCACTGGAAGGAAAACAGCAGAGAAAAGCATCAATGATCCACCAGCATATTAGGTATGAGAGGCTTTTCCTGGTATGAGATGGTATGCTTCCCCTTTTTACACCTGATATACCGATGACGTGGCCAGAAGGTTCAAGTTGGATCTTATTCCGAAAATCTGGTGCTGCTACTACTTTATAGAGCTTCTTTTTTTAATCAAGGGTGCCAATAATTCTCAGCTTGACTATGTGTGCGTGTCCATGTGTCCGTGTGTTTATGTGAGTGTGTGAGTGCGTGCATATCAGCACACATTACCATATCTCAGTAGTGTGCTGCTTCCCCCATCGTTTAGTCAGGTTTCATATATAGTCTACCTTTTACATTTCCGTTACGTCAAGGATGGGTGATATTCCAGATACAGCATAATGAGTCGAAGGACCTTGCAAGTCCATTGTGAGTTTAAAGGGCAACGACTCCATTCACCCTTACTGGTTTAATCAATCCAATCAATGCCTGAAGCCGAAGGTGGAAAAACACCCCGATAGTCAAACACGCTGAAAAACCTGCATGTTTCCAGTAATTGTGGATAATCTAGTAGGTGCTGTTATGTTCAAAATGGGAATATTTCTGCACCGTGAATTCCTTGTCTGGCCAAATGTGCGCATCCTTAAGGCCAAGTGATAATAATCAGCCATTTCAATCTGAATGTTCCAAGGGCGAATTTCATGGGGTTTTAAATGGTGCAAATCTGCTGCCTGTCGAGGTTCAGTCTATTGCGTTGGCTCACTTTCCGCGTATGAGCCCCGAGAGCAGGCTCATTTCTTTTGTTCTTTCTGTTATATTTGTGTATTTGTGCCAAAAAAAGTGCTGTGTGTGTGCGTGCGTGTGTCAAATGCATGTTCTGTGTGTGTGTGTGCGCGTGTGTGTGTGTGTGTGTGTGTACAAGCATGTGTGTGTGTGTGTGTCCAAAATACAACTGCTTTGTGTCTGTGTGCGTGTGTGTTTTCAGATAGATTTATGATTGTGTTTACATACATGCATGCAGTCGAGCAGCTTGGCCTGTAACATTAAGGCAGTGTTGATTATCCTAATTGAATAACGGTTAACCCTGCTGCCTGCTCCAACTGCCACTGTCCTTGAGTGCTGAAACATGGTCATGGTTTAAATGTGGTGTGTGTGTGTGTGTGTGTGTGTGTGTGTGTGTATGTGTATCTGTATCATAAAGGCTTTCCTGTAAAGCAAACCTTCTCTGCTGGTATTCCTGAACACTGTGACCTGAAATTAGAAAACACACTACAATCTCAGGATATAATTTCAATGCAGCTGTGCAAAGTATATATTCAGCAGGAGGCATTTCTTTAATTAATCACCATAATGACCGATAAATGCATAAGGAATTGGGCTGATCCGGTGTGATTTACGTAGCGTATAAATTGAAGATTATCTGTTGATGTTGCCAGCTATGTCCCATGGCAAATTCAAAGTTTCTAGCTCAAGGGTAATAGAACAGGTTCTCATGGCTAAGCCTTTGGACGTTGTGTCAGTATATCCTCTACAAGCACTTGCTGAGTGCCATGCTATACTTATGATATAGTTTCACGCCTGCGCTACCGTCTGTTACCATGCTAACAGTATGCTGATTGAAGATAAATGACAATTTTCTCCCTTGGCATTTGAAGGCGATTTTGCGAATAAGCAGCTATTTAATGCTGCACACACCTGGGGGGACCAGGTGTTTATTTCCATTCAGATATGCCTGGCCTGGGTCACAGAAGGGAAAGTCACTTTTCCTGATGATGCTTTTTATTTTAAAATGATTTGAATAAAGGCTTTTTTCAGCATTTTTTTATGCAGGTGCACAGACCAGCTTTTTGTGTCTGGTCATAGAGCTTTGGTTTTTACTTCGCTCCCCTGAAATAGGGGGACTATGCATAAAAAGGGTTGCAGTTCCTACACGGATCACCCGATATGGGCGTAAGTATACTGAAATTACAGCTGGCAGTCCGCACTTTAAACTCATATTCATTGCTTGAGTTCAGATCCACTGTGCTGGACGTACAGAGCCAGAACCACATGAATTGTGTCACTCTCCTTTCAAACACTTTTGAATTTAACTGTGTAATGAGAGACCTGCGGCAGTGGCTTCAGTTGATGAGTTCTCCGGCTCGGAATAAAAAGACGCTCTTCCTGGAAAGCTTGAGCTGCGTAAAAGAAATATCAATGACCTCGAGCACTCACATGTCAGAAAACTTTTAATTTGACAGGGGGTCTCAAAATGGGCGCCGACACCTCCAAGGGTTCACAGCCTCGTTAGGCGCCCTTCCCCCCCATCGCCCTTCCCCCGTCGACTCGTACAGGAAGTCAATTACAAAGGTCTGCATCGTGGCTGAGGGGCCCTGTCTCTGTCAGTCGCTCGGACCACAGCGAGCCATAATTAAGCATTTGCCCTTTTCCGATACCATCCCTGCCCGCTCCCGGTCCATCTCACACCCTTGTAATGGACGTCATGTTTCCAGAGCCTGCGTTGCATGACTCATCATAAGAGTCCTGGCTGGCTCATCTTGACTCCCGTGGCTGGAAGCAGGAAGGAGATGTGTGGCGTACGAGCGCGCCCACGGGAGAGGCCACCAGTCTGCCACAGGGGCCCCTTAACCCTCAGGGTATGGGTAGAGTGCCAGGGTTGGCAGAGGGCAACGTTTATGAGGTCTGACTGTGAGACTCAGCTTGGGGGTTGAACCCTTGTCCAGTCGGTCACTTTCCACCGTGGTCTGAGGAAGCATCTCTTCAGTCTGTAGCTTGATTAACTCTAACAGTACTCCTCCGCAAGGTTACCCCCAATCCACACTACTCCTCCGCAGGGTTACTCCCCAATCCACACTACTCCTCTGCACAGTTACCCCCCAATCCACACTACTCCTCTGCACGGTTACTCCCCAATCCACACTACTCCTCTGCACGGTTACTCCCCAATCCACACTACTCCTCCTCACGGTTACTCCCCAATCCACACTACTCCTCCTCACGGTTACTCCCCAATCCACACTACTCCTCCGCACAGTTACCCCCCAATCCACACTACTCCTCCGCAGGGTTACCCCCCAATCCACACTACTCCTCCGCAGGGTTACCCCCCAATCCACACTACTCCTCCGCAGGGTTACCCCCCAATCCACACTACTCCTCCGCAGGGTTACCCCCAATCCACACTACTCCTCCGCAGGGTTACCCCCAATCCAGTATCACTTCAGTGTATCGCTTGTGTCTTGATCATCTAGCACTTTCGTGTTTCACTCGTTACAATGATCTTGACGTTGTAGCTCTTGGTCATATCTTCTGTAATCATGCCTCACTTTTATGACTTGCCATAACTTTTCTGATTATAGCCTACGCTTACCGTGTGAACTAGGCTTGACGTTCACGGCTGTGGATAACTGATGCTGTACTCTATGAGAGTTGTGCGATGTGTGACCTGTGTTCTGTAGTTGTGCCAACGACCTTCGGTTTTTACTTATTGTACGTCGCTTTGGATGAAAGTCTCTGCCGAATGTAATGTAATGTAATATAACGTCCATCAGGGGTCCAGGGCACAATGGCCCTGAAGCATGGCCTCGCCTCAGTATTGCAGTTCCCTTCCTATTTTCAAATATCAGCCTCTTACCCAGAAACATCTCATGAAAAAGGAGAGAACTTCATCTTTCTTTAACCAACACTAGAATGCATCATCATAAAATACAATACACACACACACAAACAAACAAAAAAACTTATTTCCCAGATCATTATCCTATCATGAGTTATTCACCTGTGTCTGAGAACCCGCTCTGCCTTGTGGTGAGCTGACACGTTATTGCTTTGCTATTATGTAGACGCGCACTGGCTGAGATGAAGTTATGGTTTATGCATGCTTTTCTCTCTCTCTCTCTCTCTCTCTCTCTCTCTCTCTCTTCCTTTAAAGAGAGTGAGCGGTGCGGGGAGCGAAATAGCGCTCGGGTGCTTAAAGACCTGTTATTTAAATTCTGTCCTCCTCAGAAATCCATTTGGTCTATTATCCGAGTCTGGCCAGGCGGGCTCTGGTTCTGTTTGTTTTCTTTGAATCGGCTCCGCTCCCCCCCCCCCCCCCTTGGGCAAATTAGCCCGTGGAGTCATTTGGTTGTTTTTATTTATTTATTTATCTATTTATTTTTGCATTCTATTGATAAGGACCGGAGTGCCTCACAGCTCTGACCTGTAACCAAGGCTTCATTTGCATGTCATCATTTTCCACTGAGCGAAAGCCATTATTCACGTTGTCAAAGGGAGAGCGTGTTCGCCAGCCACTGGGCATGACAAACAGCTTAATGCCCGTTCTGTTCCCTCACTGCCGCGTTCTCGGGTTGGGCTCGCTGTGACGGAAAGGCCGCGCCCTCCACGTTTACGCTTTCCACCTAAAATTTTAAACATTTAAGCTCATCGACATTTCGCCCCTTTTTGCCTAATTAAAAAGTCTGTTCTGCTGCAAGTCTGTAATCCACCTGCACAGTAAAATGTCCGGTGTTAATTCAGCACTAACAGCTAACATTTGGTCCCCATTGGGACGTTTTACTGTGAATTTTAAGAGTTGGATCAACACTGGACAACAACATTTTACTGTGTATGTGTCCAGAATACCATAGAGTTGGGACACTTAGAGTTAGATCAGGGACATAAAGTGTTGATGGGATTGAAGCAGCACTCCAGGGGCTTGATGGACCTCACCTCCCACTTCTAACTGCAGTTCCCCCACTGAAGGCCATTCCACTATGAGTCCACACAGACACAGAATGAGTAAATCTAACACGTCTGGTGGACGATTGAAAATGGCTGCTCTGTGAATCAGTGGTGACATTCAGACCCGTGTCCTGGGAACCTCAGTAAATGCACAATATAGGCACACAAAAAAACAAACCGAAAAAAAAAACAACATCCATAATAACTGACGAAGGCAGCCCAGGGCCTGCGGTCACCACTTTGAGTGCAGGAAAACAAAAGAGCCCCAGCAGGAGGGAGAGCGAGAAAGAGAGGGAGTGAGAGAGAGAAAGAGAGCAGGAGAGAGTGTGAGAGAGAGAGGGAAAGAGAGAGAGAAAGAAAGACAGTGGGGGAGAGAAACAGAGAGCGAGAGAAGCGGAGAGAGAGAGACCGAGTGAGAGAGAGGGTAAGAGAGAGAAAGAGAGGTTGAGAGAGAGAGAGAGAGTGAGAGAGAAATACAGAGACAGCGAGAGAGAAGGTAAGAGAGAGAAAGAGAGGGTGAGAGAGAGAAAGACAGTGAGAGAGAGAAACAAAGAGAGCGAAAGACAAAGATAGTGAGACAGGGAGAAAGACAGAGAGAGAAAGAGATAGAGAGAAAGACAGAGAGAGAAAGAGATAGAGAGAGTAAATAAATGGGCTCCATAGGCAGAAGAAGAAAGGGAGTCTGGGAAGGAGATGGCAAACCGAAGGATGAGTAATGTGTCCTTTAAGGAGCCTTTAGCGGGAAGAATCCCATCTGTCCGTTTTATCGTTCCCATTTCGCCAGTGTTTGTGAAATGAGCGGGTCGGCAGGGCCGCTGGAAAGGCGCACAAACACACGCGACTCTGATACGCGGGGAAAACGGCCCTTTTTTTGACTTGGTCCCATGCGCTTGGCACACGGCTGCGCCCTGGCAGGGGCTAACGCTAACAGTGTCCTTGGCTGCCTTCCCCCTCGCGTTGCTACCATCTCGAGTTCTGGCATCTCGAGCGAGACTAAGTGATCTGCTGTTTGTTGCCACGGCATCGACGTATATTTTATACCGCCACTGTCCTGGGATGCAACGGTCCTGCTGATCTTCTAGATCTTTCTAAATACGGTGTGATACTGAGAGCACAGAGCCCTTGGTAACTTGAATTAATTTAGCCCAGTATGTGAGGAAAAAAATAAAAATAAAAAAATAAAAAAAGGTTCTGGTGGAACCAAAACTCATAGTGTCCGACATTGTAGGGCTTCTCTTCTCATTCCGTAAGTCTTTGTTTATGCTGCAGCTCCCTTAAATGTAATGCTTGGTTTATCATTGCCCGTCTTGCATAACTCACAGTACCTCGTATGCCTGCTAATTACATTCACTGTTTGTGCAACCTGATTATTTATTTTATTTTATTTTATTTTTTTTAAAGTTTTGGCACCACAAGGTGCATTTCAGCTGGTTGGCACAGTAATATGTCATGACTGCCCAGGCGTTTGCCTTCTTTGTCAAATGCCAGCACTTAGTTGTTAACCTAAGTTTAGTCACAGAAGTGAACGCAGTGCATTTCTTCACCTTAACCTGTGTGTTGTCTTTATAACCTAGACCACCTAAATACAGAACTATTTTGCGGTTGCACTATTTATTGGATGATTATTTCTGAATATTTTCATCTCTGTTATTCCATCTCTTATTTGTGTGATAAAAAATAAAGTTAGTATTATTATTACCACGACATGTACAAGGACATGCTGAACTACTCTCTGAATGAGCTGCATTGTCTGTGATAAACACTTAATCTTCAGGACTAATTCAGGTGCTGAGGAATAGTGAAGTAAACCAAAAATACTAAATACATCCCTCAAGAGCTCTGAATTAGGAGTGAAATCCCATTGCCGTGCTCATCATTGGGGGAAGTAAGTCCCGTTCTGTTTAGGTTATTTGTGGAGATACAAGTTATCGTCGTTGCTAATGCCTACACTGCGTTGTGGAATCTTCCCAGATACGCCTTTTGACGTTGAAAAAAAGAACGCGTGCATCGTGTATGTTAACTACTTATACAGGATATGTAGAGCTTAGAGGTCCGCGTAGGGTACACTGTGCAGGCAGTAGCAGTTTGATGCACGGGGCTAAATTAGCTGGTGAGGGGGAACCTTCAGCATCACTCCCATCATTATTAATGAAGACGGGTGAACTCCACGATTCTATTTACTAGTCTATCTGGCCTGTCTCGGCAGGTGATCTGCGGAAATGAACGGACCCAAATAGAATGAAAATTGTGTGTGGGGCAATTATTGTCAACACGCACGTGCATCCGTCACGTAACATTTACAAGGCTCGAGGCAATAATATAGACTTCCGAAATGTAACGCATCTCCTGAAAATTGAATTTTCGTCTGCTTTAGCCTAACCTACTTTTAGATTTAAAAGGAGATATAAGAAGGAGTTGTGGCACTGGACACATTTTTTAGCAAAAATTATTTTATATGCCATTTTACATTTTTCCATTGCAAATGAACAGCTTGACTACAATGATGTGCCGTCAGCAGGAAGTGAACGTGCTAGTGCATAATTGACTGCCATTGGCCATATGGACAGTAATCGGGACAATCTGTACAAAGGATTCAACTTTTTTCCCCGTTCTGTACATTACCCTTGAATCAGGATGAACCTTCATCTATCATCTTAATTAAAACGTATATCTATCGAAAAAAAGCACAGCGAGAAGAGCAAACACTTCGCTCGAGGACGCGCTGTACGTGTTACTGTAGCTGTCCAATTTCTAGTGCTGATTACAAATACGACGATTCATTTATACTCGCCCCTCGACCCACACAGTTAAAATCCCACTGCGAATTAAAAGATGACAGTGGGGGGAAAAAGGCGAATAAACGAATGAATAAGAGAATTAAGCTATTAAAACGTGCCCCCTGTAGGCTTTTACCATCGAACGCACATTTTTGACGTGTAAGGGGAAAATGCATTTCATTAACGTACAGTAGCGGTTGGTAGGTTGAGCCAGCCTCCACAGCGCGAGATCACAGTACGGAGTGCTGGTGATGGCATAAGGAAAGGACTAATGAGATCGCTGCAAATGATTCGCCCAAACCAACAGATATTAGGTGACACGATTTTCCGTTGGTCTACTCTAGGCATCGGCTTGCAATCACAAACTGCACTCTGTGGATTTTAAGATTTGAATCTAAAAAGCCCCTTTCTGACTTTAATGGGTGAGTACTCCATCACTTTATCTGACACATTGACAGAATCGCAAAAATTATCTGAAATATTTCAAAGAAATCTTTTGGAGGTTGTTGAGCGCATGTTGGGGTTTTCCAGCGATGCCAAATTAGTTTCAGCCTGCCGTTTACGTTTCGACATTTGTTGTTTTGTCTTTGCTGCGAGAAATTTTCGCGAGAAGGAGAAAGGCAGGTGATAAACACAACCTGTCCTTTTAGGAAGCAATTTTGATTGACTGGCCAACCAAGATATTCAATTAATTTGAGGCCACGCTACTTGGACACCGATGTAGCATAAATTGAGTTAAATTAAAGTAAATTGGTGGAAATTAATGCCGTGGTTTGTGACGCGAATTTCAAAAAGCATTTTTGGACTTCAATAATGAAAACTGACAGCGTCCTTTTCGTTTTTTAAAGCACATGGACGCGAATTCTTCTCTCCAGACGCTGCACAAGCTACAATAGCTTAGGTAGGCTATATTTCTCGATTCGGTAAACTCCTACACATCCTTTGTTTGCGACATACAAAGGCATCGTCTCGGAAGGTTGACAACGTACGTTTATTTGCTTCACACATTAATAGCAAACATTAAGCTATAACAAAGTGTAGCCTATAACGGAACGTGTCAAAGTGTTACATTTTTTAATAAAACGACACGAATAATGGCCGAAACGACTAGTCTGAAACAGGAAACAACCTACCGACAGTAAATTAAAATCTACCATCCATAACACGGATGTAGAGCTTTAATGTTGAGGGAATTGCAAAGTGCAGTTCCTCTGTAGCCTACTTCCGTCATAACATATTAACAGCCTCGCCAATTGCAAAATACTAGGCGTATCCATAATGTTGGCCACAGCGGCGCTGCTTGTCGTTTGTATTTTTAGTAATCTATTGTGTTGGCGTTTAATCCGGATGATATATAGTTTCTGTCACGCCTAAAAACCCAGCGCTGAAATAATCCTCGGATCGGGGCTCCGTTTTGCAACGTTGTTGGGGGAAATCAGAATAACCTAGGCTAAATAAATATTATGCAGGCAATGTGGAAAATTGTCTTTAATGGATAGAGGCTTGGCTTCGTAGTTGACGAAAGTGTAATGACCATCTTTGTTATGATACAAATGTGGGAAAAAGTATTTAAGGGACATATCCTTGGTTACACAGTAGAGTAGTTAGAAGTGATGGATGGGTTAATTAATACCAAGGTTACGTTGTATGTGATAACATTTTTTGACAAATGGCTGTCGTTTCAGGATATATATATATATATATATATATATATATATATATATATATATAATTCAAATAAAAAGAACATACATTTTATTAGAATAGTAATTTGGTGTTTATTTCCTATTAAATCACTATAGGTTCGATAATTAATCCTGGGGAAGGTATTCATGCAATAACGTATCAAGGAAATGCATTTCACATGGTTTCTTTGCGAATGTGTTGGAACAACATGCCAAGGGCTGTTCTGAAGAGTCTTTTGAATCCTTTAGATGACCTTCGCGCTCCTTGTGTTAAAGATTAGTATAGAAACAGCATGTGTCGGTTGTTTTGAATTGTAATACTGAGTGAACATTTTCAATCGGAATTGGTCTGCACTTAATAAAAATGTTTTTAAAAAAAAGAAAAGAAAGGAAAGAAAAAGCCTTAATTACCCGTCTCCATTACCATTAAAACATAAACCTCAAGAGTACAAACCTAGCCTACTTCCTTTTCAGATTTCATTTACGTGCTCTTATCTGCTCTCGTCTTATTGTGGACATGCACATATTGTAATTAATTTTCTTGACAATCAATTTTTTATTTAGAGCCATCTTAATTAATAACGTCACGGCAGCTCACTTTTAAAACGCCCCTGGGCCACGGTGGTGGCGTTTTAATTCAAAACAGACTTAATTGAAGGTTCCGAATACGGCAACACAAACTCCAGCCCATTGGGAAAGGCTCCGAGCTCTCGTGTCATTTCTGACTGACAGGCGCGCGAGAGGCTAGCTTTAAACTGCTTCTGAGTTTAGCATGCCATTTGCCGATTTTCCTAGGATGCGGTATTGGAGCATTGGACCACGTGGAGTATTCTAGCGTACATTGCAAACCATCATCAATGACCTCGAGCCTGCCAGAAATAGCCCTACGTATTGGGAGCGGTCGAGACGTCTTACATTTTTAAACAGCCTTTTAAAGCTGCGCTCAATGGATCATTTCATTTCAAGATCATAACGTGTCAAGCGTGCTGCCTTCTTCAGTGAAATGGCGTCGTACGCCAAGCTCACGTGCCCTGGCGCTCTAACACAGCAGCACGCTGTGCTGGAGACGTTTGGATGTTTAGTCTCTTCTTTAATGAAAAACCTTGAGTGGGGATGTTTTATGAATGTAGTGGTCGACCCTGGCGTCATGTGAGTCATTGTGCCCCCCCCCCCCCCACTCCCCCCCCCCACTGCTCTGGCCTACTTTCATGCATAGCCAATGGGGAAGGAGGCCATCCCTTTTGTGTATATTTACTGTATGTCGTATTCCTGTCTTTCTCTGCAGACAGATTGCCTCTTGGGAAAATGGGATTTGTTATTTAGAGGCCCCTATCTAGGGACACCGATGAATTTAAATTGCGCCGCGACTCGCACCCCCACACACCCCCCTTCTCGCTTTCCCCGTTTTGCACCTCACGGAAAGAAGCTCTGTCCCTAAACGGGTCCGCTTTTGGGCATTAATGTGGGCCCAATTCTTTTTTGTTTGCAGTGAACCAGTACCACGGTAGGACAGAGGAAGGAAGTGGAGGCCACACCCAATTAGCCAACACTGTAAGTAATTATTTTATGCTGTTTTGTGTTGTGTTCATTAAATGCCAATGGGGTTCACTAATGTGACACGGACAGAGTGCTATGTGTAAGGAATCCAATTAGACAGCATATTTTATTTAAAAAAAAAAAAACAGGACATTCAACCTTCATGTAGGGCAAATAGAGCAGTGCATGATGGGATACTCGTATAGGTGCTATAGCTGCAGTAGTGCTCTTATAAATGGAATTCTATTATTAGCCTGGCAGCTGGTGACTTCACACATTAGTCAGGTGGAGCCCTTCTCCCTGTGCTAATGGCTAATAAGAGATGGCAAGTGTGACTTCATCTGATTTAAACACAGACAACGAAAGGCTGGGGAAAAAAAGCATCCAGTTAAACTTGATGGTACATTTGAAAACCATGTTTATAAGAGCCTGTGTTTAACAGTCAGGCAAATTAACTTGACCAGGTTGAATATGAGTCATTACTATTTACTGGATGGGTGTTGTGTTGGATATAAAGTGCCAAGTGGACAACTGGCAGAAAAATACTATTTTCTGACTATCTATTTTAAACCAGACATTAAGTGAACAATTTTGCCTGTGGTATGGGTGGATTTTTGGGGAGGGATTGTGTGGAGTGTTAGTTACCGGAGTCTGTTCTCTGGTTGTTTGATGGATAGTGCACCGTGATGGAAGAGGATACCTGCTTATGCCCTTGAGCGTGGGGGTGGGGGTAGGCATGGGTGGGGGGAGGCGTGATTGATGCAAGGCACATCCTGCCATCAACACTGCCCAAAGACACATGATCGTAAACCAATCAGATCTCCCGGTCCCATCAGCATCTGTATTCATCACGTCCGTGCTGCTGCATCACAGTCCTCTATGGTCACTGTGTGATGTCCGTGCTGCTACATCACGGTACTCTATGGTCACTGTGTGATGTCCGTGCTGCTGCATCGTGGTACTCTATGGTCACTGTGTGATGTCCATGCTGCTGCATCACGGTACTCTATGGTCACTGTGCCCCGACCGTGCCCTTGCATCGCGGTACTCTATGGTCACTGTGTGACGACCGTGCTGCTGCTGCATCACGGTACTCTATGGTCACTGTGTGATGTCCGTGCTGCTACATCGGGGTACTCTATGGTCACTGTGCCCCGACCGTGCTGCTGCATCACGGTACTCTATGGTCACTGTGATGTCCGTGCTCCTGCATCACAGTCCTCTATGGTCACTGTGTGATGTCCATGCTGCTGCATCACGGTACTCTATGGTCACTGTGCCCCGACCGTGCCCTTGCATCGCGGTACTCTATGGTCACTGTGTGACGACCGTGCTGCTGCTGCATCACGGTACTCTATGGTCACTGTGTGATGTCCGTGCTGCTACATCGGGGTACTCTATGGTCACTGTGCCCCGACCGTGCTGCTGCATCATGGTACTCTATGGTCACTGTGATGTCCGTGCTCCTGCATCACAGTCCTCTATGGTCACTGTGTGATGTCCGTGCTGCTACATCGGGGTACTCTATGGTCACTGTGCCCCGACCGTGCTCCTGCATCACAGTCCTCTATGGTCACTGTGTGATGTCCGTGCTGCTGCATGGTGGTACTCTATGGTCACTGTGTGATCTCCGTGCTGCTGCATCGTGGTACTCTATGGTCACTGTGTGACGCTCCTGCAGGTGGAGAGTAGCTCTGCCGCGCTGCCATGGCCACAGCCGCCCCACGGACATTTTTCCGTTTCTCTGTCTTTTCATGTGACTGCATTATCAGAGATTCCCCTTTCCTAATCCTCCCGGCTCACAGGATAATCCACGGCATGCTTCTCTGCGGAAGAGAGCAGCTACACACATTTGCTTGGAGATGAGGTCATAAGGGCACTGGCTCTGTGTATCCGAGGGTTTGCCGCCTTAATTTGATACGAAGGAGGATGTGAACTGCCCAGAATGGAACAGCCGTTAGTCTCAGGGGCATTCTGGGAAAGCCCCCTGGAGGACTGACCCTGTATCCGCCTGCTGCTGAAATGTGTTTGCGTCCCAATGCAACACACAAATCTAAACCTGCCGGCAGCCCTTCCTGTGCTGTGAGAGGCTGTTTTATAACTCTGCGAAGAGCACGTGATCCTGTGTTGGGGTTCTGTGGAATGTGCAGCATGTCTGAAGGTTGCAGGGCCATGTCCACGTCGGTGTCGCTTTGGCCCACTTCCCCAAGAATTTAAAAGCGTGTAGTTAGCAACCCACTACGCCACGCAGATGATGATTGGTGGGTTACAGGGTCACATGTGGTCCCTCGTGTAGTTCAGGAATTTTAAGCAAACAACCTGTGCCTGTACAAAATGCCGCACAGGTATAAATGCTGTGCCCGTTCACACAACACAAATTACATGAACTGTGCAGAAGTATAAAACCGCCTTTGAACATTAGCTTTTCTGTCCAGGGTTTTCGCTGGTGCCTGATAAATTAAATTGCAAGATTGTTATTGAGGCACACTGCTGCTCTGCCGACAGTATGTACTGTTATCCAATCAGTATTTATTTTTATGCTGAAGTACAATTGCTCTAAAATAAGTTTATGAAGATGTATGTTAAGTTTGCAAGCTTAAGGCTGTGTGCTGCAGTGTGGGCCACCAGGGTCGTCATGAGAAGTGCTACAGGGTTTAGTCCCAACAGTGCAATGTTGTGATGGAAACACCGCCAATAAAAGCTTGAATATTGAAGCCATAAAAATAACTGTCAATACCATGGGTAACCCTGTACTAAAAGAATACTGTGTGTCATCTGTTACATGCCCTTGTAGTGCACTGGAAATTGAGTTACACAAAACCCAAACTGTGTTTGTGAAGGAAAGGTAAACTTTGGCATCTATTTTTAAGTCAAAGTGATGGACAAATAAGTGCATATAAGCCAAAGAATATACAGTGAAATGATGAAAATAGACCATTCAGTCTATCAAGGCTCATCATTTACCTACAGGCTTGAGCGCATTTCATCAAGCCTTGACTTAAACACCCTCAGGCTCTCCTCCTCTGCTACTAGACTTGACAAGTTCTTTGATTCATTGGAGAAAAATATATATATGGGTATTCCCCAGGGAAAATGGCCCCTTTTCAATCTTGACTTGTCTGATCTTTCTGATATTTCAGCCCCATAATCTTATCTTTGGTCCTGTGTTTCATTTCCTAACATTTCATTACGTTTATATTTGATGCCAGGAACTCGTTTAGTTGCCCTTCTTTGTACTTTTTTTCCCCTTTCATTGCGCAAGAGCTTTTCTATCTTTCTTGCAATATGCTGCCCAGGGCTATGCACGTGTGTGGACTGACAAATTCATTCCATAACATCAGCGTAACCTCAATTAGTTTATATCTATGTACTTTTAGGTGTGCTTTATGCTACACGTCCTAGCATCACATTGGCCTTTTTTTTAAAAACTGCTACACACAATGCCCGGCTCCTGACAGACATTAACCCACTCCTCCCAAGCGTGCGGTACTCCCGGTACTGTTTACTTGAGTCCAGGCTAACCGGAGTGTTTCCGAGGGGCTTCTAAAGCGCGGTGACGTCCCTGCGAAGCGCGCGAGCGCGGTGCGTTAAGGACGGTTCTGGATCGCGTCTCGCGCTCTCGGCACTACGGCGTGACAAGGCCCCCCTCTCGCGTCCCCTCTCCCCGGGGCGCATTAAGGCCGCTCGTGGCGGCACGGAGTGCTTTTAGCGCCTCCCGCTATAGACGCGGCTCTCATGAGGGACGCTTTCGGCAGCGGGGCCACGCTGCCGCCGCGCGCTGTGCTGTTCCTCCCCACCTTTTGCCAATTTTCCTGTTCCCGGGCGCGCCTCGCTCCTGATATCTGAATCCTGTCACGACAGCGTTTAATTTAGCTTTCGAGCTCCTTTTGATTCGCACTTCGACCGTTCTGCCACGGCTCGAGGGGAATCGGGCGCAGTTTTATACCGGTAATGTATGTGTGGATAGAGGAGTCAATAATAATGGGTCAGGGCTGCCTCATTTATTTTATTTTTTTGTGGCAAATCGTGCAAACAGTGCACAGGGCGTTCATATGCGAGGTATGAGAGCCCGTTGTAAGCTGGGCAATATTTTTTAGAAAAAACCTCATCATAATAATAATTTAAAAAATAATCTAACCTGTTGAAAACCATATTATTAGAGTCATATTATTAGCGGCAAAAACAAATACATTCAGTGTCTTTGAGAGAATGGGTCCTGTAAGGCTTCTGAAGGTGCTGTACTAAATGGCCCAAACCCTGTTGCCGTTGGGTCTTTTTAGAGGACATTTTCACTGTTTCACATTTCACTGCTCACGTCAAGTCCATCGCCTCGTCCGTGCGCTACGATAATCAGAGTGTGCAGAATCTATCCCGAAAGTAAAAACACGGTCTGAGGCTCCCTCCGAAGCCGATTGGGTGAAGCGCGGATGGCGGCGATGACACCATCTGATAATTGTTGCTCGGTTACGTAACGGACTGGCAGGGAGAACCTTGGCGCTCGCTGGCGAGCTAGCGCGGCGGCGGCGGCAGCCGTAGTCCCCCCTCTTGTTCGCGCGGGCGATGACCGGGACGTGCTGGCCGCGGCGTAGACTGACCTATTGACCGGGCCGGGGGGAACGCCGTGTTCCTCAACGAGAACAAGACGGATTACTCTGCTAATCGCGGGCGCGGCTTGTGTTTGGGGGGGGGGGGGGGGGGTGCTTTCGCGCACGCACACGCGACCCGACCCGGGCCCTCTCCGGACCGCGCGGCAGAACCCGCCATTATCGGTGCGGCGCCGGCGCCAGCAGGGCACGGAGCCAAGCCCGGCGGCTCGCTGCCCGGCACAGCCAATGGGCCGAGCGCGATGGGGGGGGGGGGGGTCAAATTTACATAAACTCGGCCGATTGGCTGTTTGTGGGAGTAAAACCGGCTCCCATCTGCTCCCGCACCGATTGCCATATAAGGGCGTCTGATTGGCCCGGCTCTCTTGTGCTCGTGAAACGGCTGTTTTTTATCTGAAAAGTTCACTGTAGCCCGCGGGAGAAGGACCACCCACTGCTTCTGCCTGCCCCCCCCCCCCCCCCCCCCCGCCCCTCAGTCTTTGTCTAATCTCTATACCCCCGCGTGGGCGGGATATACGCCATTCTGTCCTTTCTGTCTGAAAAACCGAACTAATCCCGCTTCCTGGAGTGGGCTGTGGCGAAGTACTCCAGGTCCATTAGTTTGCGTGTTCAAAGTGCCGCACCGGGCCTGCTCTCGCCCGCTCGCCCGCCCGCCCGCCCGCTCGCCCGCTCGCCCGCTCGCCCGCTCGCCCTTGTCCGGGAGGATACAGCAATGAGTGGACTTTCGTTACGAGGCCTACATGCCAACGACGAAACGACGGTGTGATGCGTGCGTCATCGTTCTCCGTCCCGGCCCGAACAAAGCAAACACATTAAATAAATAAATAAATAAATACATGAGGCTCGCTCGCCATTGGCTTTCTAGTGCTCTTAATCAGTCCTTCGTTACACTTAGATGGCGTACATGCCGTACATGCATCCCCCTGAGTTACGTGAGTAAAGAGTGATCAAGCAAACGACCCTTAGGCCAAGAGACAAGAGTGCGTGTGCAGGATTACAGGGGACCGATGTTCCGTAACCACGTCAACCAATTGCTCCCGTTGTTTGTGTAGAAAATCCAATGGAATAATGGCAATGATATCATGCATGGACAAGGATGAGTGCACGGAAGTATTCAGAGCTCTATATGGCTGAAGTATCATATCGGAAATGTCCATTTAGTTTTAGATTTTATGTAGACAGTGTTGTCCGGGTGTATTCCAAATGCAGTGAAGTGTCATGTATACAATACAAATTTAGGTACAAATATGAAAAACGTTTTTGTGGAAATGACACTGCTTTATGGATGGTGACCGGACCAGATATGTATTTGAAATGGTTCCACCTTTTAGACATCCATTAAACACCTGCCAGGTCCTGACAAGAAAAGAAAAAAAAGAAAGAAAGAAATGATTTAAGCAGTATGCAGAACAGAATTATTCTGCTGCATGTTCCTCGGTTTAAACTTGTACATGCAGGCTTGAAAATACTCAGGGCTCTGCAGGCACGTTTTTGAAAGTTACCGGCGTGGAAAGAGAACCGTTTTAAATATGCATGTGACCCGGGTGCTGTGCTGACCGTAAGGGCTGGCGCCGGCGTATCTGTCGGTTACACAGAGGCATTGTGGGCCGTTTGTGTAACTGTCGTGTGTCACTCAAAGGCTGTCAGACGACTCATCAGCGCACATCGCGCTCGTGTCAACCCGCTCTGATGTGTCATAACACACGAGTTTCGATTGTGATGAAACTTCGGAATGTCGAGTTGTTATCTAATATGCACGTGTGAAATAAAGCATTTTATTCTGCAGTGAAAGTTAAACAGTGAAACAGTGAGTCAAATGGGCTCGGTGAATATTAAACAGTGAAACAGTGAGTCAAATGGGCTCAGTGAATATTAAATATATATTAAAATATGTAATGTGCACAGGCGGGTTGAGGTTAGACATTATGGCTTAATTAAATGAAAAACTGTAGGCAGCTGTTGGTCTGTGCACGTGTCTCTTTGTGGTTTAAGTGATGTAAAGTGCAAACGTTTAATCCTTCTCAAACTCGCCCCGAATGAAAAGATTTGTTTTAAAAATAAGCCTCTCAGTCCAGTTGGTTTGCGACAGGTTCAGGTGAAAAATACCAGTTGTACCTGGGGGTCAGATAGCAGCTAAATCAGTTCCAGGGGTAAGGATGCCACCCCCTCCCCCCCCATCCCCTTCGGAACCCCCGCCTCCCCTCTTCCCTCACGCAAATGCCAAAGAAAAATATCCAGAGACTCGGATAATCAAGACTGAACGGATGCTTAGGGGTCAGCTGGTCGGCTTCTTCATTGCAGAAATTAGCCAGCTGCTGGCGTGTGTGTGTGTGTGTGTGTGTGTGTGTGTGTGTGTGAGTGAGTGAGTGTGACTGCCTGTGTGTGTGTGTGTGTGTTTATGCATGCATGTGTGTGTGTGTGTGTGTGTGTGGGTGTTAGTGTGTGAGTGTGTGTGTGTGTGTGTGCGTGCCCTTGTGCACGTGGGTGTGGGTGTGGGTGTAGGTGATTTCCTGCTGGGGCTGAGCGAGATCTCCATGGCAACTGGAGGAAGGGCCCTGGGCACCTGCTGGCGGAATTCCACAGTCCTCCCACCCCCGAGCCAGCTAAGCTCAGCTGACCCCCGCCCCCCAACCCCCCTGCCACGTCACGGGCACTAATGCCCTGCTGACCCCCGCCCCCCAACCCCCCCCGACATGGGCACAAACGCCCCACTGCCCCCCCCCCTCGACATGGGCACAAACGCACCACTGCCCACTGCCTCACGGGCACTAATGCCCCCCTGACCACTGCCCTCCCGCCATGAACACAAGCGCCCTGCGGATCATTGCCCCCCCCCCCCCCCGCCATGGGCACAAACGCCCCACTGCCCCCCCCCCTCGACATGGGCACAAACGCACCACTGCCCACTGCCTCACGGGCACTAATGCCCCCCTGACCACTGCCCTCCCGCCATGAACACAAGCGCCCTGCGGATCATTGCCCCCCCCCCCCCCCCCGCCATGGGCACAGACGCTCCACGCTGATGCGCGAGCAGTTTCCGGGGACATCCATCTCTGGAGCGGGGCCTGGTACTGGGTTTATAAAAGTCCTCGCTTCTATTCTGAGCGTGCCTGCTAGTGCCAGAAACACAGTCCGGCCAATCAGGCGGCTCGGGAGGGACCGCATCCGAGCCCGCTGGAGTACAGTCTTCAGATCGCCTGCCAATCCCCTTCGTCTTGGAGGAAAGGACTGCTCTTAAAGGGGCGACGCACGGCCACACGTGAGAGCATGACTGCAGAACACGCGGTCCCAGCTACACCACTTTACTGATTACATTCTTACTCATCTTATATGTATGTATTTCCATCTTTTGGCTAAGTGTTTGCACAGTGCATTATTATTATTATTATTATTATTATTGTTATTATTATTTCGCAGTATTGTCATCTGACCCAGGGTGCTGCACAGTGATTGAAAGCCTTTGGAATAATAAAGGAGCTAAAAGCTGAGGTCTCCTGGCATGTTGGAGTGCTCTATAGAGCTCCCATGTTTTCATGCTGTTATGGAAATGTCACACAGCTCACCCAGGGAGAATGCACACACACACACGCACACACACCGCTCAATCAGTTCAGACTGCACGCACACACATGGCGAGGTAACGGAGAAAGAAATCGGAGGAAAGGAGGGGTCAAGAGTGGCCCTGTGGAAGCCCTGAGCCCCCTGTCAAACGCAGTGCTTTGTCCATCTCTCGGGTTTAGAGCGGGGGCGCGCGGAGGGGGGGGGGGGGTGCGGGGGCGGGTGGTGCTGTTAAAACGGTCATCCCCTCTATCGATTGTTATCCCCCCCCTTCATTTTATCTTAAAAACAAGAGTAAGAAATGCAGTGAAACCTCCCTCCCTGTGTAGCTGTTGCAGGCTATTTGGTCCAGCTGCATGGCGTCTGGGCTGAGAGATAGAGGCCGGTCTGCACTGTGACTCATCCAGAGTGAGCTCTGACAGGCTTACGCTGGACTCCCTAATAGCGCTGGGTAGTGAAACCAGAGCACCCAGTCAGGTAGAGAAGCCCATTTTAGCCGATGTCCTGTTTCCAATTAACTCGGAAGTAGCCACAGTTTGTTGGCCCTCTCTTTGAATTGCTGGTGCTGTGCCACGAAGACAAACAAGCTCTGTGCAACATCAACATCTGCTCTCCACTGCCCCCGCAGGCGTTATTCTGTAATGCACCCTTGGTTTCAGTTCACCTGCACGGTGTTCCGTGAGAAACGTGGTACCGTAAGACATTGAAGACACAGTTAAATATGCTGGTCTACTCTGTTTTGCACCCTTCGTTTTACTTCACCTCCACAGTGTTCCGTTATGAATGTGGTACAGGAAGACATTGGTGACACAGCTGCATATTTTGCCTGACTTTGTGTTTCTGCAGATTTGTGTCACCTGATTATGAAGTGTGCTGTCGGTGTCTGTCTGGCATACACAGTGCAGCGTAATTCATGTGCGGTTCAGGACCGTTCTTTTCTGAGGCGTCTCCAAGCCCTCCGTGCAGAACGTGCCTGAGCGAGCGAGAGAGGGAGAGAGAGAGAGAGAGAGAGGGAGAGAGGGAGAGAGGGAGAGAGAGAGAGAGGGAGAGAGAGAGAGAGAGCCAGGCTGATGGCACTGAGGGATGAGGTATGAGGGATGGGGAAATGACTGGGCAGGCTGCTCATTGGCTGTCTCCATAGGCTCCTCCTCCTGGGCATCAGCAGTGTAGCTCAGGGCAGAAGGACAAATCCCATTGGCTGCCCCCCCACGCCCCCACCCCCTCTGCTCTTCAGTTGAGGATGGTGGGGTTGGGTGGGGGTGGGTGTTCCCCCACCAATCGGGACCCAGCGGGTGTGGCGCATCAGAACCAACCAGGAGAGAGCATTCCCGGTCTCCTCCCCTCACACCAGGTCTGCATGAGAGAACCTTCATTTGAGACACCCCAGATTTTATTATAAAACTCAAAATCAATGTCCAAACCTGAATCGTTAAACAAAATAAAAAAATTGCAGTTGTTCAGTAAACTGCTGATTTTCCAGTATCCCTGTTTTTACACCCCAGATCTTTTTTTGCCCTTGTGTAAAGAGCGTGAGCCACAAACGGCCACTTCCTGTTTCCCCCGCTGCAGAGAGGGAGACCGCGTTAGTGTGGAAGTCGTTCGGCCCCGCCCTCTGGCCGCTGTGTGTGAGCGGGTTGCCGTGGCGATGGCGAGGGGAGCATCCTCTGTGGAAGCTGTCAGTCAGTCAGCGTTGTCCGGGCTCGCCGTTCGGCCCCGCCCTCTGGCCGTTGTGTGTGAGCGGGTTGCCGTGGCGATGGCGAGGGGAGTGTCCCTCTGTGGAGCAGGGAGATAATGGGGCCGGGGGCTTCGTCAGCGATCCGGCCCCGCCCCTGCCTGGCAGGCGCGCGCGTTAATTTCCCCTCCCTCAGCACAACCGCCAGCACGCCGACGAGCTGACATTTTAAACACGTTAGCTCCCCCCCCCCCCTCCCCCAACCCCCCCGTGAGAGTCATTAGACCCCAGGAGGGGCTTATAGTGCACACTATTCATATTCCCAGTCTGCTTGATGTGCACAAAAAAACTCATCATTTCGCTGGGTGGCAATCTGGCAGATTGACTTCCTGAGCGTATTTGTGTTGACTCCTGTTTTTTTATTTATTTATATATTTTTTATAACAATCACATCTTATCCGTCCTAGGTGCGGGGAGGGGGGGGGGAGGCTGCATTATTTTGGTATCCTTTTTGCGAAGATACGCAGTTGCACTTATTCTGGGAAGTGTGACTGCCGTGACGCTATTATTGAAAATAACAGCGCAAGCGAGGAGCAGGAGACAGTCCGGTTTCTGTTCCCTAGCAACAGCACACAACCTTTATTTTTATCTGTCCCAAAGGTTGTGTTCACTATTTTACTGAGCCAAGAACGGGGTCTCTCGACCCGTGTTCCGTGTGGCGACAGAGGTGTGGAGAACCCGCTGCTCCTGGAAAGACGGGTGTGTGTGGGATCTCACGTTTCCCGAAAGCGAAGACTGAGTCCGAAACTTTGAGCTATAGGCCTGGATTCAAACATCATTTGTCCTGAATCGTGATTCTCAGTTAAATGTATTGCTGACATGGTTTGAAGAGTTTTTTTGGCAATCGCCAAAATTAACCCGCAAAACCATGTTTTTTGACGTTACAGTAAGTGCATGTTCTAAGTACAATTTCAGGATCAGTGTTCACTGCATTCAGGCAATGTATCCAAAACCTGACCAGTTATGGATTCACTTAAGTGCTCGTCCACCAGGGGATGAATTGAGAACTAGGAGCTGGTTTATAGTCTCTCATGAGGAATAACGGCAGTTGGCTTTCTGATATTGGGAAGACAGTTCTGGGCTCATGCTGAAGACTTGGCCCCCACGGTTGGCCCAGATCTTCAGGACAGTCTGGGTTCGGATGGAGACGGAGCTGTGACTGCTGGCACTTGATGCCTCAGTTTACAGACGTGGACCGATGGCTTTAATCTGATCAAATCACAAAGCAGGGTCATCAGGTTAGCCGAGTAAAACCCAGAACAGCTCTTTTTACTTTCGTCTATGTTGCAATTTTGGGAGGGTTCCAGGTTTTACCAGCTAGCTCGGTAATCCTGCTTTGTGAAACAGGGTCCAGGTCTGTAGGTGATATCCACTATTGAAGTGATGCCCCAAAGGGCAAGTTGGGGTCATCTTTGGGGCAAGATCAGGACCATGTCATGTGATCTTGAAATGAGAAAATATGAAATGGCCCCCCGTCTCTGTAGCAACAACAAGCAGGCTCAGGAGGGCTGTTCAGGGGTGAGAGCTGTCTCCAGGGAAATGAATCACTCAGTGTTGATCACTTCATCAGACAAAGCTCTGCATATTTGCTGTGAAGAAGCTGGATAGCTGTGCACGGCTCCCTTGTAAAATGGTGAATTTAACACACTGGGATGTTAAATTCTTAGCGGTGACAAGCTATCATGAGATTGGAAACACTGAACAAAGCACACCCAAGCGTAGTTTAGCAGTTAGCTTTGCGGTGTTACTTCTTGTGGCATTTTGACCGCAGCTATTGTGGAGCTGTTTAGATAAAGCTGACGGGCCTATTGTACCATAGAATAAGAGTTCTGTGGGTTAATAGTGGGAATGACAAGTCCTTTCTTTAAAGGAGATTATCCAACACACACACACACACACACACACACACACACACACACACGGGGGCGCACAAGCTCACACGTATGTTTTTGTTTTGAAATGGAAACTCTCTGAGCTAACATTTAATTTTCCAACTGGCCCTGTGGCAATATCAGGCTCATTAGACCATGCAATAACAAACAAACCTACAAACAAAAGAACACTGGAAAAATATACTTAAAATACAACTGGAATTATTTACATTACGACCATTCTGGGCCACTTTGTGTCAGTGAAAGAAATGCTCATTATGAAGCTGCTTGAATACCCCGGGAACTTTAAAACAAACGTTAATAATAAATAATGAGAGAACGACAATCCAAGTCAGCTGCATCTTTAATCACATTAGGAACATTAGTTTATAGGTGCTTAAAAGTACCATGTTTGCAAGCTTTTTTCTTTTTTTTTCATTTTTTTTTTCAGTATTTGCCCGTTTCATCAATCAGTTGCCCATGCATTAATCAACATATCATAATCCATTTATCAGTCTGCAAGCCTGGTCAGTCTGTCCATCCATTCACTTCCAAGCACATTTAATCTAAGCCAGTGTTTCTCAACCCTGGACCTGGGGACCCGCTGCCCTGCATGTTTTAGAAGTCTCCCTGCTCCAACACACCTGATTCAAATGAGTGGGTTGTTATCAGGCTTCTGCAGAGCTTGAAGACGACCCATTCGTTTGAATCAGGTGTGTTGGAGCAGGGAGACTTCTGAAACATGCAGGGCAGCGGGTCCCCAGGACCAGGGTTGAGGAACACTGATCTAAGCTACCATTGGCACGCGTCCTTGTCATGGCGATTCACGCTATTGGAGCATTCGAAGATGGAAGCACGGGATTCAAATATCAAATAAACAAGCCCAGGGCAGCCGGTTAGCATTCCACTGTCCAAGTGGCTACCTAAATGCCCCCAAGTTGCTGCAAAACGGTGAATATGATCCTGTATCTGCACAGCATACAACCTCGCATTAGATGAGAGGAAACTGAATATACCCTGTGGGACGTGATGGTTACAACAAATACGCCGTGTCGGAACACCTCGAAAACAGACGACCAGAAATTAGGTCCTGACGCTCGTTTAAACCACAAACTGTGAGCCTCTGCAGTGGGGGGAAGGCATCTAGGGTGCCCGGCATCGGCCGCTCTCCGTGGTGCTGAAACCCACTCACTGCCACTTCTCTGTCGTGGCCTCTGATTCTAAACCAACCACACATACTGCGTTTTCCTTTCTTTCTTTCTTTTTTTTTTTTTTTTAAAAAGCGCACTTTCCTACACCTGATCTGACACGTTGCTCCAGGAGATGATGAATATAAATTGGCTGCTCTGCTCGGCTAGCTCGGCGCACCCAGATTGTTCTGTTGTTACTTAAGGAGACCTGATTATCGAGGAGATACGGCTCCTTCTTTCAAAGAACAGTCAGTCGGAACAGGGAAAAAGGGACTTGGAGGGACGTGAGGTCTTGCGTAGTCAGCACGCCCCCGCTGGGATAGGTGCCGGGATGGGGGGTGGGGCCGAGCGCTTTGATCAGAGGAACGCTCGGGCATGTGACAGATCCATAGATGGTGCTGATAAATCACAGATAAATCATCCAACACACCACATACCAGCAGCCCTGCCTGTGACCCTGCGGCGATATGACCCTGTCGACAAAAATGCGGCGAGACCATTGAGCAAACACCACACGTTATCGCAGCCCGGTACCGTGGCTAAACCACTCTCTGGAGCCACATTTAAAATGCATCGCGTGTCGCGGAAGTACAATAGGCTATAATGTGTTCTGAGATACCATCAAAGCACAGCCGCCCGTGGGGATCCGAGCGGCCCGGTTTGTGGAAGATATTCACTCTTCTCGCTCAGTGAAAGCGCGGGCAGAATCTTGGAGGACTAGCCTATACTGCTTATATTCGTTTTTTTTTTTTTGATTTGCCGATCGAGGCCACTCTCCACGCTGTGACACCGGCCTGTGCCGATTTCTGAGATCCGTGCGCTAAAAGCTGTATTTTTGTCTTCACGGAGATGGTTCACTCTGTCATCCTCATTATTCCTTCAACCGCCCAGGGTTTAATTGCCAGAAAAACAGTTTAAGAGACATTATTGATAGGACCGTGTTCACCCTTTCAGTCTATTTAAATATTTTCGTGCTAGATTAAGTTCGCTAAACACACAATTATAAAAAGCCGTTCGCGTGTTTCGTTCTGAATTTCAAGTAGGGCATTGGTTTCCGAACGAGGGTCTCAGCCGTCCCCCTTTTTTACCGTTTGAACAAACGGCTCAAGCCTCGACCGGCGAATGCACGCGGAGCCGGCAGGACGCCCGCCGGTCCGCGCGCAGTCCGCCAACGCCCTGCTGGTTTTTACCTCGGCCGCCACGTTCGGCCCCCCCCCCACCCACCCACCCCCCGCCCCCAAGAGACAGCCGAGTGGAAAAAAAGCACGTGTTGTTTTTTTTTTCCAAAGAGGGGCGACCAACGCAGGAGATAGGAGCTGGCATTTTGGAAATGGCGGAAATCTCGCGCTCCATACAGTACGGTGACATTTCGCCTCAATGGGCTGTTTAGCTTGAGAGCTTCCCTTTATGCGCGTTATCATCTCTATTGATTCCCGATGAGCCAGGCATGAATGAGCACAGATTTCTAAAGCCGCCGAGTCTTTTTTCATGGGCCTTGCCACTTTAACAGTTTGTAGGAGATTACTATTCAAATATATTCAGACTGATATCGCAAACGCTTCAGTACACAGCATTGTATTTTCCTTTACTGCTGCACAGAACACTGCTTCTTAAGTAGACTAGTAGTTGCAATGGCGTATTATTATGAATTCAATCTAGCGATATTTAAGTATTTATTAATGGGATACAAAATAGAAACAAAACTACAGATTTCTTGAGTAGCCTATATTATTATTTCGGTTACATGTCACAGGAAATTACATGGCTGTTTATCACTCACAACCATTACTATTTTTATTATTATTTGCTCCTTAATATTGTGAGCAGTACAGCACTGTATCAATGATTCACTCTGCAAGTACGTACTTACTCCCGGCATGAAAAGCTTTTTTTGATACTCGCGTTTGCTTTCCTTCGTTAAGTTACATATTCAGAAGGTCCTACCGAGCCCCCGTTTCTCTGTTCCATGTTTCTGCGTGTTATTATATGGGGTCAATGAATGATTTCCGCATATTTCATTAGAACTGTTTCTGAACCACTGCTTATGTAGTAATTTCTGATCCTCTTGGAGCTGAATGGCTTGCTTAGAGTTGCCCACCCACTGATTAGCACAACAATAGCATTCTCTCTGTCCAATGGGAAAATTGCAAGGGAGGAAATGATCCAGTTCCCGTTGCCAAACGCGCGCGTACACGTGAGGAGCATAAAGCAGCTTTTCCGTCCGCGTGAGCCGTCCTATTTTTGTACGCCCGTAACGGCACTTACTTAGCATTTCTCAACGCTAACCAAACGCCGCTTGGTGTTCAACGGCTCTCTGCCACGACGGAGACCGGGGCAGAACGCGGCGGATGAGTCGGTGGCGGATGCCCCGCCCGGCTGTGCGGAATCCGACCGGCGTTCTGCACAGTTCGCACTGCCTTCTGGGAAGATTAAGGCCTCCTCGCTTTGATCCCGCTAACGAGATTCCCTGTGGCACTTTTTTTTAAACGCCGCCGCCGCCGCGAGTGAAATAATCCTGTTCTTCTCGGCTGACGGTTGGCTGTGCGCCTTAGCCCGCTCTCCGTCTTCCTGCTCCGTGACGTCGCTTTGCGGGAGAAAGAAAAAAAGAAAAAAAAAAAAGCTTGATTAAAATGTAAATGAGCCACGGCCTTGACTTTCAAGGCCCGGAATGCAAATAGCACTCCCAAGCAGATTCATTCGGGTCTTTCAAAAGGCAGTTCGCTCAATATGGAGAGGCCTAAAACCAGCACCAGGGGCCTCATAAAATGGTCTTACGGTGAAATTGTATCTTAAATAGTGGCTTATGCGGAAAAAAATGACTAAGTAGGCCTAGTTATTTATAAAATTTCACTTTGATGTGGATATTATTGCTTCTACGCAGACTTTATACTAGAGTCTATACCGCTAGTTATGTGGAGATACTGCACGGCTGAGGGTCACATTTAATTAATAATCAGTTTTAGGCTAGAAGAGACTGCCAGAAATTATTGTGAGGTTATTGACCGCATCCATGAGACGGCGTGATTATGAAGCACATGAGTTCAGATTGTAGTTGATTTGAGATTATATCACAGATGCGGTAAGACGCAGATATAACAGTTCTGACCAACGTGAGAAACTCTTTCGGTCTCAAGTTTCTTTGATAAATCAAGCGTAAGCACAACTTGGGAAACGGTCTTAAGGTTGCATTTAAGCTTAAATCCAAGAACATTTTTTTTAGATATGGGCTGGTTCAAAGTGCCCTAACCCAAAGTGACCCTGAACAACGCTCATTCTGGGACAACAAAGTAGTCACTGAAGGAACTACGTATGAGTGCATCTGATTAGGAATGTCTATCTTTCCAGTTCATAAAAAAAATCTACATTTTATTAGCCATTGCATAAAGCAAAAATTCAGCTTATTTTCCTGTAAAAATCTAGAACTGAAAGAACTGCCCAGAATTCTTACTGGGCATTTACACAACCTGGAATTGTTCAAACCACTATGGTTTGAGTTCAGTGTCTGTGCTTATTAACAGAACCCATCCCTGAAGGCCTTCTGTGTAGGTGAGATTTCAGGAGGGATACACACACGAGAAGGACAGTGAAACATTGGCTGTGAATGAAGGCATTAACCTGTATTTTATATTTCACTTTGTGTCCTTCTCGCGAATTTTCTTGGCAGAGGGAGTTTCCCTTCCTTTTGCAGTTCACGGAACAGATTTTATTATTTTTTTCCGCACGTTTATTTTAACCTGCGCTCCTGTGAATTAAGACAGCATCCAGCTCAGTGCAGCTCAAATGTGAGATTAATCGCTTTGAAGCTTGTGCCAGGGATGAGCGGTGAAGATGTACAGAGAGCTGCGGACTGCCAAGTCTCGACAATAACGCCAACATTCCTGAATTAGAGATCCCAAAATACCTTAACTGAAGCACCTGTGTTCATCACCCGGAGAGTTTCGCTTGGCATGCACGTATGCGTAATTACGGTGTCATTCTAGAAAAGACAAGCAATGGTTTAAGGCTGGCTTCGCAGCTTGATGAGCATTAAGAACCATCACTCTGCTTACCTGCTTGGCAGATGAGCCAATACTAGACAAAAACAGCTCAGGTGTTACGTAAATTAAACCTGCAGCTACAGTGTGTTGTAACTACACCATACATTGTCCAAGGCTACTAGTGCCTTAACCACATTGTCCAAGCCTAGTTTTTTTTATTTTTTTTACCCATGATTCCACCACTCTTTCTTTTAGACCTAATTCTTTAAGCACTACACCACAGTGCTGCCTTTCAAGCCCAGATATTTAATCATGATTTGACACCGGGGTCCAACAATGTTGTTTTTAAAGCCTGGATATTTAACACTGACCTACCAGTGCCGTCTTTCAAGTGTAATTATTTTCCGGCGATCCAAAAGTGCTGTCACTCGAGCCTAATTGCTTAACCATAGCCTTACAGTGCTGTCTTTCAAGCCTGGTTATTTACTCATGACCTAAAAGTGCTGTCTTTCAAGCCTAGTCCTTGGGACTTTTTTTTTTTTTTTTTTACCAGTCTATAGGATTTTTTTTAACACCATTGCCTCCATCACACCTTCCAGCTCAGTGAAGAATCTTATTCAAAGAGTGACAGGCCTTTGAAGCCCCTTCTCACCAACCATGATTAGAGCTCTCGGTGCAAATCCAGGACCTGGGGTTTCCCTCTACAGGAGGAGCAGTACCCACGGGCTGCTAGCCCCCCGGCTTTGAAGCCTTCTACCTGAGCCACTCCCACCCACGTTGGCCACGGGGGCATCCCAGGCACAAGCTGGTTTTTATTCTCGATGCTGATTCGTCAATTCGGTTTGATTGAGATGTTAAAGGTACGGCGATCTGTATTCAGCGTTTCTCTGGCAGATAATCTTCTTCGTCCGGAGAGAGGGAAACCTGTTGCTGGAGATGTTTGGACAGTGGAACCCTTTTTTAGAAAGAGGGGCGCAGCGGTTCTGGCCCCGTATAAACACATCTGGAGAGACGTCTCAGTGGAGCAGGGGGCCCCAAAATCATTAACCGAGTAAATATCACAAATATTAAATTAAGCTGAGATCTTAGCACGCCCGCCCTTTCATTTATGCACCTCATTTTTTCCAAAAAATTGTACAGACAGCAAGTTCCAAACGCCCACATTGCCGTTCCAGTCCAACCGGGAACACGAAGTTCCAGACGCATTGTGTCCCGAGAACCGCGACGCGCCGTGTCAGTTAGCTGTGATGTACGCCTCGTCATCGGACGGAGAAGAGCGCGCTGATAAGATGAGAGGAGACTTCTGAGCAGACGATCTGTCCTCCTCGGGCCGGGGCCGAGCTCATTTCTATTCCCCTTAGCGATTCGGGAGCTCGGCTCAGATGTTAATCACTGGGAGACAGATGGACGAAGTGGTGCTCTCTTCAGACGGGACTGAGGGGAGTCTTTGCTACTCCGGGAGCGAATCTTTTGGGCGGCGTTTCGCGTTGGGAGATCTTTGGGGGTGTCTGGGTGTGTGTTGCTAAGGTCGCATTGGTCGTGCTCTACCACAGGGCCAAGGTGGGCGTGGCCTGTCTCGCGAGTAACCCGTCTGCCAGTTCTGCGCCGTGGTTGAGTTTGGACCAGCTGCGGACCACCGTTTCTCAGAAAACTTTGGATTTTCTAATACGAACACTGTTAGAAACCCTTTAAGAGACCTTCAAAGACACTACCGCAATCTAAGTTTAGCCCGTTACGATCAGAGATTGTTATAGATTCACAGTTCTTCATTTTCTGAGACACCAAGTAGGAGTAAATAAGAAAATAGGGTCCAGGGGACGTTTGGTGGATGCACCAAATGTGTTAATCGGCCACGACAAGGGCATTTTATGTACCTGAGCATTTGGTCCGACTGAACACTCCCCTGGGGCTTTCTTAGCGGCCCTCTTCCAGGAACTGCATCCATTTTAATTAAATATGCATGTTAAATAATAGCCGTAAGGTAAATTATTGATCATGTTAACGGCCTTGCGCGCCCTTTAAAATGTTTTTAAACCTCGTTAAGATTGGGGCTACGCCTCCATGTCGGTAATGCTCATTTAAAACGGAGGAGTTTAAAGATAAGCATACAGGACAGCGGGTAAATGAAGACATCGGGCATTGCGGATTTTCAGGTGCCAGAGAAGTGGTGCAGCATTTGAAGTGAAGGCGAGCCAGAGAGAGGCCCAGCACTCAGCATGTGTGCGTAGTCCTCTGTCAGGTGAGCCAGAGGGACAGGAGATCAGATCTTGTTCCTCTCTGTGATGTTGAGCCCGCTTGACATGGAGCGCGGCATCCTGGGAAATGGCCCGACCCGCGTAGATGATGGCGCCTGACCTCTCGCAGCGGGAGTCTGGCCCGCGTCCCGAAGCGCCGGTTGACCTCTGACCCTCTCCGAGCGCCCCAGAGAGGCCGGCGGGCAGGTGGAGGAGGTTCGGCTCGGCTGTCGAGGGACGAAGATCAAAAAGCCGCGCCGTCGCGAACGCGCTCTGTGTCCAGCTGAGCTGACGAGGAGGAGGAGGAGGAGGAGGACAGCGAGGTAGTCTGCAGGCTGAGCCGTCTGCCATCGTTCTCGCGGGGTGCAGAGAAAATTGCCTCTTGGCTGAGCGGAGCGCTGCCTGTGTTTGGGCTTGCCAGTTCTGTGTACTGCGGAGAGAAAGAAGATGGCCGTTGGATCCATGCTGAGACCAGCCGATAAACAGCACGTCTTAGCAGAACCGCGCTGTGACGTTTTAGCGGGGTTGTCGCGACCGGGGGAACAGTGTCCGTGCAACGTCCAGCCAAGGTCACCTTTACGCAGTCGAGCCCCAGAACCGCAGACCTCAGAGTCCATCCCAACTGTGAACCAACCGGTCAAACGAACGTGCTGTGCTCCCAGAATGCACCGTTACACCCACCTCAATACCGAGCTCTTATAATCAGCGCCTTACACCAAATTGAGTCACGCTTTCAATTGATAAAAAAAAAGGAAATACTGGTAGTCAAAGCGCGATGTCTTAGCACTATTGTTAAAGAATACAATGTGGGGAAATGAACTACACTCGGTGTAATGAACATCCAGAAGTTCTCAAAAGAGACTAAAGATAGCGGGCCACTGAAAAACCATTTGTTCATTTACAAAGCCATTGTAAAAAGAAAGAAAGAGAGAAAGAAAGAAAGGATGTTCTAACGAGATCTGAATTACCACTAGCTTGATTATTTGTGAAATTTGAACTAAGGTTTGGGTTACAAAATGAGTGTCACCGATGGAAAAAATATAAGTCTAGAATAATGCAAGTAATGATCCCGATCAAAAGAAGACAAAAAATTAAATATTTTCACTTTTCAAAGCATTTGGAGCTGCCTCATGGTGTTTGGGTCTCAGACGCGATGCCTCACTGCTAAAATGGCGGACATTCTGACATGCAGTCAGTGCTTATAAAAGAGTTTGTCATCCAACAAATACTTAAGATCTGGTTGGGCCTCAAGGGGAGAAAAGGCTGTAGAGTCCTTCAGTATTCAATTAGATACATTTGGGTTATTATGTATGAATTTAATTAACAACCCATGGCATGGGATTCATATATATTACTCAGCTGAGCCTGTTGGGAAGAACCGCACGTAGAAGAGGGTGTGTTTTGGTAGGAGCTATGGGGAAAGCAGGAGTTTCCCTCAAAGGGGATGCTACTCATCGGCGTCGACTTGCCGACCTTTTGTGACAACGGCGTCCGCTCGTCAGTCAGATCCGTGGAGCGCGAGTGGGACTTAGTGCGGTACGAGGACCTGATGTTCCTCTCGTTCTCTCTCGACCTCTGCCCTGTTTGTTTGCACTGTGTGCATCTCTCTCTCTCTCTCTCCACGGTGTGACGGAGACTTATCACCTCTGCTGGCTCCTCGAGCACATCCCGCGCAAAACCCACCGTTGAGAAACCTTCTTCCTGTCTCGGCAAAAACGGGATGAAAGACGCAACAGGTGGATTGTGAGTGTTGGCTTAGTTCCTGTTACAGGTGGATGCAGTCAGAAACAGTGGGTGGTTTCTGTGCTTTGGGGATCATCCTGTCAAAACATGGTTCCTGGTTGTTGACTACGTAATATATTAAGATCCGGCAATTAAATTATATTAATTTGTTGACTCATTTAAATTCCTGCTCCCAGAAGAGTCACGACTAGTGTTTTTTTCACTAACCACGGGAAGTCTAACCTCCCCTACTCAAGTTCTCCTCCACTGCACACCCCCAAAGGATCATGGGACACAAAGCGGTGCCTTCCCTCGGGCGTCTCAGTCACGTGGCCTGTGTTAAGCCCCTTACTGAAGCCCTGAGCAGAGGGTCTGGTGCTCAGCTTTTAGGGGAAATGGGCAGGGTGTGAGTCTGCCTCACAGGGGGGCGGGGCTTCAGGCTGGATTGCCCCCCTCGCTGCATTCTGGCTCGCTTTCAGTCAGGAGTTTGGCTCAACCCCCCAGCCCCCAGCCCCCCCCCACGTTCCTCTCCTCCGGACACTCGCCAGCGCACCCTGGCACCCGCCACACAGGCTCCTGCCCTGCTGGGGGCAAGGCAACCTGGCAGCCTCACCCACCTGCATTAATATGATGTGTTTTTTCCCTTTGCTTATACCTGGGCTTAAAATCCAGGTTCAGAAAGTCAAAGTCCTCCCCAGTATTGTTCCAGTCGCCTGGGTTTGCTAATTAGCGCAGTTCTTCAGCCAGGAGGCAGAACTAAAAAGTTAAATCACCTGGCTAAGCTCATGGGTGGAAGAAACACATGGCAGGACTTTCACTTTCTGACCCTTGGACTTGAATATAAATGATTAATGTTAGATGATTATAATCTTTAGAAAGTCAGTCTTTTGTCAAGTCCAGTTTTTCTCGACTTTTCTCATAACTTAAGGCAACAACACAATAAAACTGCCAGCTAGAATATTAAGTAACCCAACAAATTACAGTTGGTCTTTATTTTAGCAAAGTGGTCGTCCTTTGAGTGAAATGTTGGTGAAACAGCTACATAAAGCTGAAAACGAAAGGTTTTTTTTATGCAATGGACTTTCACAAGGACGACTGGCCTGCAAACGCGTCGCATTCGTCAACAGAAATGCTCTCTTCCTTTTTCTCCTCTCACCACAACATTCCACACGCAATCAGTTCTCCAGCCTTCTCCTGAAAAGACTGCGCTGTCCCCTTTCAAATGAACGGTTGTAAAAGGTGCTGTTTGGATTGGGGGGGGGGCGGGGGGGGGGCGTACTCGCAGCTTTAAAGCTATGAAGCTCTGGGCCCTCGCATTCTCATGAGTCACCGCGTAACCCCCCCCCCCCCCCCCCCCCCCCCATGACTCGGAGGGCGAATAAACGCTACGGCGACCTGTACTCATCAAGGTTACGGTGTTTTTTTTTGCCGGGCGGCCATTGTGTGCGGAGCACGGTGGACCTTTCCGGAGCCTTCACAATGCCCAGGGCCGCGTTTGTTTTTCTTTTTTCATTTTCACGATTTGACATTTCTTGGGGCCGTCCCCTCTGGTCTGCCTGGTGGAGCCCAACCAGCTGTTGTTTAAGACTCTAGAACCTGTTTTTTTTTCTCCCCTCCCATCTTACGACAAGGGTGATGAATCTCAACGCGCTGCGTTAAATGTAAAACTCGAGAAAATAAAATTGTCGTCCGCGAAGCGAGGATTTACGGTTCGAAAGCCGTCGCCTGAGCCCGCAATTACGCTCTCATCGGGGGGGGGGGATAATCCCGGGCGTGCTGCTGGGGGAGATCGCTTTTTAACCAAGCGCTTACGACGCCTGCGCGGGATTTATTATTCACACACCGCTCGACACACACAGAGAGACGGGAGAAAGCGCTCAGAAATCAGAGGCTGAAAGAGCTGGAAAAAGGAGGGGGAAAAAAGAGAGAGGGAGAGAGAGAGGGAGGGAGAAAGACGGGAGAAAGACGGACACCTTCTCTGCGCCGCGGCGTGCGATCCTTCGCCGCGGCGCCCCTGTCCTCCTGCCTCCTGTGTAATTCGCCCGGGGCGTCTGCGGCCCTCTCGACAGGGACGGCGAAATTAAAGCGTCTGGCGAAGCGCGTGTGGGCGGACAGGCCCCGGAAAAAAAAAAAAAGCAGGAGCCGTGCAATCAGTCTCGGGGTGTAGAAATAGAGCGGGGGAAAGAAAAACAAAAAAAAACAACAGCACAGAGCTGTCCGTGGGACACTAATGTGAGGAAGAGGTCTGACAGGAAAAATAGGACTTTGTGTGTGTAGGGGTGGGGGTGAGGGTGGGGGTGGGGGGTGGGCGGGGACGGGGAGGACGTGGCAGTTTGGAAGGGGGTGGTTGAGCTACTCAAGTTGAGTCCAGATAGTTTCACTTTTCAAAACTCGTGAGACTCGATGTTTGTGCTTCAGCCCGGAGCGCTTGACCTGAATAAACCTCTCTCCGGGTATTAATGGACAGTGCGTTAAAATGCAAGGTGCTCAATCCGCCATGGATATACGCGTCTGCTTAGCTGAATTAATCAAGGCATTTTTCTAAAACAGAGCTCTTCCCAGATTGAAAGGGAAGCAAATATTATGAAGAGGTGTCTGCTACAGTAAGTGAATTAATGAAGAGTTCTTCATGTGCAAGCTCTCATCCAGATACCTGCAATTTAAAGGTCTCAACTCAACAACTAAAATGGATTCACATCTCCATGTGGCTAGACCATTACGCTGTTGCTCTTTTGAAAAAGTTGCGCATTTTTGCTATTCCAGGAAATTCAGATTTTTTAAAATATATTCTATTTTTGTGCAACAGTAGGGTACTGTTATACATACAGTCTACTGGTTTCACAGACGAAAATGCTTTAAGTGCTATCATTTAATAAGTACGATGTAAATATGTGGAAAGTACCAGAATATTCTGATCATCATCTTTCCAGTCTAATCATATGCTGTATGTAATCAAGGATGTAATGAGTAATGTCTTATCACATGCTTAGACTTGCATGAGGGTCATGTTAATTATGCACATGAAAAATAGCAGGAGGTCATTCAAGGCCTAGCCGTTAAATATCATGAAATAATATCAATGCATTGTATTACCTATCTAAGCAATGCAGTATGTTACGTACCCAAGCAATGCAGTATATTATCTACCGAAGCAATGCATTATATTACCTACCTAAGCAATATATTATATTACCTATCTAAACAATGCAGTATATTGCCTAACTAAGCAATGTATTATATTACCTATCTAAGCAATGTATTATAATACCTATCCTAAGCAATGCAGTATATTACCTAACTAGCATATTCATTCACAATTAGGGTGAATACCTTTAAGTAGGGCACCACATTTAATCTTATACATGTGCAGCATACAGCGAGTTGTCTACTGACACAAATCTGGGAGCCGTGCTCAGAGTTTCCTCAGCATTGCCCAACCAAGCGCTGAAGCCTGTAGTCTTCTGGCCAGAGCTGTCCCTTTTTTTTTGGGGGCCCGAGGCAAAAAGTTATTTGGGGGAGGCCCTCTAAAACATTGACACCTTCTGAGTCTTTTTTAAAAAAAAGAAAGGAAGTTTGTCAAAGGAAGGTGAGAAGGTGGGGCCCTGGGTGAGAGGGTGGGGCCCTGGTGAGATGGTGGGGCCCTGGTGAGAAGGTGGGGCCCTGGGCGAGAAGGCTGGGGTCCTGGGCGAGAAGGCGGGGCCCTGGGTGAGAAGGCGGGGCCCTGGTGAGAAGGCGGGGCCCTGGGTGCAGTACCTGATCTGCCCTGTGGGAGGCACTGGCTCTGCTTCTGGCTGTGGCCCTTCAAGCATCCCCGCACATCCTCTCAATATTGCCCGTGTGTTATTCTATTACAAATAAATTTGGAAGCAATTTTTCTGAAAGAGAGAGAGAGAGAGAGAGAGAGAGAGAGATAGAGAGCGAGTCTGCAACGGAAACAAAATGGCTTCACAAATGCCGTCCGCCTGTTTGAGCTAACATTTGGATTTGCTCAGCCCAGCGTAAAAAGCCTGTAGCGAGCTGCGGAATCGGTACAGTCTGTCCTAATGGAAATAGATCTGACACATTTCGCCTGTCGGTGGAACGGCAGTAACAATCCTCGCCGTCTCTGTCAGTACATATCGCTGAATTTCATTTCGGGGAGGGGGAGGCGGGCGGGGGGGTGGCGGGGGGGGTGCCAGGTAGCGGGAAACATTCCTCGGCGGATCTGCGTACCCCGCGCGCGACGGGCTTTCGGCCCGTGGGAGCGTTCAGCTCGGTGTTAAAGTTCCTCCCTTAGCGCATACGTGTTTTTAGCGTGACCGACTGTACGCCCCTGGCCACGGTTAATAAGAGCCCGTCTGTGTGCGTTATCACAGGTTATCACAGAGCAAGCCGGAAGCCTTCCCTCTGAGAGGAGGTCACATCTGGTAAAGGCAGATGGATTCCTATGATTAAATTATGCACCTTATCTTTACATCTAATGTAATACATTATGCACATATCTTTGCATCTATTATTCGCTACATATTGTAAGAAAAAAATGTGCATTGCATTATTTTATATGCAGAAATGTGATCATTCATATTTTAATGTGAGGCCAGCAATTTGACACACAACCAGAAAATGAAATGTGTATAGTTTCATAATTTCACATACGATTAGAACAGTTGGCAGCGTTATGGAACATGGAACATGGTGCTTTCATTTGCAATAAAAAAAGATTACCAGTCCTTGAGTATCCAAGTCAGGCCTTGAGCTAGATCTGCTCCTGCCTTGTACAGTACAGATCCCAGATCACTGCTATTAAGAAAGTGCAGCCCAGTCACCCCCAGACCACGTGATTGTCTCCCGTCCATCTGTTTACGGTGTTATGTAACCGTGGAAGGATTCATTAGGAGGTGGACCGTACCGCAGCACCTAGAGCAAAATGGAGTCTGCCGTGATGTCATCTTTCGAGGCCGTGAAATGGAAAAGGCTAAGGCTGGTCGTGACTGCATGCTAACTCTTCTGTCTGTCGCTTGGGCCTGCCCTGCTTCAGCACAGCTGAAGGAGATGTGATGGTTGGAGTGAAAACAGAAGACAAGAATGCAGTTTGACTCCTCTGACCTTGAATGAGCTTGCTGAACTTCTTTTTTGTAAAAAAAATAGCCTTTTTTTTTTAATAAAAAAAATTTGACATCTCCAATCCCACCAAAATTCTGGTATGTCTAATTTGTGAACTATAAACTATGCTCATGTGCGCCCCCTGCTGCCAGCTCGGGACAGTGAAGGCAACTCTCGGTTCTCCTTCGAAACACGCAGCGCCAGCCAGCCACAAGCTGTGCATGTGTAGGACGGGTGGTGGAGGAGACCCAATCATACGCATGCGCTGAGAGCAGACCACGGGTGCCCGGATGGCCAAAAGGGGTCGTTCGAGCACTGACCACTGCTGTCTTCACCGATTGAATCTGCATTTAGAAGCTGTAGCTTTGTGTGATGTGCTAATCTACTTCTCACATGGAGCATGCCACAGCAGCTTGCCTTTTTTTGGCCGCTCTACAATTTACAACAAACATTTCAAAGCAGCATTTACGGGCTCAAAGCTTTCATACACGGAGATCCATAAATGCACAAAACAGTTTGCGTTTACAAAGGCTAAGCTGGAGAAATGTCAAATGCCAAAAACCTCAGGTCTAGCTGTATTGATACCCACGGGGGCATTGTTAATGCCTGGATTTGTTATCTTTGTTGGCATAGCTGTCACGATCTGTGGGTGTATACAACAGGTGAACGGTCAAACGTTTTTTTTTGTTCACCGCGTGATATTGAACGGCTGACTCATTCGAATAGTCATGCGGCATGGCAGCGAATCAGAAAACGGCAATTTGAGGATTCTGAAAGGCCCATATTTTGCTGCCGTCAGTCTGGCTGACATTTAGAGCTGAAAGAAAATGCGTGCATCTTTTTAAAAAAAAATAAAAATAATTATCTTTTTGCGGTTCTCAGAATCGGTTAGTTTTTGGCTTTTGCTGCCCCTCTCTAAATTCGCTGTTAAATATTGCGCTACAAAGGGAACAGCGCGTTTTTGATATATTAATGTAGAAATTGGTCATTCGCGTCCTTGTCCTGGCACACCTGCACGGCCGGACTAATAGCTTTTAATCTGCGCATCAAAGAGAGCCAGTAAACACCTTCTTTGCGGAGAGGCCTTAATGGATCTGAATCTCTAATTTCCACTCCTCTGAGCAGATAAAAAAGCGGTGCTCTCCTTCCCATCGATATCTCGGCTCAAGCGTTTCGGGACAGTGACAGATTGCTTAATGGCTGTTTGTCGACGTGAATCGCGGCCTACAAACAAATTTTCTGAAAACCAGGGGAGGGGGGGGGGCACTGCACTGTGTCTGCAGCTTCCCCCTGTCAGTGAAAAATCTTGAGGCTCGAAAATGGTGCGTGAGGCGTGAGGGGCCGCTTGGGAAAATGAAAGGGAGCGGCCAAACCCGTGATCCCGGGGCTGCTCTGTGAATGGAAGAATGATAAGCAAGAAAGCGCGCGCTCTGATTGGTCCGTGTCAGAGCGCTGGGGGCGGTGACGACTGCGGGTAAATGCCCTGCTTCCATTTTCCAGTTGCACCCGGGCTTTTATCTGCAAGGAATATCTGCAGGTGACTCTTCCAGAAAGACATCCCAGAAAGGAACTCTGAAGTGCTGTGCCTGGATGGGAGCAGTGTGTCGTTCGGCTGATCTTTTTTTATTTTTTTATTAGAGGCTCGTATGCCTGAGTGAGCAACGACCCCAGTTCTTGAACTGTGTGATGTAAGCATTTACTTCGTCTTTAAAGACTGATTAAGTAAGTCTGATTAGAATGTAGTGCCGAGCAGGATACTCTGCTCGAGATATTGAAGGAGCCATCAAATTTTAATTGCCTCCTTTTTCACTGGAAAACAGTGCAGCAGTGTTAGTGAAGAGAGTCCTGTGGCCTTGTGTTTAGCATACATTAGTGCCCGTTTCCATGACAAGGAGAAGGAAATCCATAATTATTCTTGGGAGGAAAAAAATGGATTAATGACTGCCAACTTGTTGAGCATATGAAGAATGCCACATAACACAATGGCTCCTTGACTTTTGTATAGCACAGAAAAAGTGCCTTTGAAGTGCTTTTTAAACTGGAAACAGTTTTGAGCTTTGGGAATTCAAATTCAGAGTGTTTCAAATCCCCTTTGCACTTGACTGAAATGCACTGGGATTTTGAAACTTGTGCCTTGTAACAGAGGGAAGATACACTGCAAAATGTGCCAATTTTTACATATTCATAAGTCAGTTATATCAGGTTGCAGGTTCAATTCCTGGGTAGAATTCTACCCAGTAATAGAAGTAGGTTTTTGTTTCAGCCCGATGCTGATTCAGCTCATTGACAAATCTCATGGTCTTCAGTCAAGACCTTGTTAAGCAGAATCAGGTGTCTTAGTGCTGGGCTAAAACAAAAAACCTGCACCCACACCGGCGCTTTTTGGATTAGAGTGGTCACCCTTGTATTACCTGGTTGCAAAGAAAGACACATTAGTCGTGACACGTTCTCCCAGACTTGCCTGGAATGAAGGTTTGGCCCACCGTTCCTCCATCTGGGATAACGCTCCCTAATCCCACACATTCCGTATTCCGGATTGGGAATGTGAAGGCGCACTTTTCCGTGCTGTCGGGGATCAGTCCGGCTCGCGCTCTGGATTCCCGGTGAACCCGGGCGAAGCACAGCTGGGGCGAGCATCAGACTGCAGTCTGAACCATATGGGCCGCGTCCCCAAAATGGGGCAGAGCGCCTTTAATTGGACAGATGGGGCTCCTGTCGGTTTCGGTAACTAACCGCGGCCCGACAACGCACCCGACGCACAGCTGTTCCGCTACGTCTCCTTTTCCTCACCTGCACCTCCTCACCTGCACTCTCCACAGCACCTCCTCAGCTGCGTCTCCTCACCTGCACCTCCACACCTGCACTCTCCACAGCACCTCCTCACCTGCACCTCCTCACCTGCACTCTCCACAGCACCTCCTCAGCTGCGTCTCCTCGCCTGCACCTCCTTACCTGCACTTTCTACAACAGTCTCCTCACCTGCACCTCCTCACCTGCACTCTCCACAGCACCTCCTCAGCTGCGTCTCCTCGCCTGCACCTCCTTACCTGCACTTTCTACAACAGTCTCCTCACCTGCACCTCCTCACCTGCACTTTCCACAACACCTCCTCAGCTGCGTCTCCTCGCCTGCACCTCCTTACCTGCACTTTCTACAGCATCTCCTCGCCTGCACCTCCTCACCTGCACTTTCCACAGCGTCTCCTCACCTGCACCTCCTCTGCTGCATCTCCTCGCCTGCACCTCCTCACCTGCACTTTCTACAGCAGTCTCCTCACCTGCACCTCCTCACCTGCACTTTCCACAGCGTCTCCTCACCTGCACCTCCCTATCTGTACCTCCTCACCTGCACTTTCTACAACAGTCTCCTCACCTGCACCTCCTCACCTGTACTTTCCACAGCGTCTCCTCACCTGCACCTCCCTACCTGTACCTCCTCACCTGCACTTTCTACAACAGTCTCCTCACCTGCACCTCCTCACCTGCACTTTCCACGGCGTCTCCTCACCTGCACCTCCTCACCTGCACTTTCCACAGTGTCTCCTCACCTGTACCTCCTCACCTGCACTTTCTACAACAGTCTCCTCACCTGCACCTCCTCACCTGTACTCCTCACCTGCACTTTCCACGGCCGTCTCTGAACCTGGCATGTTTTTTAAAAGATCCGTCCCTGCGGACTGTGTGTGAAAGGTTTGTGGCAGATCAAACGCGCGTTCAGGTGAGAGAGACAGAAGGAGCATGCGCTTGGCGGTGCTCCTCTCGGTCGAGATGCCGCTCCGTTGTTCTCGCGCGTGGAGACGCTACGTTCTGGCAGTTTGCTCCTGCAGGCGGAGTGACTCCCTGCTCCATAACAGGGCTCAGATCCAGGCTGCTCGCGCTCCCGAATGGGCCCGGGGGGGCCTTGCTGGCACACTTCTTAACTGTTTTATTCCAAACTGTGTGTAACCCTCCACTCTCTGTCTTTCAGAACTGAAGACTGAAGGCCACTACTGTGCGCACCAGCCATCTGCACTGAATTACAGGTCAGCCTCTCTCCCTCTCTGTCTCTCTCCCTCCCTCTCTCTCTCTCTCTCTCTCTCCCTCTCTGTCTCTCTCCCTCCCTCTCTCTCTCTCTCTCTCTCTCCCTCTCTGTCTCTCTCCCTCCCTCTCGCTCTCTCTCTCTCCCTCTCTGTCTCTCTCCCTCCCTCTCGCTCTCTCTCTCTCCCTCTCTGTCTCTCTCCCTCCCTCTCGCTCTCTCTCTCTTTCTCTCCCTCTCTGTCTCTCTCCCTCTCTCTCGCTCTCTCTCTCTCCCTCTCTGTCTCTCTCCCTCCCTCTCCCTCTCTGTCTCTTTCTCTCCCTCTCTGTCTCTCTCCCTCCCTCTCGCTCTCTCTCTCTTTCTCTCCCTCTTGCTTTCTCTCTCTCCCTCTTGCTTTCTCTCTCTTCCTGTCTGTCTTTCTCTCTCCCTCCCTCCCTTTCTCTCTCCCTCTATTCCTCTCTCTCTCTCTCTCCTTTCTATATAGCTCTCTCTCTGTCTCTCTGTCTCCTTTCCTCCCTACCTCTCTCTCTCTGTCTCTCTCTATCTCTAGCTCTGTGTCTGTGTCCCTTCAAGGCAAACAGACTGCTTCTTTTCCTTCGTACAAAATGTCATGAGGTCCGGAGAGGTCTGTAGTTTCGTTTAAAGGGGTAACGAACGCTGAATCACATTTTTTTGAGCTCTGAAGTCGAGTGCTCCTGTCTCCATTTGACAAATCACGTAAGTCCTACAGGGGAAAAAAGAAAAAGCTAAAATCTAATTAAGCCTGGCCAGTGTGTTTTGTGCAGAAGAGATCCACGGACTGCAACCCGAAGGTGAATAGTTTAAGCCGTGCTTCCCCTGGAGCCCCGCCCCTGCCCGTGATACAGGACTATATGTGACGGCCCGCTCCAGTGTCACCAAATCAGCATCTCATCTCCACCCCTCCTCCACTTTTTTTTGGTTTTTTTTTTTTGTTTTGAGAGATGATTATGGACTGTCACTGTAAAAATAAGGTGGTTAGGTAGAGGACACACACGCTTAGCAGGCCTTGCTCAGACCTGGCCCACGTACCGCAATGCGCCCCCCCCCCCCCCCCTCAACTGTATCCCCTCCCTCCTCCCTCCCCCCTCCCCTGTGTGCTCTCACTCTCAACCCCACGTCGCATCTTTTAAAGTGGGCGGAGACAGGCCAAAACCTGGGGTGGCTGTACAGGTACTCTCTAAGGCACGGGGGCCACACTGCTGTCTGTGTGTCGGAGAATATCGCCGCACTTTCACTGCGACTCCAATTAAATGCACTTCCCAAGATGAGTAGAAGGGTCAGGTGGAGTGCTCAGCTAGATATTATACTGAGATTTCTTCATTACAACACCATGCACATATTACATTATCCACGGTATATATTTATATAACTACAGTGTAAAATATTATGCGTGGTATTGTAATATCTCATGAATCTGCACAGTTATTTCCTCCACAAAATCGGCTTTGACACAGTTTTGGTGGGAAAGTAGAGCAGGAGTTTGTTCCGCGTGAGGGGAAAGAGTGATGAAGCCTCCGTCAAACTCCGTTTCTGAGGACTCTGTGGGCGGGGGCAGCAGCGCCTTCACGGGTTAAAACAAGGCCCGGCTGATGAAATATTGATTTTGCTTTTCTGGGAAGGAGAGATATAAAAGCAGCTTGGCGACTGGGACGCTGAGGCTCTTGGGAGCGGGTGGGAAAGGATCGTATGTCCTGCTGAACGGATGGCCGCCACCCTCAAGCAGAACATTATGTGGGAGAGGACAGGATGAGGCCATCAAGGGTGCGTGCTAGCCATCGATTTTTGATTTTTTATTTATTTATTTATTTATCTATTTATTTATTTATTTATTTATTTTGACGCGTCACCTTGATTTGTATGGGCTGCTTATGATTTTTTATGGATTCCGTTTTATCTCAGGACTTGCTAATGTGTTCTAGCCGCGCGCGCTTTTGGCGGCAGGCTGTTTGCGGTCGGCGCTCTTTGTAAGGTCGTCCGTCTTCCCGAAGGTTCTCCGCCACACGAGCCCCGGGACACGGAACAGGCTTTGCTCCGGCGCGATCCATACGTTCAAGGTCAACCGCGGATGGAAAGCAGCAAGAAGCACAATGAACTCGACACAAGGAAGAACCCCATTAATTATTTAAGGAAAATTTTATTTCTGTCATTTTAAAAGGTTGGGATGCTAAAATTAACGCACGCAAAAGCGAGTGTTATGCTTTTTTCCACAAGCTTGGTTTGGCAAGTTTTTTTTTAGTGATCGCTGCAATCACCAAATTGTGTGTGTGAAGAAATAGAAGGGTTTTTTCTGCTTTTAGTTGTCAGTCGAAGTTAAGGTCAAATGTCGATCCCAGCCTTCAGCTTTATTTTTAGCAGGAAGGGGCGGGGCCGCCCCTGACAAAAATTCTATTTCTTCCACCCTGTTCGATACGTAACCCCTTAAGGTGTGAGATCACAAACACGTGATTACACTGAACATTCTAACGCTGATGTCACAATCACTACTGGCAACTGAAAGCAACGGAGTTCTAGAACACTGACTTAGAATTTTGGGGGTAAAAAAAAAACATTCCAAAAAGCCTACTCTTCAAAGGGTTAAAACAGAAAAACCACACACACACATTACCAATATTACTGCCCTCTCCTGGTCCCTATCCTCTGCCAGAACCGCTGAGAGCCTCCCCCCTCCCACGCACCCGCCCAGGCCCACATAAGGGGGGGGGTGGCGGGGAGTGGGGGTGTCGAGGCCATTTCCTTTGCACTGTGCAGTCCTGGAAATCACTAGGAGCTCAATTTCCTCCGGGCTCAGGAGGAGTAAAGAGAGAGAGCTCGGCCAGCTGAGCGCCGGACTCAGAGCCGCAGAAGCAGCGGCAATCATTCATCATTATCACCCGCCACACGTCCCGAGCACTCGCGGCCGGGCCCGGGGACAGGGCTGCATGCATTAGGCCTGAGGGAGCTCTGCTGTCTCTCCCCCGGGGGGGGGGGGGGGGGGGGGGGGGGGGGGGCTGAGGAAGCTTTCAGGACCCAGTCCGGGGTAAAGCTAAACCAGGGGGGCCTGTGGTGAGCCAAACACCCCCCTCCCCCCCGCCTTCCCCACCCACCTCCATAGAAATCTTACACACAGGTAGATTTGGATGGGTGGTCCAGGGGCTGTGATGCTATCTCTGTGATATGGAGATCTGGCGATAGAGGGGACGTGCGCGCTTCTTCCTCTGGGCAAGGTAGCTGTCATTTCTCCCGCCTTTGATAGGGGCTAATAGGGTGGGAGCCCGCTGTGTTTACGTTGTGCCTTTTAACCATCGCTGCCGTTAGCGGCCGCCGGTGCAGCCGCGCGATTGGAGGAGCCGCCGCCGTGCCGGCGTCCAACCGCAAGCTCCGGTGTTAGCTCCGCCCCCCGACCGCCAGCAGCAGTCAGGCGATTGGCTCTCCCGCTTGCCGGGCGTCCGGGGCAATCGATCACGTTAACTGCCCCGCGGAGCATCTGCTGAGGACGCGCTGAGGCGGGCAGGCGGCTGCCAGGTGGCAAATCACCTGTGTGGGGCCGCGGGGCAGCAGGTCCTGGAGGTGTCAGCTGAGGTAAAAGTGCTGCTTCCTGCAAGTAAGTGACCTACTTACTTTTCATATGCAGTGATGTGTTTTGTCAGTGCTTCTTCGGAATAGAGAAAGAGAGAGAGAGAGAGAGAACGAAAGACCGAGAGAGCAAGAGAGAGAGACAGAAAGAGCAAGGGAGGGAGAGAGAGAGAGAGAGGGTTACAGTCTGGAATGAAACAGATAAATGGAGTGTCTGCAGAATCTCCTATGGCACATTCTGTAGCATAACCAATATGGATATGAACCCTGACATTAAACAGGGAGAGATTCGATACCCATTTATTTAAACACCAAAGGAGATAAAGCCAACTCCATTTCAGGAACCACCTACTGTAAAGGCTGTCAGAAAGTCACATGCGTTCACTCACAAAATAAAAGAAACCAAAGAAAATAAAAGAAAACAGACAAATGAATAGATAAATGAAAAGCGATTGAATAAAATGCTGCAGACGCCCCCACCAGTCTCACAATGGATTGCAGCAAGGCCATGAGCAGCAAGGCCATCCATTGTACACAAGCAGATTTCCCTCCCAACACACCAAACTGTCAGAGAGCCGGTTAAGTCATTACTGAGTGGGACGAGGGAATACTCCACCTGGAGTCGCTCCTGTACAAACCCCCCTGAACACCAACAGAGGGTCCACTGCCCCCCCCCCCCCCACACCTCCCGAATTCTGTTTCTCCTCTGCACCCACACTGCCAGCTTGGCCTGGCCAAACAAGAAATTAAACAAGCAGCGTTTGTGTCTGTGTGCAAACCTGTACCCTGGACGGAACGCAAACAGAGACACACTGAAAAAACAACTCCCAGCCTCCTACCCAGAACCCTCAGCAAGCAGACAGGTTGCCCAGTCTGCCGCAAGCCATAAAAATGTGAGCAGTTGATTACATTTGCAAACAGGAGGAGCACCGCTGACTAATGCCCAGGTCAAAAAGGTTTGGTAAGGGCTGCTCATGAAAAGACTCGAGAGAAGGAAAGAGAGAGAGAGAAGGGGAGAGAGAGAGAGAGAGAGAGAGAGAGTGCAAGGGAGGGTGGGAGAGAGAGAGAGAGACAGAAGGAGAGAGAGAGAGAGAGACAGAAAGAGAGAGAGAGAGAGAGAGAGACAGAAGGAGAAAGAGAGAGAGAGAGTGCAAGGGAGGGTGGGAGAGAGAGAGACATAAGGAGAGAGAGAGAGAGCCTGTATATATGTGAGAGAAGGGCCTTACAGCTTTAAAATGGCTCCCTTGCAGCGTGTAAAACACAAAGGGGCCCTTCGTGGTGGTTAGCGCAGGCATAAATATCGGGCAGCCGAGCTGCCACATAATGTAATCGCACATGTCAATATTCATCATGGTTTAAAACGCCCTGGCGGTGGATGGGTGTAATGGGTCTGGGTCGGTCAATCAGACGTTATGGATTGGCGGGACGGCGCTGGGTGAACGGGGGTGTGTGAAATCGGTCATCAGAAACCCGCTGAAAGATGTCGCCGTCTCTCGCCTGTCGGGCTTGACAGAACAGCATCGCTAAATCATAGCTTTTTTTTTTACGGCGCGTGAACTCTTAAAGGGGTCGGTTCCATCTATCTGCAGACGGATCGTGCGTTTACCTGTCGTCCCAGGTGCGCACCACCCCTTCCTTCTCAGCCAACTCTTGCCGTTATGCCGAATTTCCTGGGTGACTGCATCGCGGTTGCCATCCGCACAGGACGCGGTTTCCCGCGCGTTGGCGGATGACGCAATTTGCAGCTTCGCAGAGGAAACTGTCCGCCATTCCGGCTCTCAGTGGCTCGTTCTGTCGTCGCTGGAGAGCTGGAAACCCACGACGTGCCTCTCGGTCGCCTCGACCGCGGTTCGCAAACTCGGCCTCTTGCTACCTCTGCGTTCGCTATTTTTTGTTCCAATCACAGTTCCAAACCCCCAGAACAGCACGGAGCTGTTAATTGTCCCTAATTAGATACTTTGACTGTCTATTAGGGATGATTTACCCTCTTAAGCCACATTGTGTCAGAAATAGCTGTGCATGTAATTAAAATGCCATATTCACATCCCGGGATTTTGTCCAATCAGATCTGCGAATACTTTCATTTTCTGCAATGTGCTTTATGGCTAATTATAGCACAGTATTGAACCTTATTGAACCTGTGTTTTGTAGTTGTCCAGTGACCATGATATGCACTTACTGTACGTTGCTTTGGATAAAAGCGTCTGCCAAATAAATGTAATGTAATGTAATTTGGCTCTGTGGAAAAAATCAGTTCATGTATCAACCAGTGCCCTACTTGACTGTTGAGATGGTGAACAGTCAGATGTAAAATTCATTAGTAACTTTCCTAAATAGACATATTTTGCCCTGGACTAGCATTCTTCTGCAACTGAGAACATCTAGCAAGGTATGTCACATTCTTGTCAGCGCTCCACATTCCTACAACCTAAAAATAATTACTTAATATACATGGTCCACACGGTCCATCTTTAAGGAGTTTTGTAGTAATTACCTCTAATTGCTATAGAGGGACAGGTAATTACAGATGAAATTATCGTGACGTCTCTGGAAATGCGAGAGATTTGAAAACGCTGTCAGCCTCTAGCCCGTTTTCCTGAAGAACAGTCACGTTAACGCTAAAGCCGCGTTATGCCTGAGCTTCTCATCCGGAGCGCGCGTGCCAGAGGCACCCGGTGTGCTTTGCGACTGCATCCACGCATGCAGCGTGTCTTTTTTGTTTCATAGAGGGGAGCGAGCGCGGCGCTCGGCCTGATTGGTCGGGTGAGGAGGTTAGCGCGCGGTGTGCGCGAGCGCGGGCGAGGCTCAGCCTGATTGGTCGGGTTGAGGAGGTTAGCGTGCGCGAGCGCGGGCGAGGCTCAGCCTGATTGGTCGGGTTGAGGAGGTTAGCGCGCGGCGTCGGCTGCGGGGGCGAGGCTCGGCCTGATTGGTCGGGTTGAGGAGGTTAGCGCGCGGCGTGCGTGAGCGCGGGCGAGGCTCAGCCTGATTGGTCGGGTTGAGGAGGTTAGCGCGCGGCGTCGGCTGCGGGGGCGAGGCTCGGCCTGATTGGTCGGGTTGAGGAGGTTAGCGCGCGGTGTGCGCGAGCGCGGGCGGCGCTCGGCCTGATTGGTCGGGTTGAGGAGGTTAGCGCGCGGTGTGCGCGAGGCTCAGCCTGATTGGTCGGGTTGAGGAGGTTAGCGCGCGTGGGTGAGGCTCAGCCTGATTGGTCGGGTTGAGGAGGTTAGCGAGCGTGGGTGAGGCTCAGCCTGATTGGTCGGGTTGAGGAGGTTAGCGAGCGCGGGCGGCGCTCAGCCTGATTGGTCGGGTTGAGGAGGTTAGCGCGCGGTGGCGGCTGCGCGCGGCGGATCCTTTTTGATCGATCGTTTGCGTAATTCGCTCCGTGTAGCGGACGCGCTCGGAGACGCGCGGGAGGTCAACGGGATCAATTTTAACGATTTCGGCGTCCCCCAGCTCAAAAAAAGTAGCAGGGGGTCGCCTTTTGATGACTCATCAAGTTTTCCCTCCTTCCTTCTGCCCTTCCTTCCTCTCCTCTCCCCTCGGCTTAAATTTAGCTTTTACCGCCGCCGCCGCGGTAACCATGGCGGCGAGCTGCTGGTGCAGGCCGTGGCGAGGGGCGGTCGGTCCCCCGTAAAGTTCAGGTTATTTCGTCAAGTTTTGCAGAACCTGCTTCCGTCCCCCACGGAGATTCACTGTGGCTGTGCTCAGTAGGGGTGTGCTGAGCATCTGTATCTGTCCAATCAGCACGCTCACCTGCGTCCCTATTTGGAACAGGGGTTTGGGTAGGGGTTGGCACCGACATGCCGTGTCCCTCCAACTGCCCTCCCCCTACTCCCCAAAACCCCCCCCACTCTTGCCCTCGCCCCTCTCCCTCCTATGCTGTCTGTAGACAGGACACATATCTGGCATCTGAGTTTGCAGGTAACTGCTGGTGAGCTGTGTGTGGCCACAGGTACCATCAGCAAACCTTCTTCGGCAGGACAGAAATTCTACTTCCTGTCTGACTCTTCCAGCCGTGCGCTCGTTTTGCTATCTTAGGGACCGCAGTAGCAGGTTCATGGCTGGCAGTCGGGTACACAGCACAAGCTTAGGCTGTACACTAGAATCCAACTGATTGCTGGGAGGCATGTTTTTTTTTTAAATTGGCCGATTCACTTTCAAAGTAAACAAGTTGCTCGGGGATTTTCATGCAGTTAATAAAATTGTCTGCCCGTGTTTTATGATGTACGATACTGTTTTTTATGATGTTATGGATGTGTTTTACAATAGCATCGCCTATCAGTGTGTAATACACTGTATCTATCCGCGCAGAAGGAAGGTTGAATGCCCTCTGTAAAATATTCGCCCCAGTCCCCTTGGACGCATCTGTTTAGGGAGGGCAGTGGTTGCCTTTGCCAGGTAATTTAATTACTGGGTCACCCTGCAGAAAGGGGTACTGATTGTTCTCCAAATCCTCCCTAATCCGCATCCAAATCCACCGAGCGGTGGGGGCTGCTGGAGCTGGTGGAGCAGCACTGCTAACTGCTCTGCCCCTCCCGGTCATTAGAAGGGTCTGTCTGGAGCAGCCCAGGGTCACTGTGACCTCCATCTGACCTCTATCAGCAGCTGAAATACAGCAGCATTGTGTGTGTGTGTGTGTGTGTGCTCTTGTGTGTTTGTGTCTGTGTGTGTCTTTATGTGTGTGTCTGTGTATGTCCGTGTCTGTCTGTGTGTGTGTGTGTTCCTGTGTGTGTGTGTCTGTGTCTGTGTGTGTCTGTGTGTCTGTGCGTGTGTGTTCTTGTGTGTGTGTGTCTGTGCATATCCATGTCCGTCTGTGTGTGTGTTTGTGTTCCTGTGTGTGTGTGTTTGTCCATCTGTGTATATGTGTGTTCCTGTGTGTGTGTGTATGTGTCTGTGTCTTTGTGTGCGTTCCTGTGTGTATGTGTTCCTGTGTGTGTGTGTGTGTGTGTGTGTGTGTGTGTGTGTGTGTGTGTCTTCCTGTGCAGGTGCAAGCGTAGGTCGCTCATGAGGGATTCATAGGCAAGCGGGCAGTGCCAATTTAGAACACTATGATGTCATAATCTTCGGGGCCCGGTGGGGGGGGGGGGGTGAAGTTGTTCATCAGTTCGGCAGAACTGGACGCAAATGTTAAATTGATCCCTGCGGGAGTCCTCTCTTCAGTCGGGCGTGGAGCGCTGGATGTGTGACTTTCAGGCAAATGAGAGAAAACTAAAAGAGCCGCTATCAACAGCGCGGCAGCTGCAGCCCGCCGATCGGAGGGGCACTGAAGTGCAGGCCGCTCAAGCTTGTCTGGCTCCATATGCCGCTTCTGTGGGAAACCCATCATTTTGCATCATGTGCCCTTATGAGTCATCACATGCCCCATGGAAGCGCTGCGTTAAGAAAAAGAAAAAAGAAAAGAGGTTCCAAACAGCCCTCCAGTATTCCGTATCACAGCATTAATATCGCGGACCTGCTCGATCATGAGAGCCTGTGAACTTTAGTCGTATCGCATCGTGGTGCTGGAGACTTTATTTAGATTGGTGAGGAGGACTGAGGAAGACGAAGGCTCTTCACTGCTCGATGGGAGAAGGCGGTGGATGCTCGAAGCGTTCGCTGAGCCCTGTGCGCAGGCGATGACTGCTTTCACCCGTCCCTGTCTCCCTCCCTCCTACTTCCTGTCTCCCGCACTCCTACTTCCTGTCTCCCGCACTCCTTGTTCCTGTACAGGCCGCAGAAATGCCCGTTCTTCAGGAACATTAAAAACCTGTGACCGTACTTTATTGGACACACCGATAATTTATTAATCGGTCTGGCAAGGGGCTTGATTTGTCATTCATTTGTAACCTCAATCCAGACACTGCCCGGTGGATTTATCACCAAATGACCCTTTTCCTTTTGCAGAAAAGCTAATGCTGGTTTTGAGGTGCCGTAAATTGCACTGGCGCTCACGAGACTGTTTTGATGCCATCCTTGGTCGCTGCTCTGAATGAATGGAACACCTGGTTACCGGGAAACAGCCAATCAGTCGCCTGAAATCCGCTCTCCGCTTGTGTACGCAGGGAAAGAAGGTTCTGGAAACCCACTCTCAGCTTGTGTATGCGGGGAAAGAAGGTTCTGGAAACCCGCTCTTGTGTATGTAGTTAGAGAAGTCTTTGGAGCGCTGGCAGCCTCCTGCTGCAGCACTCAGCCAGAGGGGTAATTAAACCACCAGCGTTAATTGGGAAAAGTTTTTTTTTTCCTCTATCTTTTTCTGGAAAGCAGCAGGCAGACTTGTGTGCGCGTAACTTCTACACGTCAGACACATAACGAAAATACAGCGCGGAGGCGGGTCTGTAATAGCAGCCCTGTCGCCTCACTGCGGTTCAGTTTCAGGCGGAGTCGGAAGCTCATGCTGGGTCGTGACGTCACTTCCGGGTGCGTGACATCACTTCCTGCCCGGTAGGTGTTTAACAAACCATACAGAGACAGGACAAACTCAAAGCTGTCATTTTGTTTTTTGAGGGAAGCTGGTGCACATTAAGCAGGGGGGGGGGGGGGATTGTTTGAGGACAGGCGGGGGAGCGGAGAACTAAATGATTAAATGGCGAAGCGGGCCCTGCGTTCGTCCGCCGATGTTCTTCAGGGGAACAATAAGTTCTCCCCCGGCGCCCCCGGCCCCCGTCAGCAGTCCGGCGCGATCTGAACAGCTGTCAGCGGTTTGGGGAGTGATTGCTCTCTCGCCCGACGCCGCCGTTCCGCTGTCGCCATCAAACCGTCGTCCGCGCTGAGCAGCGCCCCTGTTTTTGGGAGTGATTTCGGGTCGGTATTTCCCCCCCCGAGGGCCCCTCCGGCAGCCGGCCGCTTGCCCTCGTGGAGAGGAGCGTCGCTGCAGGGCCGCCGCTGGGAGTGAGCTGTCAGCAGAGGCTCTCTGGCCTGTGAGTGTTTAAAAGCAAACCTCATCATTATGACATGAGGGGGACTAGAAATGTTGCTATGAAGTGCATTCAGTAGCCAGAAACGGGACGTTTTTTAGCATTTTACAGTGTTCACCAAATATTTCAGGATTGGATAAAAGGCTATCAACGCCGTGTGTGTGTATGTGTGTGTGCACGCGTGTGTGTGTTCCTGTGTGTGTGTGTGTGTGTGTCTAAATGTATTCTATTTGATTTTTTCAGATGACAGTCATAGATATGAAGAAGTTTTCGAGTGACTCTGCTTTTGCTTGTGGCATCAGCAACCAAATTGGCACCAGTACTGCTAATACCCACCCGCACTGGCAGCTTTAATGCCCACCCGCACTGGCAGCTTTAATGCCCACCCGCACTGGCAGCTTTAATGCCCACCCGCACTGGCAGCCTCCGAAGCTGGCACTGGACAGGCAGGCCGCGAGTCGAACTCCTCTTCTGTGCATTGTGAATTGGCAGCCATTGTTAATTTCGTTTTTCAGAGGAAACCAGCTGGCTTGTTCATCTCCCCCGACAACCGTGAGCCCGAGAATTTGCAAAGATTTTTTATTTTTTTGGTTTTTTTTCTGGGTGCGTGGCTCCCCTCTTAATTCCGTCAACCGTGTTCCCCCCCCCCCCCCCCCCCGCCCCCCCGACCGACACGACACCAGCGACTCTAAAACCCCCCAGAAACAAAGCGCATTGGTACCGAGAGCTGAGATGACAGATACCAGAAAAGAAAGGTATGGATTGAAACATCGAGTCTCATTGATCTTGCAGCCTTTGTTTACTGCTGAAAGCAACCCACCTTTTTTCTTTTCTTTTTCTGGCAAAAGGAAAATGTACCGTTAGTCTCTTTGTTTCGTGTTACGAGATGAAAAAAAACACGCAATAAAACAGACGTCTCTCAGGTGTGTTGAACCCGTGCGTGGCAGCGCACCCAGGCTTGGCTTGTCGTCGCGCGTTCTCCTCACGGCTCTTCATCGTCTTCGCTGTTTCTCCTGAAGCAAAGCACTGTGGGACGGGTTGGTATTGTGGAATGTGCGCTGTATGTAAAAATCAGAGGAAGGAAAGCTCAACCCGGCGACAGCTGAGAACCAATCAAAAAACGGAAATAAGCAAGCGCAGCCAATCAAAGCCACTCAAGGGTAAAATTGATACGATGACCGTGCGGAGCGAAACACAACACTTCAGCTTTATTTCAAGTCAATACAGTTTCCCATCTAACCGGTAAACAACCAAATCTCACAGTTTATTACTTTGTCACGAGCGAGGTTGTTTTTTTCCCCTCTTCCAAGTAATGAAAACAGTGTCTAACATTTCTAATGTTTCATAAAAGGCTTTTTTTTGAGTCAGAGCCATTCATGCAGGTGTGACATTTGCTCAATGAAAGAAACTCTTAATTACCCAACCTTGGGTGCAGAGGGGCGGGGCTCAGACCTTCACACAAAGAGAATTTACCTCCCTCAACACCGAGGGGTGAAGGCATCACCTGTCGGCTTCTTTTATTACCATTTATTACCTTATTTTCTCCCCTGGATTGTTATTTTTTTCCCTGTATCTCTTTATTTCCCATCACCTGATACAGCACCGCCAAAGAAGGGGCTCATTTGTATAGCCATTACCTGGGACAGTGTGGTTATGGTGATTTTCAGTATCATTGATGTGGTCTGAATCGCACTTTAAAATCTCAGGGACAGTGTGGTTATGGTGATTTTCAGTAGCACTTCTGTGTTCTAAATCACACTTTAAAATCTCAGGGATAGTGTGGTTATGGTGATTTTCAGTAGCACTTCTGTGGTCTAAATCACACTTTAAAATCTCAGGGACAGTGTGGTTATGGTGATTTTCAGTAGAATTGCTGTGGTCTAAATCACACTTTAAAGTCCCTGGGACTGCGTTTTTTTGGTGATTTTCAGTAGCATTTCTGTGGTCTAAATCACACTTTAAAATCTCAGGGACATTGTGGTTATGGTGATTTTCAGCAGAATTGCTGTAGTCTAAATCACAGTTTAAAGTCCATTGTTTGGAAGGGCACATGGCTCATGCACTTCTTTCATGTATTTGTCACTCCCTGGAATGATTTTTGGAGAAGGCCCCTAAGCGCAGTTCTGAAGCACGATTTGTCTGCCCTGTTTTTTTGTGTCTGGGTCCTCAGGGTGAGAAACTGAGCTGGTCAATAATCCACAGTAACACACACACACCCACCCACACACACAAACACACACACACACACACACACAGATATACACACACACACAGACACACCCAAAAAAACACACACACACACACACACACATACACTCACAGATATACACACACACACAGACACACCCAAAAACACACACACACACACACACACACATACACTCACAGATATACACACACACACAGACACACGCAAAAACACACATACACACACACGCACAGACACACGCACACAGACACATACACACATACACAGACGCACACACCACAGACACGCAGACGCACACATACACACACACACACCCACCCACACACACAAACACACACACACAAATGCACAGACGCACACACACACACACACACACACACACACACACACACACAGTAGTGCTAGCGCTGAGCCCTGAGCGCACGGTTCAGTAAGACCCTTTCGTGAGGACTCTTTCTGCGGTGGTGACAGAGGTTCGAGCGAGGGCAAACTCAGCGGGTAAACACCCGCACCTGCGGGGCCGGGACCGGAAGCCTCGGCCCAGGTAATCATTAACCGGGACGGCCTGTTTGCCTATCGTCTGCTGCGTGCCGCGCGATGCTACATTAAACAGGCGCTGTGGTCACTGTTCCCTCACAGTGTTTGGCTTAAGCTTCACTGGAAAGCTTATCAGAGAGACACACGAGCAGGTATGGAGCTGTGTTCCTATTGGATGCTCAGCTGGGCTCTCTCTCTATATATATATATATATACACACACACCCAGCACCTTTCCAGGCTGAATCCTGCAAGATCAGTTTTAAAACCAGAAGGTGTGACCTTACTGTACAGGGTGAGATGTTTTGCCACATTTCTCCTGTTTTTATTGCTGTATATCTAATTATCGGTTTATTGGTTTTGCTAATCTTTTTTTTCCTGCCCTGTGCGCACACGTTCTGCATGTGTAATTACAGGTCATTACATGATTAATTTTCTTTTTTTATTATTTTCAATATAAGGCCTGCACATGAGTGTACATTTCAGCTCACATTTATTGCTCATGATCTATTGGATCATAAGCAATAAATATTTGCATAAGCAGTTTATATTAATTACTTTCCTCGGGAGTACGGAAGCAAAATAGCCGACCTGAGATTATAATCTTACACCGGCTGGCTGCACCTCCGGCTCAGAGGTCTCCTGCATTGGGGCGGCTCGGGGTTTCAGGAAGAGAGGGCGGGGACAGGATTGGGACAGGAGGAAGAGAGCAGTTTTGGTGCTAGGCAACCTCGGGCAAAGGGGGATGGAGGCGTGGAGGTTATTAAGTGTTCGTGGTCCCCCACCCTCTTGATTTTCTGGAACAAACTGCCGTAAATCATCGGCCTTGGACTGGAGGGCTCTCTCAGAGGGAGGTCAGTCGAGTGGAGGTCACCGGCAAGCGGCACAGTGAGTGATGTCAGCCGCCACCGAGCTTCGCCGCCCAACGCTAACGAATAGCGGCGGAACAGCTGCTGATGAACCCCGCCAAGAACTCAGGAAACGCCCGTCGCGCTCTGGCCTTCTGGCCCGAGATCTTCCTGGGGCCGCTGGACCGGACGCCATCCCCCGGATTTGGACGCGCGACCCCTAAACGGGGCGACCTTTGGAGACAGATCAGTCCCGAGGAGCGCTATTGGCTGGGCGCGTCTATAGCAAAAATCTATACGATAGAGGAAACGTTGTGTTTTAAGAAGGCGGGCGCACCGCGGCACATCCCCAGCCCCGCGCTGGGGTGCGAGCGCCGGCGCTGGAGACCAGCGCGCGCGGTATTTATGGAGGCCGCGCTACCGCCGTAAATTATTGATGTGATAAATCTCCTCGGCGCCTAAATATAGCCGCTGTGTCTCTCACAACGTCTCTCCCTCCGCGGACGGGGCATCTGGACCCGGCTCGTGCCCGCGGTAGCGCCCGGCTCGTCCTCCTGGGGGGCAGGGGGGGGGGGCGGGGCGGGGAGAGCGTTAGCGTACAGCTACGCGGGAATGCCCTTGAATGTGCCGGAATAGCTGGGTTGAGAAACAGGACGTGAGCAGCATTACGGAGACGAGGAATAAAAATAACACGCGGGTGGGGGTGGGGGGGGAGGGGTGGGGGGTCGGGGATGGAGAAAGAAAAGAGAGAGAGGGGGAGAGAAGAGTGCATGGAGAGAGGAGGAGGGTGAAGCAGTAAAATAAGGAGAGAGGTGAAGGAGGGAAGAGGAAGTGGTGGTAAGGAAACGTGTGCGTTTGTGCCCGTGTAAGCGTGGCAGAGGGAAAAAAAGGAGGGAGCTTTTCCACCATGAGCCAAAGGAGCGTTGCCCAGATGGGATTGGGAAGAGCAGCAACAGAATTCCCATACGTGTAGCCCAGATGGGATCGGGAAGAGCAGCAGCAGCATTCCCATACGTGTAGCCCAGATGGGATCGGGAAGAGCAGCAGCAGAATTCCCATACGTGTAGCCCAGATGGGATCGGGAAGAGCAGCAGCAGAATTCCCATATGTGTAGCCCAGATGGGATTGGGAAGAGCAGCAGCGGAATTCCCATACGTGTAGCCCTGATGGGATCGGGAAGAGCAGCAGCAGCATTCCCATACGTGTAGCCCAGATGGGATTGGGAAGAGCAGCAGCGGAATTCCCATACGTCCTTCCAGTGCCCCTCCGGAATTCCGTCCCACCCTTCGACCCCACATCGCCGGATGTACTTCCTCTGACTCTGGTCTCGCTAGCCCATGGAATGCTGCGTATTTGGAACGCGGAACATTTCACAATCTCCATCTTGCTCTAATTCACTTGCGCTATGATAAAAATAACAGCTTTTTCCATAAATATGGCAACTCATAATACTAACACGATAAATGTATGTCGTTCGTGATTTTATTATGGCACGGTATGAAATAAGCTACAGATGATGTTTTGTCAGCCTGATCAAAGCAACGTTTTGCCATACTAGCTAATAGTATTTTTTAAAACCTTGAAGTGATTTATGTTTTAATTTACTAGTGATGAGCAAACTAGGCAGAGTGTGACATCTCAGTTTTGATTTTTCTTTTCAAATTAATCTCTTTCTCTTGGAATTTAGCAGCGCTACCAAATGGCTCTGTACTGTAAATATTATAATTAATAAGCGACAGAAATGTCAGACACCGAAAGACCATTGGCTCAAAGAAACGGGATAAATTATTTTGTTGTGGGTCAACTGGGTCATCGCCCTTTGTAATCTTAAAAAATATGTTGGAATAGCTGCCTTCATTGAACACTGTGTGTTTTTTTCCCCTGCGTTTTGGCTCATTTTTCTGAGTTAAAAAAAAAGAAAAAAGGCAGAAAGTTAACACGGCCACTGTCCAGGTAGCAGATTTTATTTGCGTTATTTTATTGTCAGTGTTGAAGCCTTGCCCAGCCAGGATAATTAAATCATGAACAAAATGAGGGAAATTCCCCTGGCCGGCAATAGCCACTGACTTGATCATGTCAATGTGAAAATACAGCAGGTCTGAGTTTAATTAAACAGGATTTTCCCAATTTTACCACCTAGTTCCAGATGGTGGTCACATCTGCATTCAAAGGCTTACAATCGAAGGGTGAATCTCTGTTAATACATCTCTGGGAATATTAATGTAGAAGATGACTAGATATTTTTAATGAACAGAATGTCCTCTCAAAGTCAGCTTGACTTTTTACCTTCATCCAGCCATCCATTATCTGTACCCGCTTAACCTGGGCAGGCTCGTGGGGGGTGCTGGAGCCTATCCCAGCATGCATTGGGAGAGGCAGGAATACACCCTGGACAGGCTGCCAATCTATCGCGGGGCACACACACCATTCACTCAGACACGGGGAGAACATGCAAACTCCACACAGAAGGGCCCAGGCCAGGATCTTACCTTCTCCTTAAAGCACAAATAGCCATGAGTATCCCTTAACAGAATAAACCTTAACAGCAAAAAGTTTTCAAAATTTCCTAAAACTATTGCAATTAATTTCATCATTTAATTCAAATTGATGCCAGAGGGTGGATTATATGCTACAAATGTATAGCATGCAATGTAGTTAAAGCAAAGCACGCTAGATACGAGAACTACACTCGGCATCCGGCTCGACGCTGAACCCCAGGGCAGGGGTTGGGGCGGGGCCGGAGGCCGGAGGCCGAGGAACAGCTGCTGCTGTCGATTTTAGCCACGGAAGGTTAAAACAATCCCGTGTCCGTGACACAATAAAAACCTTTAATTTCTGCTTTCCACTGTCGGGCACAGGCCAATGGCTTCAGCAGGAGCTGGCACTGCTGGAGAATTACTGTCAGCCAGTGGCCCTGGCAGTGAACGCGAAAGAAAGACCAAAATAATGATTTTCCAAAAATAACCCCGGTAATTAAGGCGAAAGAGGGCGAACATGTAGGGGTTTTATGCTATGAAGAAAAAAAATCTATTCTTGCTGAAATACTAATTAAAGTTTGGATTACAATGTTGGAAACCACAACTTAACCAATTGCCCAATTTGACAGGGAATTGTGGGGTCTACTTACGGAATGATTTTTTGCTGAATGGGGATAAGCAGCCATAATAACTACATGCAGAGGTCCGTGGAAATGAACAGGGTGCAGACAATGCGTGCTAGGCAGAGTTGGGCCAATGGCCACTGCTAATTAAAAGATTTAAACCCCGAAACATGCCACCAACAGGCCTAGCAGTGCCAGTAACCGATTCCAGGAAGTAATTCCCTCCAGCCGCTGACCAGAGGCTCAGTGTGCTGGTTCCTTACTAATGTTGAGCGACCTTGGTGAAGGTCGTTCTCAACACAAACAATGTCATAAAAAAATCGGTCGCTTTTTAAGGGGGCCCTAATAGAGATGCCACACATCATGACAACAGTCATTGTAAGAAATATTTTATGGAGAACTTTGCAAGGTTAAAGAAATAACTGGCAACCCAAGAGAGACGGGACTGCGAAAGCATTGCAGAACAGAGCTGCACTTCATCACGAAATGTGAAAGCAAGTCAGAATCAACCTGTCCTGCTGCAGGTTGTGGGTAGATTACTAATCGTCTTGGGGGATGGAAGAGGGAGTGTCATACTGGCAACCCAGTGCGTATCTGCCGTTACCTGATATGCAGCAAGCCACGTACAAACGCCTCAATCAAGCCTCCAACTTTGATTCTCCCATTTAAAAAAAATAAATTATTATTTAATCTAATATATCTGTTTGTGTGTTTTCAGCAGCAGATACTCTTACATTTGTGTTGATGTGGCTCGGTTCCTTGTGTGTTTGTGAGAGACGGGATGGTGAGATGGCCGGTGGAACAAAATCTGAGAATTACTGAGTGCGGGAGGGACAAGGGCGGGATGATGTGTGTGTGTGTGTTTCTGAGAGAGAGAGACTGGGAGTGTATAATAGAGAGAGGTTGCGAGAGCACGAGAGAGAGGGGGAGGAGGTGGGCGTGCGCACGTCTAAGAGTCAGAAGGTGCATGTTTATGAGAAAGCTAAAGAGTGTGTAGGAGATGGGGAGAGAGGGAGAGAATGTGCGGAGGGAGGGAGGGAGGATGTGCGGGTGTGAGAGAGGATGTGTGTGTGTGTGAGAGAGAGAGAGAGAGAGAGAGGCGTGTGTGGGTGCTAGAGAATATGTGTGTGTGTGTGTGTGTGTGTGTGTGAGGGAGCGGGAGAGAGAGGGAGAGGCATGTGTGGGTGAGAGAGAATATGTGTGTGTGTGTGTGTGTGTGTGAGGGAGCGGGAGAGAGAGGAAGAGGCATGTGTGAGAGAGAATATGTGTGTGTGTGAGAGAGAGAGAGGCGTGTGTGAGCGAGGGGGAGGGGGGGAGGGAGCTGGAGTCGGCAGGCGGGAGAGAGAGAGAGAGAGAGGGAGGGAGGAGTGGAGGGAGAGAGAGAGAGGGAGGGAGGAGTGGAGGGAGGGAGAGAGAGGGAGGGAGGAGTGGAGGGAGAGCGAGAGAGAGGAGTGGAGGCTGCGCTCAGTGACAGAAACCCAGCTCTGCTTGCCGGAGCAGAGGAGCAGAGCAGGAGCGCTGCCGAGCTTCCGCCAGGAAAAACGGACCTTGCCCCGCCGCCGCCGCTACGAGGTCAGGTGACCCGCGATCGGCACCCCCGCCATCCCGCGGAGAGCCCCCAGAATCCCAGCCGGCCCCTTCCGTGCGCCGCCAGGTAGGTGCGCTGATATTCGGGACGGGAAGGCACGGCGCGTGGCGCGCTCCTGGCCGAAACGAGCGGGCGAACTCCAGTCCGCTCCGCTCCGCGCCGTAGCGCCGGCTCCTGAGCAGGAGAGAGCGGCAGAGAGCGGCAGCTCTTTAGTTCTCACGCCTTCGGACGCTACTGGAATAGACGCGCGGCTCGTGTGTGGGAGAGGGACGCTGCTCGTCTGTGTGGGTGGGAGGCGTGTGGGGGCGGCTTGTGATTGTTCATGTGTGTTTGCGTGTGTGTGGGGTGGGGTGGGGTGGGGGGGGGAGCACGCTTCACAGAGCAATTGAGGCTGAGGAGTCCGTTTGTTTCCGGCTGTTGCATTTCCCTAATGGCACACACCCGGGGGGGGGAGCTCTGTGTCTCCCATCACTGTCCGTCCATGCCTTCTCTCCGACACGGGGAAAGTGGGGGGGGGGGTAAAAAACCGGAAAACTTTGAGGACCTCGGGTAAAGAGTGTGATTCCGAGCCGCGTCAGAGAAAGTGGTTCCGCTGTTTGAGAGATGAGAGCGGCGGCCGCTGAGAGTCCCTCTCCTGTGTGAGCACGGGGCGCTCGCCGCTGTGTTTACACGCACGCTGCTCGCCCGTATGGCAGATATTCTTTATATTTGCCCGGGGGGCCGAGGGGGGGCCAGGGGGGGGCATGATGGGGCTGGGAGGGCAGGAGTCTCTCTGGTAGAAGCATCTCTGTAGCAGTAGAGCCGCTGCTCCCCTTGTTCCTGGAGAGGTAGCCAGCCGCACGCGAGTTTTTGACTCATTTGATTTGGCACATCCGACGGGGTGGGGGTTTGTTTTGGGAAGGGGGGTGGGGGAGGGGGGGGTGGAATCTCCCGCTGGTTTTAGCTGCAGGTCCGTTCCTGAGGCTCGTGCAGGAAGCACTAGAGACCGAGTGTTCCAAGCCTCCGGTATCCAGCGGGGAAGCAGAGATCATTTCAAGTTCAGAGATGACGATGCCCCCCCCCCCCCCGTGCCCCGCCCACCCACTCAGTACGCATCACTAATCGCAGGCTAGAAGTGGAAAGGTGCATAAAAACAGCAAAAAAAAAAAAAAAAACAAGTTACAGTTCTGGCCATATCGATGTTGGGGGGCATTTTCTTGCCGCTCGGTTCAGGTGGGTTAGCGCTGTCACCCACACAGGACTGTGGAGCTCTTTTGTTTTTAGGGGACCCTCCTCCCGGTGCACTTGACTCCGGTCTTGGCCGCCGCCCACTCCTCCCGCTGAGCGATGGTTTCCGCCCTGTAATCGGATGGCGGGCGGGGCGGGGCGGGGCGGGGGGGGGGGGGGAGCGGCCCGGCGCGGTTGATTAGCCGTGACTTAGCCGCAGAGTAATCAAATCACCGCGCACTCCGGCTGTTCTTAGACCCGAGCTGGAGAGCCTTTAACCCCGGCGAAACAGAAATGAGGTTAAGAAGAACATCTTCAGCCTGCCCGCCCCCCGCCCCACCCGTTCCACCCCCCTCACCGCCACGTAATCATGTTTTTTGCCGGATGAAAAATCGACTCATCGTTCTTCCATTTCTTTTGTACATTTTCTTTGCATTAACAGACATGAAATGAGGGACCAAAGCACTAAGAAAAGGCCTGGGGACAGAGGGTCATATTCACACTGTAGCCGGGCTTTTCATTTAGGGACACAAAAGAGCCTCATCATCATCATCATCATCATCATCCTTCCCTGTCTGATTGGCCCTTGTCCTCCAGAGCGAAGCCTCGAGAGCCAATGTGAGGGGGTCGGTCTTCTTTTCCATCTAAAAATGAACTCAATTCTATTCTCTTTTTAAAATTTTTTTTTTTGTATTTTGCCAGACCGTTTCCTGAAGGACGCGTTCCTCTCCCGTACTGTGGAATAGCGTCTCATTCACCGCGCTAACGTGCCCGTGAACTCTCCCTCTTTTGAGAACCGCGGCTGTACTTCGCTGCGGTCGGAGAGGGTGGCGGTCCGCAGTAGCGGAGGGTCCGTTTGGTGATGAATGGGTGGGATGTAGCCCATTTAAATCCACACAAAGCCCAGGAAGTGGGTCTATTTCTGGCTCAGGAAACCGTTCGGGGGGCACCACGGTGTGGCCCGGGGCCGAGGCTGAGGTCCATCGCGTGCCATTTCCTGTGAGCCCCACCTGTGTTTACACCCAGCTGTCCTCGTCAGTTGGAGGGTGGGGGGGGGGGGGGCGGAACCTGCCGGGGAGTAAATAGTTAATGAGCGGTAACCGTCAGACACCGCACGCCACCTCATTGACACACAAACCTGCCGTACTGCACGTGTGCAAACAGCTCTGCTGAACAGGAAGTGGAACGTTGCCGTGGCGAAGCTTCATTGGTTCGGCTCCAGAGGACGAAATGTGTCTGTCCTCCCTCTGGTTTTGTTGTTTAGTCCTGAGTGCAGGAGGACAGGAAGGCGGTGCTCCCACACGTAAATCCCACATCTACCCCCACCCCCCCCGCCCCATAGTTTGCAGCGCTGAAGCTCAGGTGGGACGTGGGGGCGTGGGGGGGACAGATCCCTGTTTTGAATCCCATGGTGGAAACACGCTCACTTCCTGCGCATATGGGAGCGCTTGACATGTGCAAGGTCCTCTTCAGCACGCTCCAGTGGAGTCCTGATTCATAGCGGTTTCTGATTGGCTCCCTTCTCAACAGGAAAAAAAAAAAAAAAAAAAACACTGCGGAATGCGGATGGCATGTGACCCGGGCTCCTTGGAATTCTGTCCTCGGAGTCCGCTGTTCACTGCGCGCGACGAATGCGAATTTCAACGCACTGCGGGCCGAATCGCTGAATTCAGCACGGTGGCGATCAAACGCACGGCGTCGTCCACGTAGCTGCAATTCCACGTCAGCGCGTAGCGGGGGGTTGTCTCGGCACCACTTGTCAGCCGATAAAATTTTCTAAAAGTGCTGGGAATGCAGATGTGTGCCGCTGTGTGTACCCCTCGCTGCTGGCAGGAGCTGCGCGATTCGCCTTTTGTGGCGGAAGAGAGGCTGTCACGTTCGACAGCTCCCGAGCGCACGAGGGCAGGCGGGCGATTTGCATGGCGACAGACGGACGCGTCCGAAAAACTTTCAGCACCGCCCTCCCACCGGACAGCGCCCGTCAGGGACGAGCCGGAGACCTTCAGCACCTCCTCTGCTGGACAGCGCCCGTCCGGGAGACCTTCAGCACCCCCTCTGCTGGACAGCGCCCGTCCGGGAGACCTTCAGCACCCCCCTCTGCTGGACAGCTCCTGTCCTGGGGACCTTCAGCACCCCCCTCTGCTGGCTCTCTCTCTCTCTCCCTCTCTCTCTCTCTCTCTCTCCCCCTCTCCCCTCGTCCATGGTGACTGTCACACCACCGTCTGCCTGGATCAGATTCCTTCTTGTGCACACAGCTCTTTGAGGTTTGCATCAAGGCCAGGTGCGGCTGATCCTGGAACAGGTATTGGCCAGTGAAGTATTAGTGTGTTAAAGCATAGCCCTCTGGGATCATCGGCTTTAAGTGGACCTACAGATATAAGTAAGGATAAAAAAAGCATTTTTATTACATTTTATACCGGCCCAGCCTCTGTTTGAGAAGAAAGGTCATCTGGAACCAAGTGTATTACGCTCGTGCCGTTCCTCTGATAAGGACAGAGAAATGCATTGTGGAATTTAAGGATTTCCTCTTGTGTCCCGTATTTCTCCGTGCAGAATTTATGGGCTAAGAGAGGTTTACCCGTGCTCTAATCAGAGAGGAACATCATTGGCCTGGAGGCGCATTGATTTTGTAGGGCACCAGGGACTTTGACTTTGGGGCCTTTTCCATAATATGGATTTAGACGCTATTGTTGGGAGAAGTGTGCTACAGAGTACGCTGTGGTAAGAGGCTGGCCAAAGCATTGTGTAATCCTTTCTGTCAGCACGATGTTTGGTCAAAGGATTACACAATGTACGCTGTGATCATATCAGATTCTTTACCATTTGCTCTGTTTTCATTGTCGCAATTAGCTGTTGTATACTTTAAGAATGTTCTAGAGACTGCGGTCACAGTTGCTCTCTGTTCTATATAAGACATGCTCAGAGATGATATGGTCCGTATATGGGTAACTCGGTTGTGTGTGTGTGAATTCTGATGGATAATGGCTGGTGGCATTTAAATCTGGCCCAAAATGACTCAATCAGTCAGGTGGAATTGGTCAATGTATCGCTTTCTGAAACGAATTAATCTTGCTTGGTTAGTGTTTGGTTTGGTGTGTTCATTGTCTTCCATGGGCATTTTAGCCAGTGTGTAGGCAAGGCAGGTGACAGTGGAACATTGTGGTATAGCCTACTGTTTCATGCCTGAAGAATTCTTTTGAATACACCGTGGCCAAAACACAATTACTTTTTTTTTTCTTTTTCTATTTTCCATCTAAAATGTCCTGATATGCGGGTCGGTGAACCAATATACAACAACAGTGCATTTCAATATCTTGAACTGAGAACAAAAATAATAACGATAATAATAATTGAGAGTACGTGCACATTAGCGGATTTGATTATTTGCACTTGGTCCCCAGCAGATGAAAGAACCTTTAATCTGTAGAGAAAGCCCGGCTGCTCTTGTCTGCGAGGCTACGCTCCAGATAATTTCAGACAGCAGCTGCGGCACACTGATGCTTTCCCGAGGTTCAAAGGCTCGGCTGCGCGAAGCATTCTTGCGTGTGCACAAACTCGCACGCTCGCCGGCCCGGATGCTCACACGCACGCCGGCCTGGACGCGCACACGCTCGCTGGAGAAGAGGCCCTCGCACGCCGGCCCGGATGCACACACGCTCGCTGGAGAAGAGGCGCTCGCACGCTCGTTTACGCTTTTGACATGGACGTGCCAGCGAAGGCTGTGTCACGGGGAGCTTCGCCGCTTCCGTTACCTGGAAACAGCAGAAACGATAGCGGCGTGATTGTGTGTCCTAACTATATAATAACACGTTTGCTCGTGTGCAGTTTTTGCTTGGGAAATTGGAAAGCAACGATGCCTTGGCAACAGGATTGGACTGATGGCAGTAGGGTGTGATTAAACTAGTCTTGATCCCAAACTAAGGCACGCGCGCACACACATATGGGCTCATAAACACACACACACACACACACACAGACACAGACACACACATATATGGGCACACGCGCACACACACGGGCACACACACACAGACACACACACACACAGACACACACACATATGGGCACACATACACACACACGGGCACACGCACACACACATGGGCACACGCACGCACGCACGCACACACACACGCGCGCACGGGAACACGGTGTTCGCACCCGTGGAATACCGATTGGCTGAAGCCTGACTCTCTCTCTGGCACATTTGCTGAGCGTTAAGGTCGGGCGCTGGCCCACCTGCACCGCATTTCCCAGAATGCACTCTGCCATTGGTAATATTAAGGACTTTGGCCGGGCTCCACGGAGGAGGTGACCCGTGACTGGCCGGGGGTAACTGAGATAAATCCACCCCCCCCCCCCAGGCCTTTGTTTCGGGGATCCACTTCACCCGTCCCGCTCCCCAAACGCATCCCCCGGTACACATGTCTCCTAATTGTGACGGTGCGGTTCGGCCAAGGAAGCCAATTTCTGCCCAGATTAGCATAATTGAGGAGTTAGCCGCGTGCCAGCGGGTGGCTAATTATGGCACCCCTGGCAGATGTGCACGTGTGACACCAGACACCGTGCGTGCTGTCGCCCCTCAGATTTATCCAATCACGTTCATCCCCCCCCCTCGCCCCCGCCACCCTGCTGGTGTTGTCCCCGTCGGCCCCCGTCGGAGAAGAAGGATGGGTTGGGCCTTCTTCTCTCCCCGTACGGTCCCTCCCTGCCCCCCCGTTCCCCGCTCGGAGGTGCCAGGACCCCAGCTTGCCCCGTGGCTCCCGCTGCTAATTGCTTTTTGCCCCTGTCGTGTCGAACCCGGTGCCGGGGCGCAGGGGAGCGGGCCAATGCGGTCTGCGGGCCCAGATGATGCCCCGACCGGCGCCCGACCACCGCGAACGCTCCGCGCCACGCGGCCCTGTTTACACGCCCCCAGCTGGGGGGGGAGCCGGCGCTACGGAAACCAGCCGGTCGCCAGAAGGGATTTCTTTCTTTTTTTTTTTTTTTACTTTTTTTTTTGTGTGGTACCGGCAAAGCCGCTTATAGATCCAGACCAAGCCCGTTTGGAGCAGGAGGGCTGTTCATTCCCTCCGTCCCCCCGGCCTGATCCCCGAGGCTAAGAACCGCTCTCGCTTGGAACGATATCGCCAGTATGACCAGGTTAACGTCCGGTCAAGGTAGGGGTGTCTGGAGTACGCCTTAAAAGAGAAGACTGCACCTTTCGACGCACCCTGTCAAAAGATTACCCTGTCAAAAGCCTGCCACCATTACACTGTTTACACTCATCACTTTACTGGAGTCTTCTGCAGCTCCCATTCGCATTAGTAAGGGTCGGTTCCATTGCTATGAAGGCCTCGCTGATAGGCCTGCTTATTAATGAAGACACCGAGCGCGTGGCTGAAAAGTTGAAGAAACCAAGTCAGAATCTTAAGAGGCACTTCACATGAAGCGAGCGGCCATCAGCTGCTTGTTGTTTTGGTTTTTTTTTGCAGCGGCAGCATGTTGGTAGGTTACACATCTGGAAATAATTGCTTTTCAAACGTGTCCTCTGGAGAAGCCTTATCAGTCCCCCCCCATCTCCGCGGGCCCTCTCATCAGGAGTCCATCGCCGCTAAATTCCCCGCGCTTTTCCCAGCGCCCTAAATCGTTTACGGTGTCGTCGGGACGCCGGTCCGGCTCGCGTCGCGCGTTCTTTCGCGCGGCTGCCGAGGCCTCCTCGGCTCTGAGGATGAATCGCTTCTCAAATCTCTCCTTTAACGCTGAGCAAGAGACGGCGAGCCCAGGAAAGCCGACGAACGCGGTCGGGCCCCTCAGTGGCGGCGGCTCGTCGGTTTGACATTTCCGCCCTGTGAAATGCAAATTTCCCTCCCCAGCATGCAGTCTGGCGGGCGGGGGGGGGGGGAGGGGGATTTCAGAGATCCCCGAGACGCCTTAGAAGGGACTCGCTGTGATTGAGGAGAGAAAGAGATAAATCTGTGTCGGACCACCCGGGTTTCACTTTTTAAACGAGACCTGTGTGCGAGGAAACTTGGAAAAAGCCGAAAAGGACCCGTTCTCAAAGTGTAGCGATGGCGCAGGGGAGGGTCTCAGATTGCTCCGCCTCCTCTGCTGAACCCCACGGTCGACCACAGAGGTGTTCCAGATGATTACAAGCCTAACTCATGAAGAGAGACAGAGAGAGGTTTCATGCAAAAAAAAAAAAAAAACGCTCAAGCCGAATCAGTTAATGGCTCGATACTATCAGCTGTCACCAGGAACACACTGGTCTGCTTCTTCCACTCCGCTGAACGTCTACCACGATGAACATTTCTACTCTGCCACTACCCACAAGCCTGTTTGTGTACGGGAAAGAACTGAAGAAATTGAAGAAGCGAGAGAGGACATCATTGAGGTCAGAAACGGAGCATTGCTATTCCAAGAACCAGGCACATGCTTCCGAAGATCTGGAAGACGTATAGACTTCCTCCATCCACATTGATACTTTTCTCTCACCGGCAAATAAATAACCTTGTTTACTCTGAACAAACTAAATCCCTGGGAGAACTACATTACCCAGGGTTCATCCAGTAGGAGATACTGCATTGTATAGCGAAGTCCTCAGGCTGTTTATTGAATTGCCTTGTGTACAGGCTCTGAAAATGACAGTGCGAGCGGTCCAGGGCAGCGTTTGTTTTCACAGTGAGGCTGTGCGAGTGTCATGGCGGTACATGGGAAATGGCGTGTCATGCCCGGACCACCTATTATGAACAAAACAGATGGGAGGTGGTTTCAAACGAGCGCACAACCTGGCTTCTGATGCTGTTACAGTCAGGCGTGTTCACCGATGCATCAAACATGCCCCCCCCCCCCATTATTACACCCTCCCACCTAAAAAGAGAAGGACTCATTTAATCCCCGCGCTGAAATTTCATGCCTGTTATTGTTCAGAACCAGAAAGAAGGAAAAGTCCTGCACAAGCGCACACCCCCTGGAAAGCACGCCAGTCAATTGCAGGGTCATTACCCACAATCCATCTCTGTTAATGATGGCTGCCAAGCAGAAAAGGGGACTGCAAACCGTTTGAAAATTTCTCCGCAGCTGAGTTCATACATACATAAGCAGTGGCGAATAGCAACGGTAATAGTTCCTTCCTTCTTTGGTAAATTTACTGGGCGAATGGGTAATAAATTGCTCAGCTTATATTACATGCAATCTTTTTCTTCTTTTTTTTTTTGCAATCATACTGAAAATGGCCTTGTGCTTTTTGTGGATGCATGTCGGTGTGGTGTCTTACCCAGCTTAACTGACAGTATCGCATTCACTTTCGTCCCGTGGACAGCTCCTCAGGAGACGTTACAATGGCAACCGCCCAGTTATTGACAACATTCACTGGTGTTTGTGTCTTTCAAAAGGCCCCTCATTTTGGCGTTTCCTGGGAAATGTAGCTACATCGGAAGAGGATCAGCGAATCGGTGCGGACGCTTTGCAGTATCAGAGCAGTGTGTCTCTGGTCTGAAAGTGGGTTTTTGTACGGGATATCTAACCGTCTGCCAGCACTGCAACCCCACAGGGCATCACCTGGCATTTACATCCATTTATACAGCTGGATGTATACCGAAGCAATGCAGGTTAAGCTCCTTGCTCAAGGGTACGACGGCAGTCTCCGGGGAATCGAACCTGTGACCTCACGGTTACAAGACCAACTCCTCACCCATTACACTGCAGCAGTGCAGCTGTCACATGACACAGCAGGATAGGCCGGGTTCCCCACGTAAACGCCGTGACTGGAGCTCTAAGCAAGGCCCGCCCTGGAACTCCAGTTCCGTGGTTTCCGATGACCTTATATGGTGTTCGTTAAACGAGGATGCGCCTCGTTTCCGTTCGCGACCGTGTGGAGTGACGTCGGTTTCCGAAAGCGGTCGCACTCGTAGAAATGCTTCCTGTGCTCGAGTAGAGGCTGAAAAAAAGGCATTATGTTCGCCAGCCGTTAATCTCATCTAATGTTCAATAGAAGCCCCACTACACATTACGCTTGCCATGGCCTGCGCATTACGTGTCCTGCTTACCTTCCATTCACCCCTCTGCAGGAGGCAGTTTTTGTGTGTTTGCTATGAATTTACACCTAATGAGCTAATGGGCCCGTGTCTGTGCCTCAGTTTGTATGGAAAGGCTTTGTGTGGTGTAAATGAATGTAAAAAGCGTATTCACATGTGCGTTGGAGTGTGCGTGAGATTCATCGTGCTGCTCTGTGCCTGGCTCTGCATGATGATTGGCGCGTTCGCGTTTGTGTGCGCTCATAGAAACGGGTCGCTGCAGTACGCTTGGGTTCACGGTCGTGCGATCGTGTGTTGGCTGATGTTTACACAGCTCCTGGCAGGCGGGGGATGGGTCGTGGGGGGGGTGGTCTAATGTAGAGGAGCGTACGGCCCAGGACAAAGACCCAAATTCACATTTCCTGGCACATGACCGTGCGATGACAGGAGGAGGCCATGCTGTCCGCAGATGTGGAATAAACGCAGAAAAAGACAACAGACGCGGGGAAAAAAAGCCACCTCTTTCCATCTCCGGGTCTCTTAAAGCTCCGTCGTTTGACATCTAACGCAGCTGGACTTTCAAAGACCTTGACTTTGATGTTCTAGGAGCGCCGCGCGGACGTTTTTGCATCGGCAGGGTTCACGGCCTGTTTCCTCTCTGAAGACTACATTACCCAACATGCCTTTCTGCATATTGAAATACCCCGCTGCGCCACCTCCTATTTGCAATAACACAAGAGTAATCATCTCCAATGAAGAAGATAGCCTATCATGCTGTGACTGAGATTTCTTTGTGAAAGACAAACCCATAGAGAAAGAGGGTGGGAGAGAGAGATCTGTGAATATGCTGTGACTTCATCTACAGCACGGTTCCTTCCACTGCTGCTGCAGAGAATGCGTTATTTTACCTAACGCGCTCAGTGACGCTGGTTCCCTGAGCATCGCTTCGCCGCCACCTCTGGACTCTTTCGTCCTTCGTCATATCATCGTTTCTCTCGCGAAAGGGCAGAACTGCGCCATTGCGCACACTGCAGCCGAGGCTGTACCGGTTTAATCCACCCGGAGAGATGCTTTTGTTGAAGTGGTGCCGACAGAGGGACGAGGTTTGGTGATCCAAACACAGCTTTTTTTGGGTGAAATTCTGAAGAGCGGAGAGAGCGGAGGGGCTCGTAATACTGATGGCGTGAGCGTCGGGGGCTCTGGCGTTTTGCTGGTGAGCAGAAATATGGAGACCCCCCCCCCCCCCCAAACCGAAGCCCCGCCACGTGGTGCACAGTTAACGCAGGTGTCAAGTGTTATGCACATCTGGAAACATTTATCAGCCGTGAACGGACCTCGCTCATTGGTCAGACTTAAGCACCCCTTGTACCTGAGGAGCCATACAGAACTGTGATTACAAGTGCTTGAAACCGGTTGGTGGTTAATTGTGCATTTTGATTAGTTTCTTTTTTTTTCTTCCTCTTCTTCTTATAATTAATGTGAAATGAAAATGCTTAACACCTGTATGTGTCTGCTCACACCGTCTAACTGTTTCAGTGTAAAAATAAAACCATGTGACATGCGCACGTCAGAGAGAGGGAGAGCTTCAGCTGCACAGCCAAGTGTGAAATCTGGCTCACTCAGTGAGGGCAGGGAAAGTGCGTGCGTGCGTGCGTGCGTGCGTGCGTGCGTGCGTGTTTGTGCATGTGTGTGTGCATGCATGTGTGCGTGCGTGCGTGTGTGTGTGTGTGCCTGAAGCAGCAGTGCTTGTGTGAATGAGAACATGTGTAGCTGAGGGAGGCTGTGTAGTGCTGGGTACAGTTAGAGGGCACAGTTGCCAGCTTCCCCAGCTGTAAGACACAGTGACAGGGCACCTGTGTTGGCATCAGTGCCAGTTAGAGGGCACAGTTGCCAGGTTACCCAGCTGTAAGTCACAGTGATGGGGCTCCTGCGTTGGCATCACTGCCAGTTAGAGGGCACAGTTGCTGTAAATCACAGTGACGGGGCTCCTACGTTGGCATCAGTGCCAGTTAGAGGGCACAGTCGCCAGCTTGTCCAGCTCTATTCATGGGCTTTCATCGCCACAGCTGTGACATCACAGTACAGGGCTGCTGATTTGCATGGCCTTAGGTCAAGTCATGCAGCGCTTGTCTGTATCATGGCTGCATTATTCTCATACAGTACAGTGTATTGTTACTTTTCAGTGAGCAAGGTAGGATATATTTACCGCTTTAGTTGTGTTTAATAGAACACTGGTTATATCATGATACTGAAGCAATACTGAGACTCCAGTAGTAATAAAATAACGGTGGCATTGCTTATTCAAATGTGTTCCTACTCTCTCGGATTGTACTCTGATCTGTTTCCGTGTTTCTGAATGTGCAGTGATGTTTTGTGTGAAGAAAGAACTGTCTGCACAATGTAAGATCCTTGGTTTCTATGACGACCATGCTCTTCTTGCGATAATCGGATTCCCACTCAAGCCATTGAAATGTGGTCATTCCAGCCTCTGCTGTTGGTGCCCATCACAGGGAATTTCACCTCACACCCTGGAGATTGCAGGATATTGCTTTGCTTGCTTTGAAGTTCACAGAGCTGTTAACTTAAGACTAAAAAAATGATGTCTGCTAGTCTACAATGCTGTACCTGCATACAAACACACGCGCACACACACACACACACACGCATAGACGCACACTCACATGTATGCACACGCATACACACACACACACACACGCATACACACACACACACACACATAGACACATGCATGCACACACGCACTCACGCACTCACACGCACACTCACACACACGCGCACACACACACACACACACACACACACTCTTTCCTCTGTGGTCCTTTGATCTGAAACAAATGTGTTGTGTCCGTGGGCTCTGTAGTCTCGGCTTACGGAAGAAATTGGTGCTACGCCTTTAAGAAATCGTATCCTCTCAAAGCGAATTAGAGGATGTCTTGTTTGAAGAAACCCAGAAGGTATTTAATCTAATAATGCGCTGCTGCAGTTTCCTGCAAAGACAGACTATTTCAGTCACACACAATAGACCATCGAGTGCAGCAGGGTTTCGAAAATACAGAGAATTTCGATTTCACGTTATTAAGACATGGAAGAAGAGACTCTCTTCTTCCTCTTCGTGATCTCAAGGGTAATTTTATGGTCATACACTGACTTCATCTGAACATCGCTGGGCAACACTTCACAATAAGGGCTCATGAATTGGCTTTAACTAATGTAGCTGTCAACATGAATTAATGATGTACAAATACATTAATTAAGCATGAGATTTAGTTAGTCGTTAACTACTGGTGTATTAGTTACATGATCATGTATACATAAGCAAAACAGGATACACTTATAATTATTTAACCATTAAAAAATACATTAACTGTTTTTTTTTTTTTTAAAATCTCAATATGAATTGGCATTAACCAATGTAGTTGTTAGCATGAATTAATGATGCATAAATACATTAACAAAGCTTATCTTTTCAGTAGTTAGGTAGTAGTTAATGCCAATTCATGTGACCTTATTGTAAAGTGTTACCCATTGCTGTTACTCAGTGGCACTGGTAAACTCTTGGAGAAAGTGAGACTTTTTAAGCTAGGTATTCACACACTATATAAATAAGGGACTGTCCTAAGGGGCCAAATCTATGGCATTACACTCTGCCCACACTGGACCTTCTCATGTTTTGTTGAGGCCACCATAATGGCTTTCTTCTGGGTTCACTGGAAACGTGTTGCCATCATTGGCTTTCTTAATGGCTTTTAAACAGCCCCAAATCACCCCTGATTGGTCGAAAGAGGATGATGCTCTTCCTTTGTGGAACGTTCCAGCTGACCGTGGCCTTTGCCGGTGGTATCCAGCTTTAGGACCCGTTTGTGTGTGGCACGTAATAACTCCCCCCCCCCCCCCCCCCCCCCCCCCCCTGCCCCCCCCCCCCGACCCCAGCGCAAGACAAATGACCTTATTACCGCCAAAAGAGTCGCTCGAAACGGGACTGTGCCCGGCGGGGGGAGAAACACCCGCCCCAGGAATATACAGACCTGTCAGCTCACGTGAAATATGCACATCGACCGCGGGGTTTTTTGCCATCAAACGCGCATTCAGATTATCAGCAGCGCGGAGAGACAAAGCGGTGTTATCTCTGAAGCGGCCTACAAAAGGGACTGTCAGCGGAACGCTCCTGGGGGGGGGGGGGTGAGAGGGGAGGGGGGAGACGGTACCACACGCGGAAAACTGATCAGCATTCGACACAGAGCTGCTTATAAATATTGAGCACCGTGTTGCTATTTGTGGGTTTACAAAGGCAAGCAAAAAAGAATTGGCAAAAATTTATAATCATCATTTTACCACATTTATAATGCCAAGAAGTGAAAAGTGAGAGCTGTATTGTTCAAGGAAGATTCCCCCCCCCCCAACAATAAGTATTGTCTCTGCTACTTTTCATACATATTAGGATGAATTCATGTCTCGTTACAATATCTGAGTACTGTAACTACAGAACAGTAGTTATTCAAGGCAAAGTCAAGGCAAATCTCAGATCTCTGCTTTACTTTGTGTACAAAAGGGGTACATTTCTTGGAAACCTTTTTTTTTTTTTTTAAATAAAAAAAAAAACCCTTGACTTCCTATGGCAATAATTAGCTGTTCTTCCCTGTTGAAAGATGACAAATTCATATAAATGAGTCACAAAAGAACAAAGACCTCATTATGTTTTTTTGTTTTCTTGTTGTTTTTCGTTTTGTTTTTTTTTTACTTTTGATGATTGTAGAACATCTGAAAATAATGCCGTTTATCTTTCCCGGAGAGACACCTGCTTTGGTTGCATGTGACCGCAGATGAATGGAACCTTGTGGACAGGGTGTTCTCTGACTGTTAACGGATCCGCGCGTTACTGCTGCCATCGACGCGGCGTCGTGCGATTAGGATGGACTTGGCACGCCGCGTTCTCCCTGGTGGGAAATTAGTGCCCGTGCGCATAATTACAGGATTAGCGAGATTGAGAGGGATTTGTTTCTCTGCTTTTAATGGCAATGGGGCCGCAAGCTCTGGCGCAAAAAATGCAGATTGCCTGTTTTTATTTCCGTCGTAAAGCGTCGCAGATTTTGGGCGGTGAAAGTGTGTTGCCGTGGTAATGGCACCATGGAGATTAATCTGCCAGATTAGTGTGTTTTTGAACGGAGTTTCGGTGAAAATCTCAAATAAAAATCTCAAATGATATGTGAATGCTTGCTGCCCCCTGACCTCTGTGCTGTTTCTCCGCTCAGCGTTTTGTACCAGTGGAGGCAAAGGTCATTCATTTACAGGCATGCAGTGTCTCTTAGTGGGAGAAGTGGCGTGCTAATGGGATTTTCCCGTGTAATCGCTGGCATTCACTGAAGTATCGTAACATATCGATGGAAATATAATTTAGGGTTTTGACTCGTAAGGCTGAGATGAGAAGTGAAATGAGGACATTGCAAAAGTATTGACCGTTCATCGATATTTCTTACTTGCAGTATCTTCCATTATCTTACTGACTAGGATGTTCCAAAAGGATACCAAAAGGATGCTCCAGTGTAGGTTAGCTAGAATATTTGCAATCGCCAGAGAATTTCATTTATTACACGTATAATAGAATGGCAGCTTCTTCCGTGAGATGCCAGATGACTGACAGCCACCAATAATTTGTATTTAACCGTGGCCATTTAGGTTGAATATAAAATTTTGAAATATTGAGTTCTCCATTCGTATTAATGGGAAGGTGATGCCACTCTGCCCTGTAAAATCTCAGTTGCATGGTTCTAATTCAACAGTTAGTCAACACAAATTCGACAGACTGAAACTGCTAGAAGAAATCCGGAAAATTCTGCTAACCTTTTGCGCAGTGTATTTTTCGGCATCACAGCAGCGATGCCATTGGCTGCTCGGTTTCTGAGCTTCAGGGCACGGCTCTGTGCTTGCGGATTTGATGGCCTTTTTTGGGTCGGTTTTTATGTTAGCTGTCATCACCAAATATCCACTAAGCAGCGTTTTAGCCCGTCAGTTCAGAGACTAGAAGAGCTCGCCGCTGAACTGCTTTTGGTGACAGGAAGTTTGGAGCAAACTGTGACAGTTGTGAGGATATTTTGGGCAGGCAGGAGGTTTATGGATGAAAAGGGTAAAGTTCCATCACCATGCAACTGGAACTTCAGGGAACGAGGGGCGGTCGGGGATGATTCAAGGGAGCGGCAAGATTTCGGGGCACGCGGAGCTGGCAAAGAACCCCCCCCGAATGACAAAGGCCCCCCCATTTTAGCACTAGAAGGCCACCCAAGAAAGGCCTAAACAATCCCATTGACCATAATGTTCCCCTGAGTGACAGACATGGTTGAAGTAACACAACACGTGTTGTCAACAGGGTGGGACTTCCATCCTTTCTAGGGCGGCCATCTTGTGACCACCGTTTGTAGGGACCCTGTGTGCATGGCTGTGTACAGGCCGAAGACTACCTTTCCAGGAAGTGACGTGCCAAAGGTCACCTCCCACTTCCATGCTTCACATTCATTGGTCTTTGCCCTCAAAGACAGTGTGTCTTTTTCTTCTTCTTCTTCTTTTGTAATGAAAAGCAAATGGCGGTTTTTTTTTAGCTTCCTTGCCTCGCTGGGCCGTGCGTGATGAGCTGCGCTCCTTCATTATTTGCCGTGTCTCGACCCCGAGATTTTTTACCTGCGGGGTCCATTTCAAAGCTCAGCCCCCACCCCAGGACTCCGACTGTCCAGCTTGCCGGGTCACGCGCGCCCAATTTGGGCCGGTGCGGTGTGTTCCCCTCCCGGCTGCTCGGGGGGGTGGTGGTGGGGGGGGGGGGGGGAATCAGCCAGCGCTCGTTTGTATTCCGAGCGCGTCCGGCCACTCCAGCAGCTCTTTCTTTTTCCGCGAGGGGCCCCCAGAAGACCCTGTTTAAATAAATCCGATATCAATGAGGCGCTCCGCTCGCCCGCCCCGTTTTTCCCTCTCTCTCTCTCTCTCTCTCTCTCTCCTCTCCGCTAAACGGGCTCTCCTCCTCCCGGGACGGCGGCGTTTCGCCCATTTACATGCAGATTCACGGAGCCCGCCGCAGATAGGCACTTCTGCAAACCCGCCAAATAGATTTTTTTTGTCGGCCGCTCTTCAGGTCTGAAATGCATATCTGGGACGACGGGATCAGCATAAACCGCACAAAGTTCTTCCTCAGCCCCACCGGATGACCTCCTCTCCCTCCTCTACCTCCTCTCCCTCCTCTGTCTCCTCTGTCTCCTCTCCCTCCTCTGTCTCCTCTGTCTCCTCTGTCTCCTCTCTGTCTCTGTACTGTAGATGATATTGTTGACAGAGGGCTGTTAGGGTTGTGTGATGCTAACGGGCTGCAGGAAATGCAGGCTAAGGCGTGCCACCGCTCGCTGTTAAACTGCCAAGGCCCGGTGCTGTGGCACAGTGTGGGCGTCTGACATTTGAAACTGGGCTAGCCTTCCTTCACACAGCGCGTCGAGCGGATCTGAGAGACTCCGGCCCCGTTTCCCTGGGAAACGAGCTCAGCGTTGCCACGGCTCTCCGAAGACATTACCTTTCTGACAGTCGAACGCGCCGGTCCCCCCGAATGATATTTGGCAACCGCGGGGACGCACCAGAGCGGGAGCTGTTTTTTTTGTCACTCCCGCTGATGCGTCGCGTGGCTGTTTGCATCCCCCGGTTCCATCATCGTTCATACGCTTCCGTTTACGTCCACCATTTAGCGCTTATTGGAAACGTACGTGTTTTTGCACATACGAATGTAGCACTGACAGCGAAGCACAACAGAGAAAGCAGCACGGCTGCTTCCCTGGCATGTTCTCATTTGCCCCTGTAACGGCTTGTCAAGCTAGCGAGGCGACGGGCTTTCAGAAGCAGGGGGTTGAAAGTAATAAACATGATCAAATAAAGCGGGACTTGCTCAGAGACACGCGGAGCATAGAACTCTTCAGTAATGTGACACACTTCTCAGGCTGCTGTGCGCGCAACACAGGACCCGTTTCTTCGGTTAACAGTCGCCTCATTTTCTCCTCTGCGTCTGTTGTAGCGTTGGCGTGCGTCGTCTTAGGAATGAAAGCGGTACCGTCGTTGTCGCAGCCGTTCGAATAAAGCGCGTTAGAGAATAAATAAATAAACCTCTGTTTATGCAGACTCCCGTCTAATTACCTTGGTATTTATATCTTCCACAAGTTTTAACTTCCACAAGTTTGCTCAGTTTGCTTTTGACAAATAACCTCGTCATAGCAGAAGGCGAGGTTTTTCAAAATTGAATGTTTTAAATCTGAGAGGAAGTCCGTGGGTAAAGGAAGTCCCGTCTGAGCTGCGCTGCGCAAACCAATTAACCCTGAACCCCGTACAATGGAAACACATCAGGACGGCGTCTGCTGGTGATTTTAATGATGGGGCTGCCCCTCTTCATATGGCAATCATATGCCTAATATGCACCCTTTAACAAAAACGACCTCAGAATTATGCCGCCCTTTCAGACTTGGAGACCTTTTGGCTGACTCATTTTTTTTCCATTTAGTTTTATTTTAATTTTAATTTTTTTTATTTTACCCAAAGACAGAAGACCTTGGTAAATATGCAACTGATCATATTGGCGTACTGCATTTGAATCAGAATACAGGTTCTGAATTGGAAAATGTGTGTTGAATTAGAAGCCACGAGGAAGGACTCAGGATAGTGAGCTGAACTGAGAGGAATGGTCGAGCCCTGCGTGGAAGCCCAGGAAACGCAATCACCAGGAGCGCGGGGAGAAATGCAAATGCTCGATTGTGAGAGAACTGCCTGGCGTCAAAAAGCCTTTCTTTCCCCACTAATGGCCGCGGTGGTGTTTGCAGAAAGGCCACCACCAGCCATGATCCTGATTGAACAGCACTCAGTCTCCGACCGTGCGGAGAGCCGGCCTGTCACAGCTTCTTCCTTCAATCTGTCCCAATCACGTTCGCAGAAGATGGGGAGCCTCGCTGCGGGTGGGGAGGTGGGGGGTGGGGGGTGAGGGGTGAGGGGTGGGGGGGGGGGGGGATTAAAGGTCCTCAGAAAGAAAGAAAACATCAAAAAGAGAGAAAGTCGAAACCCTGAATTGCTACAAATGAAGGCTCTTTGAATTTTTTTTTTTTTGGCTCGGCGCAGATGCGGAAGATTGCTCGCGGGCACTCGAAAAAAAAAAAGGGTACGGCAATCTCAGGGCTGGGTGATCAGGCTTGTGTTCTGGACGGAAGGCGGTTTACCAGGACCAAAGGCAATTGGAGATCTGTGTTCTCAGGCCCACAGCTCCACGGACGCCGCATTGATCGCTTCACAAACAAAAATCAATCCGGTAAAAGGCTCTGTTCTGTTGACGGCAAAATGAGAAACCTCTGTCCACCGAAGGGGGAGTGTTCTAAGGATGTATGCTCTGAAGTGTTCTCTGAATATAAGAGTTCTGTTTACTACAGGTTCTGGAAGGCTTTTCCTCTCTTTTTTTATTTTAAACTTTGCTGGGTTCATTGGTAGTTCAGATGTGTTTGTGTTAGCTTCACTTTTGCTTTGATTTCTCTGATAAAATGTTGACTGATATATGAAACCTGCTACGTCTGGCTGCCATTTTGTTTTTGTGTTTTTTTTTTTTTTTTTTTTGGATGGGAATGGCACCAGCAATGAAACACCTGGTCTGTATGTCTGTCAGATCCGGGCTTTAACAATAGTGGGTTTCAAATGCGTTTCCTCAATATAAAGACATCTAAGGCTTCATTAATTTAGGCCTTGGTTTTTTTATTCATTCTTGACTTTGACTCACAGATAAGTGCACACGTCCCTTTTTTCCCAATACAAATACATTTCAACGCATGATACATTTTCATTTAGTTTGACCATTTTTGAACAGTTGCATCTGATTGTCAGTTTTACAAATCAGTGCACACACTGTTTACCCTGGGTAATGTATTGGTGGGGTATTTACTGTAGAAGTGCAGAGTAATTGCCCTCGCATTGGGGCACAAAAGTGCAGCTCTGGCTCCACAATATCACCCATCATGCACTTCTGTTTTACATGGTACATAACCCACTTTATCCAGATCGGTAACAAAAACGAACCAATTAGAGGCATTGTTGAGCGTACCTTGGCTAGACGACCGTTGTGAAAAGTCTAGGTCTGAAGTGTAAACAAAGGAACAGAGGGCCCTGGGGGCCTTCATCCTCACACAACGGCCACCTCAGCTTGTGAGGCAGACCAGTACGGCAGTTACGTTCAGAGATGAGCAATGGCGCAATGACTGTATCCATGTGCCTCTCCCGAGCAACCGGAAACGCTGCTTCATCTTCGTGTCTGAAAGACGGAGGCGGCAGCTCCCCGGCACGTTCAGTGGGGCGTGGCAAACGCGCGGGATGAGCCCGGCTGCGAGCCGCGCGCTGCAGGAGGCGCTAATCGCTAATTACCTGTTTTCGGCACTACCTTTCGAGCACCCCGAGTGCCGCCGACGCCATGGGTGCCGTTCGGTTCGGTCTCAGTCGGGTCCCCGCCCCCCCCCCCCCCCCCCTCGCACGCGCGTGTGGAAACGCTTTTTTCCCCGCCGTTCTGCTCAAAAAGAAGCCGGGCTGTCCGAAGCAGCGGGGCTGATTAGCCGTGGCGATCTTGCCGAGACGCTCTGCGTGATTCACCGATGGGGTGGGGGAGAAGGTACGCTCTGTCTTTCAGCGCTGGAGCCCCGGAGTCCTGCCAGGAGTTCGCCGCTTCATCTTCGCGCCGCGCGGAAGCGCCTCCCCCTCCCGCTCCCGCTCCCTCCCCCTCCCCCTCCCTCCCCCTCCCGCTCCGGCTTGTTTGTCCTTATCGATTACTCTTCCGCTCTTCGCGGGGGGGCTGGCTGTCGGAGGCCGGGTTTGTTGTGTGTGTTTTCTGGCTGCGTGCCAGTTAATATTCTAATCAGACCGGAGCACCTTTTTTGACGAACGCGCTTACTTACCTATACGCCTCAGGTAAGCACAGCCGCCGTTCATTGTAGCGGGAATGACCTTCTGAAGGCAAGCCCCTGGGCTTCCAGCACTTTCTTTGCCTGTCCTGTGCTACATACATAATTTGCAGCCAACCCACAGTCTTTGACTTGATTGTTAATGGAATTTTGGTACGTGTAATCCATTACAGAATCCCGTATGACTGCTCCTGTATAGCTCTTCAATCACGAAATTTGTAAATCAGAGTAGAGCAAATAATATTAGAAAAATAAAGGCCTCCTCTGATCTGATGTCTGACTGAAAACACCTTTCGTTCCTGACTAGCTCCTTAGTTAAGTTTGCTGTATGTTTTGGGTCGTTGTCTTGCTGCATGATAAACTGCCGTCCAGTGAGTTTGGGTGGCATTTATCTGAATATTGATGGACAATCTGTTTCTGTACACTTCAGCTGCCATTCTGTGGCTGCCATCACTGGTCACATCAATAAAGCCAATTTAACCGGTTCCAGACGCAGCCATACAGGCCCAAGCCATCACACCGCCTCCCCCGTGCCTGACAGAAGCAGTATGCCGAGGGTTCCAGAGCAGGCCCTCTCTTCCTCCACACTTTTAACCTTTCCGTCCCTCTGGTTAAAGGGTTGTATTTGTCTCATCCGTCCATAGGACTTGTTTCCGAAACTCATCAGGCTCACCTTTGTATTATTATTGTATCTTATCTTATTATTTGTTTTGCTGATTCCGATCTCGCCTTCCTGTTTCTTGGTGTTCTTGGTGAGAGGTTTACAGCTGGAAGTACAGCCTCTGTAATTTGCCTCTCACAGTCTTCTACAAACAGTGTCCTGCAACACCCCCCCCCCCCCCCCCCAGTTTATGGAGATCATTAGCAATCACTTGAGCTGACAATTTGGGGTTTTTTCCACAGCTCTTGTAATCATGCCATCATCGCTTTCTGATGTCCTCCGCGGACGGCCTGATCGCTGGCGGTTCCTAAGTCCTCCAGCTGTTCGTTTCTTCTTTAGGACACTCCGAATGCTCTTTTTTAATGGCTTAACACTGTCTGCCTAGCTGTAGTGCAGCGCAATCATTTCGGAACTTGACTGGATTAAAATGTAGATTATTTACTTGCCATGTGGAGCAGTTCTGCTGCTGCTGCAATCTGGCGCAAGGTATTCTAATGGAAGCAAAAGTGCATCAGTAAATATTTAGCTCCATAAATGGATAATACTCAGGAGGAGGATAAATGTAATAAATTCTAAGCCCCAAATTAACTGAATGGTGGATTATGACATCACAAAGGGAACTTTTAGTGAAGCGATAGTGATGTATTAATTGCATTGTTGTGTTGTAATGAAACCGAAATGCCAATTGTGCTGAGTGACTCTTGATTGGCCCCTCGTTTCCATAGCATCACTATGGCTGATCATAACACAGGAAAGACATTTGTCTGGCGTCAATGCCGTTTTTAAAAATGCCATTTATTTTTTGACGTTGTTGCAAAGGTTTTTTTTTGTTGTTGTTGTTGCGGAGGCATTTTCACCATGAAAAGATGAGCTTTTCTGGGCACCAGTGCAATCAGTTTATTTAAACAGCCTCTCGGATTTCCATTTTTAGCTTCTATTGTGATCCCCAGGGGGGCAGCATTTATTTCCAGCCTGAGATCCTCGTCTTTCTCCCGCTAAATGCGATTTGAGTCAATATGAATTACATTTGCACTTCCATTCTAAGCAGGGCAACTGAAGACGACCCAGACGAGTCTGTCTGAGTCAATAGCCAGAAAAAAAACATCACGAACCGTCTTTCATGTTTGATGACGCACTTGCAAGTACATATACATATATATGGCCTCTCCTGAGCTGGAGTCGCTGTCGGTCAATGTCAGTTTCATTTTCCACGTATGAAATGCTTTATGACGGTTTATCTTCCAATACGTGTGACTGTGGATATGCTGTCTGCTAAACAACGCTTCAACACCGTTTGATTTCCTTCGTTCAATATTAAGTATGCCATAGTATTTAAAGTGGCTCGATTGTCTTTGATTAATAGCTGTTTTCTTTGTTTGTTTGTTTTCCAATTCCCTTCAGAGCAGAGATGCGGAGCGTAAATACTAGCGCATTGATACGTTGTCTTTCAAGCTTGAGGAGCTCACCAGGTGTTTAGTGCACGGTGGCCAATCCAGCGTGCGGGTGCCCAGCTGGCGCTGGCTCTCGGTCAGCACCACGGACAGCGGTCTGAGCGTTCAGCACCACGGGCAGTGGACAGCGTTCCGCCTGGCTGGAGGACAAGGGCATCTCCAAGCTGCTAGGCATTTCACAGATTTAAAATAACCACCCACTCCCCTTCCCTCTGTCTGTCTGTCTCTCTCTCTCTCACACACTCATATACTCTCTCTCTCATACACACACACACAAATCTGGCCACCCCCTTCTCTCTCTCCCTCTCTCTCTCACTCTCTGTTTCTCTCTGTCTGTCTCTCTATCTCCCCCCCTCTCCCTTTCTTTCTCTCCCTCCCTCCCTCTCTCTCACACACACACTCTCTCTCTCTCTCTCTCTCTCTCACACGCACACACACACACACAAATCTGGCCACCCCACACCTTGTCAGGCCAATTTTGGCAGAAGTCCCACCCTGTCACTGTGAAAAATGTCTTCTGGGTCACGCTCAGCTCCCTTGTTGACTGCACAGTTGAGGCTTTGAATATTATTAATAATTATTACTGTTGTTCTTGTCTTTTGTTGAAAAACTGCCTGGTTCTTGCATACCATTAATGTATGGCAGTTGAATTCAAATTAGTTTGATGCTCCTATTTTACAGTTGATTTATTGCTTAAGGTAGATTCGTTTTCAGATTTTTAGAAGCTAGTAGGTCCTGGGAACTTTTATTTCGGTCACAGCTGACTGAAATTATTTTGGTTTGACTGGGCTGTAAATTATTTATTGATCTAGATATGGTTTCTTTTGATGAGTTCTTTGACACTATTATCATGCACTGCATGATAAATGTGTTGTCTTACTTGTTTGTACTTGTTTGTACCCTAAAGTCAAAAATCCTCATACAGCAGTATCTGTTCTAAAATCTAAAATATTTTTGGAAGCAAATTAATTTGATTACACTTAGCTGTTTAATTGTTCTGCAAATACACTGAATAACATCGCTTTGCGTTCAACGCGTTAAGTATAGCTAATGTGTAAGGGAATATATATGCACGTAATAATTTACATCTAGGTGTACATTTGTTAGAGCACTTTAAGCAGGCAGCTGTGGACGGGAACAGGCCAGCGTCCGAGTGACAGCTTAATTAAACCTGATTAATTGGTCTTAATCAGAAGAGCGGCGCACACGCTCAGTCCCGTCACAACGACCGGGAGACGGCGGTTTAGCTCGGCGGCGCGCGTGACCACGCTAGCACGTTTCCTCCGCCTTCGTCTCCCGGCACCCGCGACCTTCCCGTCTTCGTCACTGCTGCTCTGCTGTTTGTGAAGTGAGAGCATACTGTATGTTTGACCTTATGACCTTAGAATAACTCTCTTGCCTTAATGCTTCCTGTTTTTTCCCACATCCATCCAGGTATATTTCTGAAAAAATATTTCTGCTTCTGCTTAAAAAAAAAAAAAAAAATGTTTCCCCGAAGAGGGAATCTTGGCTGACCTAGCTCAAGGAGTCCTACGCTTTTGTCTGTCGGTTCTAGTAATGCATATTGTCAGTATTGTCAAAACAATATTGTCACATGTCACGACACACCCCTCAGGTGGACGGAAGCTTTGGACACAGGGAGTTGAGAGGAATCCGGGTTTCACCGGTGAGAGAGAGACAAATTTTTCCCCCTCAAGGGTTCCAGAATAACAGACTAAAATAACAAACTAAAACAACCAAAATAAATGCAACGAGAGAGCTTTTCAGGGCCAGTGTCCCACGGTGTGTCCTGCTGCCTCTTCTGATTACTTTCTCTCTCTCTGAACGGTAAAGCCTCGGTCTCGGCCGTCTACTGGGAAGAGAGCACACTTTAGATCTCCTGGACTAATCTGTAATGCACTCCAGGTGCGTGTGCCTGCTTAGCCAGTAGGCGTGGTCCTCAGATTGCTCTGATCCTCCCCCGACAAACCGAACCCTGCCTCAGATATCAGTGACATATTGTAGTGATGCGCTCTTGGGGCTGCGTCACTAATGGGGAATTCATCTTTAGCGGTCGGTCTCTCCCCCCTGGAGACCTGAGTTTCAGACTCGCCAGATGTCCACCGTTACATTGGCGTCAGAAGTGGAGGCGTGGCCTGGATGGACGGGGGCGGTGCTTATCGGGGGGGGGAGGGCGGGCTGTGAGTAGCATGTGAGCGTGTGGGCACGCTCTGTGGAAGGTGGGGGGGGGGGGTCGGCTTTTGTTTCAACCAAGCAGTAGCACACCCGATTCTACTGATCAAGGTGCTTAGCAGAGGACCTTAGTGGTTGATTAGTAGTATCTGGTGTGTTACTGCTTGGTTGAAGAAAGCAGACACCCACACTGGCCCTTTCTGGATAAGACTGGGGGACCCCTGCTCTAAAACATGAAAGCACCTAATCAAGAAAAATTAACAGCTTGTTAAAATTCTGGGACTGCAACTGTGGTTGGAACGGAAACCAGCGTAACACAGGGGCCACCCAGGACCGAGTTTGAGAACCACTGCCCTACAGACCCTGTTGAGTTCGAGCCTCATCATCCCTGCTGTTACTGTACGTAACATTTTTTATTATATTTTTTTTTTTTGTGTGTGGAAGCGCTGAAGCAGATGTCTGAATTTGGCGGACATTTATTTTATTTCCCCCAGCCTGACGTTAATGCGATTACGATTCCGACAACGATTAATAAGCACAGCGTCGGGCCGGTGGGGCCGGTGGGGCCGGTGGGGCCGGTGGAGCCGATGGGGCCGGTGGAGCCGGTGGGGCCGGTGGGGTCGGTGGGGCCTGTGGGGCCTGTGGGGCCGATGGGGCCGGTGGGGCCTGTGGGGCCTGGTGGGGCCGTTTTTTTCCGCTGGGGCGGCTGTTCTTGGCGGCCGCTCTGAGGTTTGATGTGATCTACCCAGAGTGCTCAGCAGGGTCTTCGGCTGCGTTGATTAATTCCACCACTTCTCATCGGCAAGTGTTGTTTGTTTTTTTTCTTCCCCCCCGCCCCCTCCTCTCTCTCCTTCTGTGCGCATCTGTCATTGGGTCAGGGGGGGAGAGAGAGAGAGAGAAAGAGAGAGAAAGAGAGAGAGAGAGAGAGACACAGGCCACGAAGGGCCTCCACTCAGCTTTGTTTAAACTCGAAAGTGGAAGGCATCCTTCAGCATGATCCCTTGCTGTCAGTTGAGAGCAGAGAATGATGACCCCGCCGGACGCATCGGAACTGCCGCACAGTCCGTCCATCAGACACACAGATCACTGCAGCCTACTGATCTACAGCCTACTAACGTCCTGATCACTACAGCCTACTAACGTCCTGATCCCTACAGCCTACTTATCTACAGCCTACTAACGTCCTGATCCCTACAGCCTACTAACGTCCTGATCACTGCAGCCTACTGATCTACAGCCTACTAACGTCCTGATCCCTACAGCCTACAGCCTACTTATCTACAGCCTACTAACGTCCTGATCACTACAGCCTACTTATCTACAGCCTACTAACATCCTGATCACTACAGCCTACTAACGTCCTGATCACTACAGCCTACTGATCTACAGCCTACTAACGTCCTGATCCCTACAGCCTACAGCCTACTTATCTACAGCCTACTAACGTCCTGATCACTACAGCCTACTTATCTACAGCCTACTAACATCCTGATCACTACAGCCTACTAACGTCCTGATCACTACAGCCTACTTATCTACAGCCTACTAACATCCTGATCACTACAGCCTACTAACGTCCTGATCACTACAGCCTACTGATCTACAGCCTACTAACGTCCTGATCCCTACAGCCTACAGCCTACAGCCTACTTATCTACAGCCTACTAACGTCCTGATCACTACAGCCTACTTATCTACAGCCTACTAACGTCCCGATCCCTACAGCCTATTTATGTCCAATGGATTCAAGATCCCACTTCGTGCCGACCCAGTGTTTAAGGACTGAAAAGTAATGAAAACATTTCCTTCGTCTAGACGTCAGCATGCATTCTCCATTTGGCTCCATCAGCTGCGTCTTGATATTCTGTTTATCAGCAGCTGATCAAAAGATTTTTGGAAAATATATTTTTGTTTTGTAGGGACTACACATGTTTATTTCCACAAACAGTAAAACTGCAGGTGTGCTGTTGTTTCCGCTGGGTCTGAAGCAAGTGTTTAATCTGGAGTTTTTGGATAAGTTGTTGAAAAGTTTGTTTTGCAGAAAGAGACAGTGACTTCATGTCGTGTGTCTTTTTTGGCTTTCTGCTCGTCTGAGATTTATCTAACCTCAGGGCATCGTCATAACAACAGCTTCCCTGCAAAAGAGAATACAGAACACGTCCCAACGAGGAACTCGAATCTGAAATGAGTGGAGTGTCGGATGCTCCCTGTGGTAGGTGATGGATGCTGAAACCGTTTTTTTTTTGGTTTGTTTACACCGCTCACGGAATCCAGACAAGACGAGCCTCTCTGCAGTCTAATGACTGCTCCTTAACCTCGGGGTTGGGTGTGGCTCCTCCCCCTCGATGAGCACTCCGCTTCCTGTTCCTGTGCGCTGTGTGTTCTGGTCCCGGGGTGATGGAGAGAGCTTATCATGCCGGGCAGAACGGCGGAGATGTTGGCCATCTTCACATGCAGGGATCACTTCTTCAGACAGCTCCTCCTTCCCCCCAACCTTCTCTAAGCCCTTATTAACCACTCCCTAATGCCTGATTGGGTCTAACTAACATTGCATTACAGGCATTTAGCAGACGCTCTTATCCAGAGCGACTTACGCAACTTTTCTTTTACATAGCAATTGCATCCATTTATACAGCTGGATATATACTGAAGCAATGCAGGATAAGGGTACAACGGCAGTGTCTCCCGGGTATCAAACCTGTGACCTTCAGGTTTCAAGACCAGTTCTTTACCCATTATACTAGACTGCCACCCAACTTCGTTTTGTTGTTCTCAGTGAGCCCGTGGTGTTTCTTTCGCTGTTGTTTGTTTAATGTAGTCTCCCGCTCATCAGGGCACTTTTCTTTTTTTGTTCTTGCTGGTTGAACTTCGTTTGAATGCTCATTTGGGCGGCTGACAAGTTGTCACTCAAGCCTGCCCTTTGTGCTCTCGCTGTCTCTCCTGGGGCCGCACTTCCCCTGCCGTCCCTGATCTCTGCCCCTGTGTTGTGTTTACATTGTCACTCATTCCGGATAAACAGTTGCCTGCTAAACAGTTTGCTAAGATAAGTGTGCTTTTTTTTTCTTTTTCTTTTTTTTTGGTTGCGGTGTGCTGTGAAGACAGACGTTCCTTTGTGGTGCGTCTGGGAAGGGAAGTCACGGATCGTGAGATCGGTTTCCTGCGATCCGATTGGCCCTAGCGTGTTGTTAGGCAGGATTTTATTATAGGTCGGTGGTTTGAGCCCGGCTCTGACTGGAGCCCCGAGGCCCTGATTGGTCAGAGGGAGTAAGCGCTCTTCTTCTTTGGTTAATTAGCCGTTCAGAGACGTTGGGAGGACCTCTCTCGTGAGAGCGCCTTCTCAGGCTCGTAGTGCCATAGGTTGTGATGCCTGTCAGGCGCGGTTAGCTGCTGCACGCTCCTCCATGCCTGGTTCTGCAGGAGTCTGGGCTGTTTACTGGCCCTGCAGCTCTGCCTCAGGAATGGCGGGAGAGGCGCTAGAGGGCGGACGCCCGGAGGCTGTCTGCATACCAGAGCCCTGCTTGACAAGATGGAGGCGGATGCCAAGTTGACCCGGACCCTGTCTGCTTTCCCTACGTTTTAATGCCCGCCGGGCCGCCAGAAGAGCGTTTCTAAATCACGGATAACGGCTGAGAGGGGGCGGGGGGGGGGGGGGGGTGAGCAGTCGCACGCCTGCGCTGTGACACGCGTGTGACACCCACACGGACGATGGCGGCGTGATCGATGGACCAGATGACGACATCGAAATGACGCTCGTTCGCTTTACGTTAGCCTCAGTTAGATACACAGGACATGGCGTTTTCAGGATTTAAAAAAAAAATGAATAATAATAACTGACTCTGAGCTCTCGACATGAAGTAACACATGATACCAGTACACAGCTGACCCAGTGAATTCAGCCAATCACAGTTGCACCTATGCGCTGGTGAGGCAAGCTTAGCATGGCGCCTGTTCGTAAGAAATCTCCATCACTTATGCAACCTCTTTAGCCGATATCTCCATGGAAACGACAGAATGACTTACTATCACTGTAACAAAGGGAACCTAGCCTGACAGTGTGATGAGAAATGGCCTAATTCATATCAGGATTAAGCACTGTAGTAGGTGTGCATGTCTTTTCGCCTTCTCCCTCCAAGGCAATAATACATGCATTGGAGGGTTCATAAATGGACACTGTGCTGGTAGGAACATCATGTTAATGGCTGGATGAGCTGGATGAACCATTTTCACACTATCAATGCGTTTTGTCCCCAGCAATGAAGGTGTAATTCCAGAATTGGATGTGTGAAGTGGTTGGGCAGAATTTACTGGAAATGTGACTATTTGTACGACCCTATAACCAGATTTTGAACCCCACCTCCATTATCTGAAACCTCAGCATGCATGGTTATATTATCCTCTTATTCCCCCTCCACAATTATATGGGGCGCTGGCCAATAATGGCCAATAATGTTTTGACAATGTCAGTGTTCGCCAGAACAGGTTTTTTTTTGTTGACCACGGTCACATCCACAGCCACGATTCACAAACCTGCGGTTTTCAATTCACATGGACAAAGCCATTCACAGGAACAACCTCTGACTGCAGCCAGATGATGAAATCACAAAGCGCGGCACCAGATTGACGCTAGAATTTGAAATTGGCCATAATGGGATAAAATGGTAATTGCAGATGAGTTCAAGAGGAGCCCATTTTGAGAAGAGGTCGCTTTTGTATTTTGTACAGTAACACGGCTAAATAGAGGTTTGATTCTTACTGCTGGGTTCGGCTCGTGTTAGATTTTTGCTCACTGGAATGGTGATTTGGAAAAAAAAAAAGTTAACTTTGCAGCTTCTCGTTGACTGTGTGACACTTTGTTGACAGTGTTGAGTGTGGTGTTGAATGCACGTACCTTACTGTTGATCTTATTGTTGACTATGTTTGTTACAATTTATTGACATTGTTTAGTGTGGTGTTGAATGCTTGTGCCATACTGTTGACCTTCTTGTTGACTCTGTTAGGTCCACTTAGTTGTCAGTGTTGCTTGTGATGCTAAATGCCTGGGCCATGCTGTTTATCTTGTTTCGAGCTTGCCGGCCACAATAGAATACAGTTTTTTTTGCGGGTGAATCGAGTTCGTTCTCCAGCATCAGATGCACCGGTGTGAAGAGTGACACGCTGAGGTTTTTCTATGAAGGGCTGTTATGTAAGCGGAAGGTCAGGCCGTGTGGCTGCTGAAGAGCCGACTGTAAGCCTTTTAAACTGGAATGGTTTCAGACGGCAGGGCTGCTCTGACTCCGGCGCGTCCCGCCCCCCGGGGGCGATAACCAGCCGGCTCAACGAGAGTCCAAAGCCCCAATTAAGCGCGTTTGGGGCGGGAAGCCGCCATCTTGTCCCGTGTAGCGGATGCGCCGATGCTGCAGTGCGTTAGCGGGAATTAAGCTGTCAGGGCGTCCTCTCCCGGGGTGACGTGTGGCACGCTGCTTCTGTGCGTCTGTCGTGTGTGTGTGTGTGTGTGTGTGTGTGTGAGCCCGGGTTACGCAACATGCCGCTCGTTATTAATGCGTGGTCGGAGAGAGAGCGCGTTCCCATCCCATCATGCACCGCGAGAGCCTGTCGCATCGGATTTCTCTGCTCGCCGCTCTCCCCGCTGCTGCCACCCACCCCCCCACCTCCTGGCCCTGAGGAGCCACGGGTTCGTGCACACGCGTGTGCGCATGCCCGTAGGTCCGTGGGCTGTGCGTACATGCACACGCATGCACACACACGCACGCACGCACGCACACGCATGTACGCGTTCGTGCACACTGGCCTTCATGTGCTCTTCTGCTCGTCTTTCTCTGTCAAACAGCCTGCGAGCACCACGTCCATTTCTGCAGCGCCAGCGTGGAAAGAACACAGCAGAATGCTGTATGAAATTATAAACAGGTAGAAAGTAATGCTTCCAAAGGTGTCTTTGTAAATCTTGTCCTTTTCTACATGGCCTTGAGTGATTCATGTTTTTTTATCCTGGAAACGGGATGACATTAGCCCTGTAAGAGCGAATGTCTGTGCTTAGAACAGCTTAGCTGACAGCAGGGACTGCACAGAGGACAGGGGCGACGTGGAGAGGAATGATATATAATTACAATGAAAAGCAGGCGCCTCCATATCCGTCTGTAGTATATGCATTATAATGAGTCATGTCCTTAACTTATTTTAAAATGTGTATTAAAGAAAATTCTATTTTCCCTTACAGCTAATGCTAAAATAGGTCTGGGGTATTCTAATGGGCTAGAGGGAAAATAGTTTTTGATCTCATTTGGTCATGCACATATCTAACAAGCTTTACATACGTTGGCATACAGCATAAATTTCAGCCTTTGTTCATGTGGTGCATGCTTGGTTTCAAATGAACACTTCAGCTGGTGTGACACGCTGGGTGACACCTCTGGGCGGGGGTGAGACAGGCGAGTTGGGGACAGGGAGACGCGATAATTTCCTGTTTTTTTTTTTCCACCGGCTTTATTAAGAGATCCAGATTTAACAAGATAAACAAATGCACCATGTCACGGGCTCCAGGTGAAGGTAATAAACTGAAATAAGAAAGACAAAATAAAGGAAAGCACAGTAAATGGGGTGATCAGTAATGCACACCAGAGCGGGGGGGTTGCTAGATAGCAATGAAATTCAATCGCAATTCCAAATTGCCCTATGCGGCCACTGACCACAGTCACGGACCGCATCCAATCCGAGACCGCAGGGCTCATCCATGCACCTCAGCCTGGTGCTTTAACTGGATGAGCCACCCAGCAGCCTTTGGGTTTAATGCGTTAATGTAAGTCTTTGAAATGTGCATTGTAGCTAGGCCATGGTATCCGTTATGGTTATGGTTAGGCCTTTGCAATGCGTATTGTGGCAATGCAATGGCGTTTGTCAGGGTTAGAGTTAGGCCTTTGAAATGGGTATTGTAGCAAGGCAGTGGCTTCCGCTAGCCGTTCCTGTCCCTTTGTGTTCATTAGCGGGTTATGTGAGCGTGGCAGCTCTAAATGCGATCCTCAGCGAGAGCCAATCGGAAAGGCCCCTGCCCTCCTCAGAGACCGGCGTTTCCCATCCACCCCTGTTTCATGCTCGTAATGGGATGAGACACAGCCTTGTCATGCCCAGGGGAGAGCCTCACCACATGCTCACCGCCATTATCGTCCCGCCAGTCAGACCCGTCCCTATCGCTCCCTGTTTAGCCGTGTCACTGCCTCCCACCACCCCCCCCCAAGCCCCAAGGAAGGCATCCTGGAATATGTATTGGGACGTGCCCCAGGTAGAGCAGAATGACCTTTGACCTTCCTGCCCTCAGCCTTTCACCTGGCCTTTACTTTTGTTATATTGATTTTCTTTACTAGTCTAGATATATATTTTTGTGTTTGCAAATTGTTAGCAAATCTATATTAACTTTTTAGCCTCTGTGTACTATTCAGAAATATAAAGGAAAAGCTGTCCAAAAGTGTAACTATGCCTTCAATCCCAACCATGGCCAGAAAAAATTGATCCACATTTACAAATATTTTGAAGCATGAGGGGAAACATACAATTTAAAAATGAAGATACTTTCCATGCACATGTTCTTTCCAGTTTTTTCACTTCACCACTGCAGTTTCCAGCTCAACCCAATGACCTTTCAGACACACCTCCATGCTAAACCAGCATTTCTCTGCGCCCTGTGCAATGACTAAGTCCTGGGGATTGCCAAGGAATCTCATGCGGTAGTCCACTAACTCGTGTTTTTTTGTGTGTGAAAACAAGCAGTTCTAAAGGGCCCATTTAGTCGCTTGTATTTCAGAGCTACAATGCAACTGGAATGGAGCCAAGTGCCGCTACGCTACAAAGCTTGGGCTTAAATGCTTAAATGTCACCCCGTTCAGATCCATTGACTTCAAATATAAATGGCTACGGTGCCTCCAGCCTTTTCCCAAAAGGTATATCAGCGAGGAAGATCCTCTCTTCATTTGGTTCAGTGACTGAACGAAATATCAACAGCCAGGCAATGTGGGGATCTTACCTGCGATAGCCCTCCCTATCATCGACGTGTCAGATGTGATAAAGTAACACAAACAGGTTTGCGATAGGGTGGCTCATAAAGCAGGTGCAGTCGTGTTTGTTAATAAGGGAAGCCTACTTTTTAAAGAGACAGCGGTGTGTAAACTAAGGTGACACGAAGAAGAAAAACGCCAAACCAAACCGCCAGAACTGAAATAGCGGGACTGCGTGCGATGATGTCAAACAAGGCGCCGTTCGTGACTGAAGAATTCTGACCACGTCTCCTGAGAAAAATTAATGAGAAGTCTTGAGTTTTTTGAAGTGTGATTATTCATTACAAGGCCAGTCGGTCTCACCCTCACTTCCCCATGATCTCGCCCACGGAGGGGGGGCGTCGGGGAGCAGCCCGGCTGTGATCATCCAGCTGATTAGCATTCAGATGGCTCTCTCTCTCTCTCTCTCTCTCTCTCTCTCTCTCTCTCTCTCTCTCTCTCCGTCCCTCTCTGCGCTCAGGTACTGGATAAATGCACTCGGCCAAAAAAAAAAAAAAAAAAAAAGAGAGCCCCCTAACACCAGAAGTCCCCCATCGCGTCGTGAGACAAAATGGCCGGTTTGCAGAGAGAAATGCGCATTTCAGCCATATTAACACTGAAAAGGCCGTTCTTTATTTTGTGTGCGAAGTCCCTCGCAAAGACCCCTCCACTCATTCTGAGGCAGATCTGTCATCCTCCAAAAACACACTGAGTTGGGGTAGCACGCCCAGGCGCGCAGTGTGGAATGTGCCGGAAACGGCCTCGTTCTTTGCGAGATTCGACCAGTAACACCTCTCGCCACGATACGAGGAGAGGCCGACTCGTCCATTCGCAAATGATCAGGAGAGAAGCGCCTAAAGCCGCGCGAGGCGTGCGTTTTGGAGGCGTGGCGCGCGGCTAACTTTATTTGGCGGCGCTGTGTGAGTGACCCGGCAGGGAGCGAGGCGTTTGTTCCTCTCCTCTGCTCCTCGCCGCGGTGTTCCTCTCCTCTCCTCTGCTCCTCTGCTCGGTGTTCCTCTCCTCTCCTCTGCTCCTCGCCGCGGTGTTCCTCTCCTCTCCTCTGCTCCTTGCCCCGGTGTTCCTCTCCTCTCCTCTGCTCCTCTGCTCGGTGTTCCTCTCCTCTCCTCTCCTCTGCTCCTCGCCGCGGTGTTCCTCTCCTCTCCTCTGCTCCTTGCCCCGGTGTTCCTCTCCTCTCCTCTCCTCTCCTCCTCGCTGTTCCTCTCCTCTCCTCCTCGCTGCGGTGTGTGGACGGTAATTGAAAAAGGGGATTCCGCGTGCGTTCCTCTAATAGAGCCGTCTCGGCCCCCCAGCTCAAAAGCGGGGTTAATGACTTCCTCCAGTTTCCTTTTGCCCCCTCGAGATTGCCGGCTGGTGAGTAAAGACCCACACTGGACCGGGGAAAGGGGGGGGGGGGGAGAGGGGGGAGGGGAGGGGGGCCCCAAGTCTTCTCTTCTGTTTCCTCTGTCTGTCTCCTTTCATTTTGTAAGGCACCTTCACATGAACGCCTCGTTCCAGTCATAGAAGGATTCCGCTTGGCTCGATTTTTGTGGTGATTGTTGTGTGTGCGTGTGCGTTTTCTTGGGTGATTGTGTGTGTGTGAGCGTGTGTGTTCTTGGGTAAGCGTGTGTGTGTGTGAGAGAGAGAGTGTGTGTGTGTGTGTGTATGTTAACAAGCTGGATATAAAGGTCTGCGGTCCAAAGACACAACCTCACCCTCCTGTGCCCTTCTCTAACAAAGCTAAGCTCTCCACAATAGAACCAAAGTACAGTACATTATGGGAAAATTCACGCTGTGCTCCAAGGGACAGTGTGTCATTTCCTGGTCTTGTCTTTAACAACAAGATCTTTAAGCTTCAGCTTTGAGTTCAGCTTCATGAAGAAAACAGGAGAACAAAAAATCAGTTGGACCAAGCATACAGTGCCATGAAAAAGCAATTGCCCCGTTTCTGATTTCCTGTATTATGACATATTTGTCAGACTGAATGGTTTCATATCTTTAGATGAAATTAAGTATTAGATAAAAGTAAACTGGGTAAACACGAAACACATTTTAAAAATTATTATTTCATTTATGTGGGTGAAACACGTCATCCATGTGAGAAGTAATTGGCCGTTTAGTTACTCAATAAACCAATGAACCGAATTTAATCGATTATTAGATTCAGCTGATTGAACACAGCCAGGTTTGATTGTAGCCAGCCTTTTTGAATCTAAACCTCACTCATATTGAACCTTTTCGTCAGTGAAGTAGTCACCACAAAGATTCTACAAGCACACTTTGCCATGATCAAAGGAAATTTCAGAAGAGATGAGAAAAAATTTGTTGAAATATATCAATCTGGAAATGGTTGCAAAGGCATTTCTCAGGCTCTGGGATTCCACTGAGCGACAGTGCGACACATTATCTCCAAATGGAGAACACTTGGGACAGTGATGAATCTTCCTAGGAGTGGCCAGCCAGCTGAAATTTCTCCCAGGGAACAGTGACAACCCATCCAGTTAGTCACAAAAGAACCCAGAAGAGTATCCAAAGAATTGCAGGACTCTCTAGCCTCAGCTAGGGTCAGTGTTCATGTTCAAGTGCACAATAAAAGCAAAACCACATTTTATTGGCTTAAAAGAAACTAAATTAAAGTTTTTGCGTGGCCTAGTCCACGTCCTGACTTGAACCCTGACTTGAAAGACCGATATCAAATTATAGGAAGCGCTTGGTTGCAGTTATTTCTGCTAAAGGTGGTGCAGGTTTAGGCTTTTTCCTCATGGGTGATATGGGTGTTTGATAACGTTTTAATTAAATAAATGAAATATTTTTTAAAAATGTGTTCTACTCAGGTTTCCTTTGTCTAATATTACATTTTGTTTAAAGATCTAAAACCATTCAAGTGTGACAAATATGCAATAATAGAGGAAGTCAGGAAGGGGTCAAATACTTTTTTCACGGCACTGTAGAGCCATAGAAATAAATTTGTTCTTCCTCTGAAAATATAGCAGAACAGAACTGATGGCCTCACCTTTCCGATTAAATTAAACTTTGTTTTGAGGGCTGCGGCTTTTCAGGTTTCTTTGCTTTTTTTTAAATATAATGATTGTTTCATCGTGCTAAATGAAACTGAAAATGAAATCTGCAAATTAAAATGGTTTCAAGTTTTTAATTGGTTTTTGCTTGATTGGTATCTCACTATTCAATTAAGTGCAGTTAATTGTTTTACACTGTGTGGAGCTGCTGTTTAATTTGCGTAGTGCATAAACAAAGTCGAGAAAGCCTTTAATAAACAAAGTCTTTAATTTGGTTAGGTTTTATTTTTCCTTTTTTTTTTCTTTTAGTGTAATTATGCTGTTAGCATTCCATTAAGAGCTTAAGATCAAAACAAATGTCCCTGCTACAATTATGAATATTTTCCAGTCTGAGGAGTGAGCGGTGTCTGGATGAGGATTATCATAAATGATAGAAATGCCAGAGCTTTCAGCTGCGATGAACACCGGGTTTAAATCAAAACCTTTTCCGCAGGTATTCACAACAAATTATTGAGACCTGGTTGAGCCTTCTGTACTTTTGATATGATATAATGTGGGCTGTGGATTTGCACTTTGTTTGAGCAGAAAGTTTGAATCATTATGTCTGTCGTTTATTTTATACATACCATTTTTGCTCATTTTCATGAAGCATGCCAGTAATTCTGGAGCTGACTGTATTCCCCCTATATTGACTTGTTGCTGTGATACGTTCTGTCATACGATTCAATCATTCAATCACATTCAATCATTGGTAAATGTTTGTAATTAATGGTTTGACAGTTGGTTAACTGACAGATGAATTGGCTTTTTTTGTTGAAGAGTTGTTTTTGTGAATTGAATATTTTATTCATGAACCGAATTAGGGTTACTTTATCTTTTTTATAATTAAATAGGAAGGAAGGAAGAGATTTTTCCCTATCGCAAGCTTTGATCCCGTTTGTGTAGTTTATCATTTCTGGGCCCTTGTCTTTGAGTGGGCGGAGTCAGTCAGTCCAGAACTGTGATCCTGAGGTCCCATCGGCTCAAAAGTCATTCAGTGTCAGCGGGGGCGGCGGAAGCCTCAATTAAACAAACGACGCTCGCAACGTGAGCTAATCGCTTCTGGGAGAAACTTTAATTCGGTCTGCGTTCTCACGCGTGTGGGCTGGTGAGCTCATTTGGGGAGGTACAGGGGGCGGGGGCGGGGAGTGGAAATTGGGCGGGGAGATGGGGAACGGGACCATGACCCACCTGGTGTGGGGTGTGGGGGGGGGAGGGCAGGAAGTGGACCGCACCGGGCCGGGCAGTGACAGGCTAATGCACAGAGCCATATGGCTCCCCGGTCCTGTTACCCTGACCGACCTCGCTGCTCGTGGAGCGTATTTCGGGCGCCCCGTGAGCCCTCTGGGCACCGTTACAGACGGAGATCTCAAGGTGTATCGCGGGCGTTCGGTCTGACGTTCGTCATTTTGTCCCTCGCAAAAATCAGCGTTCTCGGAAAAGGATTTCGGCCCCAATTCTCTGCCCGTTGGCTTTATCTGGGCTGGGCTTCGTTTCCTCATGTCCTGAAGTGTTTTTTTATTCATATCTCTGCTCAAATGGAGGCCCGCAGTGGCAGTATGAATGATAGAAGACAGCGATTCTGTGAAGTGATGCATTGTTTCAAAATGGGGGGGTCAAAAAACTGGGTTTTGAAATGGCAGGGTAAAGAGATACACCTTTCTCGCCACGAAGGCATTTTCTCTGTATGAATTTAGATTGCGTTTTTATCTGACTCGGTGAATTTTTTCCGTAAACGATTGAAAGATACCACATCAATATTTATAGGACTGGCTTCCATCACAGCTCATGCGCGGGGTAACAGGGTTTGTCCTATATATTAGATGTAGCTAACCCTGGACATGGAAAACTGCCCTTGGTTGGTAAATATCCCTGAAGTATCAGTTTCTCTGGGGACGTTGCTGTAATCACAAAATGAGAGGATCACAGCGCAAATTTTCTCAACATGACACATTTTGCATTACAGCCATTTAACTAAACGCTCTTATCCAGAGAGACTTACGCAACGTTGACACAGCATTTTACATTTGCATCCACTTACACGCCTACCCCCCAGGGGAGATTTAAACCTGCGACCTTTAGGTTTGCCAGTTCCAGTTCCTCGCCCGTGATGCCTCACCCAATCAGCGTCGAGCGGTCTTATACACTTCGCCCAATGACGGCGTCTTTTCGGCGGGCTTCAGTACGACGGTGCTCAGTTGTCAGGGGAGACCAGAAGGGCATTTATTAAAAGGGTGACGGGGGGGTCCGGTATTGACTTCACGTCGAAACGCAACCGTAATCAGTTTCGTTGTGACACTGCTGAAGGAGTGTAGAAGGTCGACACTTTGAGGCTTTATAAAAGTACTCATCTATCACCGGTCCAAAATGGCCGCCTTTAATGGAAACCAAAATTGCGAAGACTCTCTGGGTTCACTGAAATATATTTACAGGGAACTTGAAAGCAGGGTTTTTTTCTGACATCTCATTGGAGGACCCATGTTGCTTTTTGTTCTGTTGTGTAGATATTTTTGCCCAGTGCTCAAGTCTTTGTTCCTGTAATATCATACATCTCCTTATCTCCAAAACATACATTTGGTTAGATGCTCTTATCCAAATGTAAGAGTTCATGCCTTTCATAGTTTGAATTTGTATAGAATATTTACGAAAGAAATGAGGTTCACAGGCAGGTTGCAAGTTGTTTTTTATTAGGGACTGATTGCATTCTGAAGTGTAAGAACTGTGCACTCAGCCAGACTCTCTAATTAGCAAAAAAAAAAAAAATGAAGACATTGGGTAACCTTGTGTGACACGGTGTCAGACAGGGACACTGTTCAAAGCCAGAAAACAGCGCTGAAGTTCAGTTTAACAGCGAGTCAGACCCTCAGCTTCTGTCAGCCTGATGGGCTTGTGCAGAGCCCGAACAGACAGGACCCTTATGCAGAACCCGAACCGACAGGACCCTTATGCAGAACCCGAACAGACAGGACCCTTATGCAGAGCCCGAACAGACAGGACCCTTATGCAGAGCCCGAACAGACAGGACCCTTATGCAGAGCCCGAACAGACAGGACCCTTATGCAGAACCCGAACAGACAGTACCCTTATGCAGAACCCAAACAGACAGGACCCTTATGCAGAGCCCGAACAGACAGGACCCTTATGCAGAGCCCGAACAGACAGGACCCTTATGCAGAACCCGAACAGACAGGACCCTTATGCAGAACCCGTGTCCTCGGACGTTCCTCCCAACTGCAGGCTGGCATGCTGTACAAGGCCTAACAAAAAAAAAACCAGGAACACCTGAGATGACTACCTGTCGCCCTCAGGTGCAGGTGCGTCGTAGTGGGGGGAAAAGTGGGACTGACTACCCAGGGCCCGAATGGGGGGAGGGCCCCCAAAAAGCCTGGAATGATGCGTGAGAGACATGGATCAAGAGAGGAAGGGGGCCCACAGAGACTGCTTATGTATAGGGCCCAGAATTTTGTGGTACACCCTTGCTCAGGTGTGTATGGCTGTAGGTGAGGCCTCCGCTGTCTGTCCTCCTGAACGTCTCTCAGGCTTTGAGGAAAGGCAGGAAGCTGAGAAGAGTAAAAGGGGAGGAGCAGCTCCTCTATGCTCCTCCCCCTCCACCCCGGGTGTCAATCAATGCTTTTTTATGGACTGCTTTCTCATCATTTTTGACACATTAACAATCAAGTGTATGAAAATCTATGATGTGTGCAGATGCTCACGATTTCACGGTTTCGTGTTGTTGTCTACCACAGCCTGAGGGATTTGTGTGTTTATATGTACGTGCACGTCGACTTATTCTAATGTCTCTGTTTTTCGTATTGGGCCTGAAAGGGTCCATTAAAGTTTTTACAGTGTTTTTGTCGTGACTCAAACAAACACAGCAACTTGAGAGAGTTTTCATTTTGCCTCTGATGCTAATGCACTCCAAATGGCCCGTTTTCTTTGCAGTCTCTTTACAGGTAATTGCAGCCTTCAGTCCTGGCCTTTTGTGCGAACCTTCTGAGTCACTGCTTTAGGTTGAATTGCAGTGGGGGGGCGGGGGGTGGGGGTGGGGGGGGGCCGTGTGGCAGGTGCACATTAGCGTTGCTTAGACAGAAGCTGAATAGTATCAAAATATCAGATCGTGGCTGAGGAGATGCGTGGTGCAGTTTGCCGGGGGGGGGTTGGGGGGGTATCGGACGCCCAAGCTGCTATTATCCCCGAGTCCCCGCCACACGGTTGGGGGTTCGAACCCCCTGCCGTGGTACCGGACCCCTCCTGGGCTGTGATCACCTCCTCTGTCACCCCTCTCTGCTTTCTGCCTGTCTGGATAAAGGAGGGACGGACTGTCTGTTCTCAATTTAAATAAATAAATATCAAACAGCAGCCTCTCTCGCCTCCAGGGTTTCTGCTGCTCACACCGTATAATCTGCCGTAAAGTGCCAGTGTACTTTTGTCAGCCTTACACCTTTCGTTTGACACGTTCGTCCTGCTCCCCCCCCCCCCCCCCACCCACCCACCCATTTCAAACAGTCGACAGCACAATTTCAAAGGGGAAATTGAACTTCTCTGCTCTGCGTCGATAAAGAGAACTTCTACAGAAAGTGACGCAGATATTGAGAATAACCGTAGTTTTTAAAAAAAAGAGCACCGCAGATATCAGAACACGAACGGGAGAGGCGCGGCTTCGCAGAGCTGATGTAATGAGAGGTGAGGAGCAGGATCACCTCAGAAATCAAACGAGGCAGCTGACACCCTGCTCGACACCCGCCCCCTCCCCGCACCCCTTGACATCTGTTCAGGGTCGCTGAGCGAAAGAACACGGGTAATGTTTGCGCTGTGCAGGCGGCAGGGCCCCACCTGCCTGTGGCCCCTCGCTGCTGATTGGCTGATAAAATTAGCCCAAAGTCGACTCCGCAAGCCCTGATGAAAATGCTAACGAAGGCCAGGTGTGGCTGCAGAAGCAGGCCCCCGGAGCAGGAGGTGACGGTTAGGTGGTAAATGGGCCGGAATGACAAAAGGGGGTCACCTGCGTCTGCAGCTTCGATGCAGTCGCCTCAGCCAATGGGAGGATCCGCACATGTGTGCAGCGCAGTCGCTCACGGCCCATCTATGGCAGCTCCTATAGGGGAGCCAGCTGCGCAAACACAGGCGATGCTGGTTGCTGGTCGACGGCCGTGTCGCTCAACTGCCTTCATGACAAAGAGGCAGCTGCCAGGTTTCGAGGCGAGCGTGAATAATTTAGCGCGGTGTCATCGGTCGCACACACGCACACACACGCACACACACACACATGCACACACACACACGTGTGAGAAACGACACGGTTTGCCGTGACGACAGAAAAAAAAAAAAAAAACATCCAGGCCCTGCTGTCATTCTCTCCTCTGCTTGACATTTGCGCAGATGTCTGGAAGGAGAATCCAAACGTTCTCCATGTCAGAGGCTCACCGTAGCGGTACAGATAGAGAGCGTGGAGCCGCCACGGTGGGGGGGTGTCATGGTGACGGAAAGGTGGCATGGCGGTGGGGGGAAGGGCAAGGCCACAAACGCAGGGCACACCTGAATGAAGCTGAATGAAGCCCACATCCCAGTACTATTAAACTATTAACTATTAAATTATACTCTATCTATTTAAGTCTGTATGTGGCATGTATCCTTCATTTCAAGAGATATGAGTAGTTAGGAAAATTTCTTTCTAAATTGTCAAGGTTCAGAGCATTTTCTGTATTTAGAAGTTTTAATCATAGTGTTATACGGTGATGCTAATTACTCACTGATATATTCATAACACGTGCGGCACGTTTTTATATTGCATCTTTCATGTTGTTGTTGTTGCATGTGTGCACGTGCAGCAGTAACCTGAATAGAATCATGAAGGCCACTGGATGCGTTGCCTGTTCTAAAAGTAGGAACCGTAGAGAATAGTATTCAAAGGAGAGAGAGAAAGAAAGAAAGAGATAGTGAGAGAGAGAGAGAGAGAGTGCGAGAGAGAGAGAGAGTGTGAGAGAGAGATTTAAACAATGATTATGTGAATTTGAGAGGGAAGAGAAAGGGACGGGGATGGCGGGAGAATGGTAGAAGGTAGAAGGATGATTGGGGAGATAGATGTGTGTGATTGTGTTTCCATTGAAAGGCCCAATTTCAGAGCTAATTATTTTAGAAAGCTAGATAAAAATGTTTTGTGTAAACACTGGTAATTTTGTTCATTGAAAAATGCTTGTCCCACCATCATTAAATCCTCAGCTCCTCCATCCAGTGAATCTAGTCTGAACATGTGTGCCCATTTTATGTTTTGTTCAGTTAGAAATAGAACTATAAACCCTTTTTGAAATAACCCATCAGAACGTTTTATCCGTACAATATTTACAGTGCTTTGAATCATATAGAGCCATGCTTTTTCAGTTAAAATGTGTTGGTAGTGCTCAGTCCAGTTATTACTCTGGTATTTAAATTCATTTTATGCCACACCAACAACAGTTTTGTGCAAACTGGCAGTTGAGTTTGAATCTGCTGCCCATTGAGCTCAATTTGTTTGTTGATTCAGACACAATCAGAGTAAAACGGGGCGATAACATGAAAGCAGTGAACTTGGTGTCAGTATGAATTAATAATCCTGGCAGGTGGTGATTGTGAACGTAGCCGCAGCACTTCCTCAGCCAGCTATTAATCCCACGTCACCATGGCGACGAGAGCCCCGGCTCCACACGGGCTGGAACCAGCGGCTCCGACGCGTTCTGCTGTTCAACTGACCTCACACACACACACACACACACACACACTCGCACACACACACACACTCACACACACACACACACTCACACACTCACACACTCACACACACTCACACTCACACACACACACACACACACACACTCACACACATACACACGCACACACACATACACACACACACACGCACACACACTCACACACATACACACACGCTCACACACTCACACACACACGCACACACACTCACACACACTCACACACTCACACACTCACACACACACACACACACGCACTCACACACTCACACACACACACACACTCACACACTCACACACACACACTCACACACACTCACACTCACACACACACACATACACACACTCACACACACACACACACACACACACACACTCACACACACATACGCACACACACTCACACACGCACACACACACACACTCACACACACACACTCACACTCACACACGCACACACGCACATACTCACACACGCACACCTGGTCAGTCAAGATACTTGATACAAGGAGAAATGTGTTCTAATACTCACACAAAACTCGATAGAATGCTCCAGTGCTTGTAGGCTGGTTAATTTATGTGAACATAAAGCATTATGGTGTCTGAAACAACCCTTCGGGCCTGCCAATGGCGAACGCAGTACTCGACAGCAAGCACGATGTGATGCCGTATTATGGGATGTAAACAAATCAGGCACACGGTTTCCACCAAAAGTTCTCCCAGGTCTTGAGCACACCAGTCGCTGATGTTTCTTTTTCTCCCTTCGCTCTGTCCCCCCCCCCCCTCCAGCTTCTGCCTGATTGGCCGGTACAACCATGAGCGAGAGGAAGAGGGAAGCGATGGTGGGACCCCCGTCCCCCACCACGGCCCCCACCTTCACCCCCAACGCCACCGAGGCCGCTGGCACGGGGGGCACCGAGCCCAAGGACGAGGCCTTCTCCAAGCTGAAGAACAAGTTCATGAACGAGCTCAACAAGATCCCGCGTGAGTCCCGATGATCCGTGGCACAGGGTTTGGTTATTTTGGGGGGCGGGGGTAGTGATTGGAGGCATTGCAGAGCTCCTGTGACAGAGGACACACAGGCATTTAACCCTTTAAGGTGTGATATCACAAATATGTGAATGGAATTTCCTTAACTGAACATTCTATTGCTGATGTCACAATCACTACTGTTAATTTGAAAGCAATGGAGTTCTATAACACTGACTTAACACTGTTTTGAAAAACAAATTCCAAAAAACCTACTCTTCAAAGAAGGGTTAAGCTTTCTGCTTTTGTGATCGTAAATTGCCAGATTTCTAGCCAAAATGCATAAGAGCGTCTGGTGAATGCTAGTAAAGTGCTAATCGCTATCCTTGACTGCAGAGCACTAACGGTGCGTCTTACTGTCTTAATGAAGGTGTACCTTTCCATTACATAACCCGAGTAGGATCACTTATGCCATGTGACCCCTTGTGGGCCCTCGGTTAATGGACACAGAGCACTTATGGGAGATCTAAATCCGCATAATTAAACACACTCAATTTCACAGAAGATTACCCTTTCCCACAGTAACAGGTATCCCCGGTTCAAACCTGTTTACTTTAAATATGAGTGGTCAAGGTGTCTTCTTTCAGCATATGCACAGTTGCACATCCACTTTCTATATTTCTCATTGTTGTCAACTGCCGTTTGTATGGACCCTGGAGGCACTGTCTTTCCACCCAGTAAACAATGGAAGTCATTGTGTGTGTGTGTGTGTGTGTGTGTGTGTGTGTGTGTGTGATCTGAGCCAGTTTTTCTGAGGACCTGTTAAAAGTTCAGCAGATTCTTCAGTATAAAACACAACACAGGATATTGGAACAATATGTATGCTATTTGATATGAGGATTCATTTTGCTTGATTGAATTTTGAACACTGCATCCTGACTGAGTACACACAGCAAATTCAGTAGACTCCTAGCATGACAGGCATGTTTATTTATTGTGTATAAAAGTAACTCCAATGCCAGTAATAAACTGGATATCACTTCTTTACTTTCCATGGCTGTGATCAGTAATGCTTTTCCTATTCTCATTAATTGTGTGGCAAGTCTGAAGGGAGATGTTTCCATTAAGAATGCCACACTTCATCTTTGCTTTGCAATTTGAAGCAATTTGACGGAATATTTCCGTACGCCTTACTGATTGGCAGGTTAGACTTCGACTGATTGAGGCCTGAAAGCTCCGGCCATCTTCACAGCAGTCCAGAGGTCCCTCTGATTCTATTATAGTATCTAGTCTGTTCTGAGAGGCAGACGAGGAAGCCATTTTGTGTCGAAATGACATTAGCGCATAGAAACAGGCTGGCCACCGTGGCACCACTGGCTGGGGACCTAACTGAGTTGTCCGGCAGTTTGGAGCGATGGGCACTCATTCAAAAGGTCTGGAAGGTTCCGTGTGCCCCTGAAGCTTGCTTAAATACAGCAGTCCAGGTCTGCAGCCGCCCACAAGGGGTTAGCATTTAATGGCTTATCATTACATTACAGGCATTTACCTGATGCTCTTATCCAGAGTGACTTGCACAACATTCCACATATGCATTTGCAACCATTGCATCAATTTATACAGCTGGATACATACTGAAGCAATACAGGTTAAGTAAAGTGTTCAAGGGTACAACGGCGGTGTCCTACCTGGGACTCAAATCAAGCCTGTGTCCTTCAGGTTTCAAGTTCCAGTTCCTTACCCATTATAACCTTCCCATGTAAAAAACCCATTATAAAATTCATAAACTTTATCACTTTAATTTGGATGAAGATTCATTTGGATTCGGATAAAGATCTGGAATTGTCACTCAAAACTCATTCATGTTCTCGACAGGTGTTAGTCCAGGGACAGGCCCTTCTTGAACAGGACTAGCTAAAAACATTTTTTTGACTAAAAATGTGACAGTTATTGTACAGTACTTGTGAACTGCTCTCGCTAACTTTGGCCGTGGTCACATGGTCGAAAGCTGTTGCGTGATAAGCTGCATGAACTACGCTCGCTGTTTTTGTCTTCATGGACCTACCCCAACCCCACCCCCCAAGTTTTTTCTTTCTCATCAAACCTACCTTTTAAATCCTCCTGTAAAACCCTATATTTGGCGACACTTTGGCTCAGGTGACTCATTAGCCTTTTATGAGCAGCCAGCTCCTGACTGATTAGCGCTCCGCGCACTGTACGACCGATATTCTGGGGGTTGCTGTGTACCTTCCCCAGGCCCCCCCGATGCGGTCCGAGCCGCGGCTAGGAAAAAAAACTCAGACCTGTTATTGCGGGTTTGAATTGCTGTCTATTCTCCGGGCATCAGTCAAACAAGCCTTCCGTCGAGCTGACAAAACAATTCGGTGCACGTCAGCGACCTGTTTCATAAAATGTCAGTGCCTCTTTGGAAGGCTAAACCAGCTCACTAATGAGGAATATACAAGCCGACCACAGTCTGAATTTCTGTGCTCGTAATGAAGTAGACGGTTATATTTTACCTGATGGGCTTGAGTCTGAATTTCTGTGCTCGTAATGAGGTAGACGGTTATATTTTACCTCGTGGACTTAGTTATGTTGTGATAAAAGCCGCTTAACAGTATAAATGGGTGATATTTTCGCCTAGCTCATATTCATAGTGGAAATGAACGAGGCATATTAGATTAGAACAGGTGTGTCCAGTCTTGTCTGAAATGGGCTGGTGTGGGCGCATGTCTTTGTTCTAGCCCAGCACTAAGGCACCCGATTCTGCTTATCAAGGTCTTGATTGAAGACCGTGATTAGTTCATTAGCTCAAACAGGTGTCACAGTGCTAGGCAAAAAAAAAAAAAACCTGCACCCACCCTGCCCCTTTTCGGATAAGATTGGACACCCCTGGATTAGAAGTTATGAGATGAATATTTCAAAATGGAAATCTTCACAGTTGCTAACTACCTGTGTCCTATCGGCTTTGTATTGTTTCAGCTTTAGTGTATGCTTTCAATGCAGTCAGGCAGTTTTTGTGTGCGATGGAAGATGTTTTAGTATTTACAGGGCAAGGTATAGGGCATTCAGGGGATTGTGGTCTAAAGCAAAAATAAATAAAATAAAAACACTTCCACTAACTTCAAAGCAGCTGTGACACAGGTTGGATTTATTATGGAGTTCAACTGTGCTTTCGCCTGATCTGGAGAGTGTTAATGTACATGTTGGTGTAAAGGAGGCATAAAAGAAATTCAATGAATTATTACTCTTGCTTTTTGAGTGATTATGCCCCAAGTTCAGGTCCAGAGGCTTGCTTCTGCTACAGAAGAACATTTTAATTTGTATCCGGGAGAGCTACAGTCCAGCAAGTGTAATTGGACGTTTTAAACCCATGGCACGTGCCTACCTCAAGGGGGCTAAGCTGAGTTGGTTGGTTGAATCAAAACAACGCTTTGTTGAAAATCGTCTGCTTAAGCTGTGTGGTGGCAGTGACTGCACTGCAGGCCCTGCTGCCCTCCAAGGCAGATAATGAGGCCCTCCTGGAACAGGAGAAGCTCTGTGTTTGCACAGCTCAGTGGCTAAAATGGCTCTTCTCCAGACCATCTCACCCTACGCCCTCCCGTTCATCTCTTCCATGCGCAACTTATCTGAGTCATTGGGCGGTGTGCCTGCAGTCTTTTAAGGAGGCCTCAGCCACGCCACTATTTGGGAAACAGACTGGGCCTCTCTACAGTCAGAGTGGAATTATCAGCTACAACAAACAACATCCCACAGAAGCAGGATCACAACAGTTGGCTAACTCAAGAAGGTTGAAGTCCAAAAACATGACTACTGATCATCATACTTACACATTACACAGACTGACCAGTGACTGAACTCAACCCTCACTGACTATAAGAGAGAAACCCACAGACTAGCAGGCAGACATCTGCAGACAAAGTCTCTGGGGCCCAGTGATGCTGGTATAGCACCAGAATAAATTATTCTGAACCTGTGCTGGCCTTGTGCTCTACATCCTTCCCTCCATCTTGATTCCTGGACCATTTCCACTACAGTCGTCTTCAGGCGCTCTACATTCCCTCCAAGTATTCCCCACTGTAACACATCTTCTTTAACCTCTTAAGGCACAAGCCAAATTTTGCCAATCCTTGCCCATTTAGGGGGTACCCTATTTAAAGCTTTATAACTCCAGATGTAAACACCACAGAGACTTGAAAAATGGCTTAAATGAAGCAAGACATTTGTACAATTTACAATACTAATGCAGATTAGTTTATATTCATAATTTTGAAAGAAATAAACTGCCACAAATGCAATTGTTTTGACAAAAAATCAAAAATAAATTTGCACTTTTTAAGTTTGCAGTGAAATACTGAGAGATATGAGATATATAGGAGGTTAAACTACACCTGTGCTGGATCAAAAACTTCTTGACCACAAGTTCATAAAATCTAAGGGTGGATATGTAGAACTACTATAGATGTATGAAGCAAAAACTAAGCAGTGTACCCAGCGTCTCCAAATCTATCCAAAATGTCTAAATTATGCATTGTTGTAAATCACAACATATTCACATATTTCAATACAATCAATTGTTTTGACTCAAGAAAATCACTGTTGCATAATTTTCAAATGGGAATTACAAGCTTTCAGTCAGTACAGTGGTCTAAAATAGCTAGGTGTCCAGAAACATATCCAAAATCTCTCCAAAATTGAATAAAATGCTTTTTGTCCATTATAAAGCATATAAATGAGCCCCTTATGAAGGTTTAAGATGAAACATTGCTATCAGATTTAAAAAATAATGCAAAAATATTGTCACACAATGCAGTACAGTACCTAAATGTGTAATAATTAACTCGTGTGTATTTCTATACTCTGTACTCTCGTATGTTTTCTTGTATGAGGGTAGGACAACATAAAAACAATTTTCGACCGCCCACCACGTTTTGGCAATGGTCCAACTCTGACGTCATCACTGTGGCACGCTTCACAAAAACTATTACACTACCATCTAACGCTATCATTTACAGTGTGAAATATTCACATTATATAACACCACTAACCTATTTAAAGATACTTAATTTCAAAAATAACGTATATAACCGAAAAATTTTGAGCAGTAATACGAGCATAGCAATGATGAAATCTCCTCTATGTTCAGTAGATAGAGACAGAGACAGTATCAATGACACTGTCCTATTCGCTTCTGTTTTGCTCCAGAAAACGATGTTAGCTAGGTCTATCAGCAAACATATGGCTTAGCTATGTCCAGAAGTCCTCAATAATAATAGTATTTTCCAAGAAATTACGAAATATCGTTGACCGCCTTTCGTTAGCTGCAACGTATTTTTATGCTAACATAGAGTGAATGCGCAAGTGAATGCGATGCTAAGAATATTTTCTGTTACGCTGACCTATAAAACGCTATTCCAAAAGCAGAATTAGACATGTTATACATCGTTAGAAAGCTCATACTCTCACCTACTGAATAAATGAATTGTCAATCAAGCCAGACTGTACTAAAAAGGGCGACGACGCCGTAAACAACAGGTGTGGTATTATGCACAGCTATTTTGGAAGATACCCAGGCGTTACAGATGCGCCTATATTTCCCAAACTGATTGTCCAAGACAATATATGACCACGCAGTCTCAAAAGGGACATCTCTACACGTAAAACCAACAGTAAGGTTTTATATTTATTTAATATTTAGTCCCAGATATTGACTGTAGAATGACATGGTATCATTTTTAAAAACTTTTTCTCGTTTATTTCGTTGTTCAGTGAGCAGCGTTTTCACTGCTGTATAGGCATATCTTAGGGCTGTTGTCGGGTTTATCTTGTTGCTATGACGGATTATGATTTTTTAGTGGTGAAAGAATATTTTTATGAATGCCAAGATAGACAATATTGTCCATTATGTCAAGGGTGGGGGGTGTTTTTTAGATGAGACTGCAGGGAGGGGGTGCGTGTTAAATGAACGACCAGAGCGACAATGGTGGGGCTGCGAAACTCCGTCTTCGGCATAGTTGTCGTGTATCGTCTACTAATGAAACTAAAACAACGCGTTTCTGTTTTTAACTCGCACTTTGGTTGCAGTAGCACCGAATGTTTGAGTTTAGTAATGTAGGCACGCGGGCGTGCCGACCACTAGGGGGTGTGCACTAAGAGGTTAATCTCGATGTTACAGGATGGATCTCACTCAGGGCTGTTCTACTACAGGAACTTTGGTGGTAACTCTGGAGGACTCTGTTGTAGTCTTTCTTTCTTTCCTTGTAACAGTTGTGAGCGAAGCATGAAAATTCTGTCTGTACAACATCAAAGAATCCACACTTTCATTCTGCACAGCTCCTAGTCCAAGGCCCTGATACTTTTACACCCAGATTATTGCAATTCCCTTCTCATCTGTCTCCAATACCCCCTCCAGCTGAAGGAAAATGCAGCCGCACGTGACTATGGTCTTCCCGAGTATGCTTATGTCACACACCTCCACATCTTATTGGCTACCTGTTACCGCATGCATTAAGTTTATAACCTTGGTACTAGCCTACGGAGCAGTGAATGAAGCCACTCCGCCATAACACTCAAACCACCCTAATCTTCAAACCCTATAACCCCAGCCTGAAATCTCCTTTCCACGACCTTGACGTGATTGGCTATCCCCTCCATGCTTGGTGGCTTCTCCAATCACGATGCCTGCCAGTGCTGGCCCCTTAGTGGTGGGCGGACCTATCACGGTTGTCAGGACAACAGAATCATTGGCTGTCTTCTAACATTAAGACTGAACCCTTCAGACTCCATCTTAGTTCCCCTTTCCATCCCCACGTGCTAGGTCTTCCGCTAATTTAGATTACAGTATTTTCAAGATAAGATTTTTATTCTGTCATATATTTACTGTTTTATTTTTTCTCTCGTGGATTATTTTAGAAAGTGTACGTATGCAGAATTAGTATTTTGGTCAGTAGTTTACTTGCATTTAAAAGAGGTTGCATCTATACTCTCTGGTCGAGGGAACCATTGCACGTTTCTCTCTCTGGATAAACGCGTCTGCTAAATGAAGGAAGTGTCCCTCTTGACCGCTGTCCGCCTGTAGGATAACCTCCCTTCAAGACCGCTATCGGTTTTCAGCTCTCAGTCTGCGGTACGACGGAGTGAAACGGGGATTTATGACCTGCTTTCTCTCCGCACTCCTCCATCATTATCTGCCATTCCGGTTCAGGGCCGGAGTGAGCCAGAGCGAGCCGGAGTGAGCCGGAGCGAGCAGGGGAGGCAGGGTTCGTGCTGCTCGACCGCAAGAATCTGCGTGCCTGACAGCCGTCGGACGACCCGACGCGCGTCGAAGCCCGAGAGCGTATCCAGAGGAACGAGGGACCTCCCAAAGTCTAACCAAATCAAAAATGGGTTTTTCAAGACGTCGAGAATCCATGATGTCTTGCGTTGTCTACAGTCGGCCGTTCTCACTCGGGAAGATTTGTAGCTAGGGCTTAACCAGGGTAATTGAGATAAAGTACCTTGCTTAAGGAGACTGCAGCTGCAGTGTATCGCTCAAATTTGAAGATTAAAATGTAACTTTAATATTATTATTGATATCAGTTGGGACAGTTGTAAGCGATAAGATATGATAGATATTTTTATTAAACACTGTGGGGTAATTTGTCCTCTGCATTTGGCACATCCTAGTTACTTAGGAGCTGTGGGCAACCACAGTGCAGTGCCCAGGGACCAACTCCAGTTCTGAGGCCAGTGCCTTGGTCAAGGGCAATGGCAGGAGTATACCCAACCTAACATGCATCTCCTTTGATACTTCCAGCACTCATGTGTAATTTTTGTATGATGGGAGGGCTATCAAACAGTGCAGAGAATGAAGAAGATGTAGGCGGCAGTGAGGTATAATGGCTAAGGAGTTGGCCTTGTAACCTAAAGGTTGCAGGTTCGATTCCCCGGTAGGCCGTGCCATTGTACCCTTGAGCAAGGTACTAAACCTGCATTGCTCCAGTATATATCCAGCTGTATAAATGGATACAGTGTAAGTCGCTCTGGATAAGAGCGTCTGCTAAATGCCTGTAAACTAAACTGAACTTAGATCGCCTACCCACCGCACACACATGGTTTTCCGTCACATGGTTGCTCTGATGAGAACGTCACACGTTGGGGTTGGCGTTGGGTGGCCGGGGTCCAGACGTCTGTCCTGCAGCGGACACCGCGTCCACGGCTCCCTCTCTCCAAACCCTCCATCGGGGGAGGTCCCCCACGTGCGCCGTGGCGTTTAACGGACGTCCCAGCATCCTCGCCGAAACGTAGCCTCGGTTTCCTCTCTTCCGTGCTGATTAACCTCTCCCGTTTAGGAGCTGTTTGGGTTGAGAGCCCTGCGGCACTCAGACTGGTTCAAATTAATGGAGACTTTCGGGGTGCTTTCCACAAACGTCGCTGTGTCCCTCAAAATCTGTGTTGCGGGGTGTTTTCACTGATTCGTAATTGAGTCTGAAGGATTTCTGCAGCGTTGTACATTAATGTGCATGTAAGGACAACCGGTGGCACGTTCTGTGTAAATTAGATTTTTTTTTGCATTTTAATGGGTAGTGAAAGCTGAGGATTTTAATGGGTGAGGATGCTTGCAAAATGCTGCCTGCCACTAACTTTGCTACCGTGCTGGATGGTAACAGTCATGTTCTCAAGCTAAAAGCAGATATAATTGTGGATGATAACTCGTGTTTTACATATTGTGCACTTACACCACTGAGTATATAAACCAGCCGCACAGATTACAGTAAGTACCTTCCTCAGCAATCATATGAGATTATTTCCCAGTCTTGGGTTTTGAACCAAAAATTATTCTGGTCTCGAGGCCAAATTGCTAAATGGTGGTCTCTGATTAGCCTCTTGCGGCTTCCGTCCTTTTACTGGATCTGTGAGATTCCTGGGAAGTTTTGTGCCACCTCACTCTGTTCTTCAATGCTCCTCTTAAATGCGCCGAACACCCCTCTCCCTCCCCACCCCCCACCCCCACCCCCACCCCCAACCCCCGCCTCGTTTTGAGCAGAGGAAGCCCAGAGGAAGCTTGACGTGACGAGTCTGTGGAGATCCCATCCGCTGCCATCTGTAGATCAGGAGTGGGGGATGTGGGGGGGTGTATGGGTGGCGGGGGGGGGTTGAGCTGAGCCAGAGGCTGACAGATGGGAGGCACGTTCCCAACAGCAACACAGATTTTTGGAACCTCCCATGTGCTACCCCTCTCACTACATCAGCCCCACAGCCATCTCCAAACACAAACACCACCATGTGTGTATGTGGGGGGGTTACTCATTTCTCAAAGCTGCACCCCACCCCCCCACCCCCAAATCATTTGTTTAATTTTAGTTGGTAGATAAAAACAGATTACATTCTTCCTCTTGACCCACACCAGGACCTGATGCCTGGTCACTGCTTAATTTGAGAGAATGGCAGGGAAAAATGGAAATGCAACAACAACAATAATAATAATAATAATAATAATAATAATAATAATAATAGTATCCCCATCACTGCACAGGATATTGGGCATTATTCAACCAGAGGGAAGATTTCCCCCAACTGGCCAACATGCACCACATCCAGCTGCAATTTAGCTTTCCCAGGAGGCCTCCCGTCCAAGAACTAACTAAGGCCATCCTTGCTCAGGTTCAACCATTTGACAGGAGCAGAGTGCATGGTGGGATGGCTGCTGGAAACTGGTGTGCAGGCCAGGGAAACATGGCCCCTCTGTGGGTTGGTTGATGTGCAAAGCTGATAAGAGGCCTGGATGGAAAGGTGATTTGTGAGGTTGAGAAAGGGACGAGTTTGAGTATCATCGAGATTAACTCACCTGCAGAGCATTGCCACGCCTCATTAGCCCGTGTCTCAAACAGAGCGTGTGGCGCACTGATTCATCTTAGTTCTCCTCCTCTCTGTTCAGTGCTTCGTCTCATCTCAGTGAAGGCTCCTCTCGTCTAAGACACTCAGTGAGCCCAGTAATAATCCAGGAGCTTGATCCCCCCCACCCCCCCAACCGCAAGAAAATCATTAGGTTCCCACAACCCCCCCCCCCCCCAACCTTTCTCCCAAACTCTCTCAAATTAATATCACCCAAAAACAATGCAACGAGACGTGACCTTTAAATCGATTCCCTCAGTCTTTATAGATTCATAAGCTCCACATGCAGCTAGTCGATTCTCAGAGCCCTTTTAATTATTTGTTATTACACATGACGCTCCCGGGGAGCTTATACAATCTCTTAAAGCTTATACAGTAAATAGCCCATTTTGCATCACCAGAGGGACGTATTCACTAAAGAATTTTACACATCGGCTGCAGAAGAATCTTTTTCTTCTTGCTCTTCAGTGTGGGATTGTATGTCCAATGTGTGGGTCACACGATGTGCCCCATGTGTTTTGTTGATTTACGTCACTCTTGGGCTGCTCCGCCCACTTCAGGACAGAAATGATGTCATAATGATACGATGAGATGACTGGTGGATAATCATGTACCCTGGTCAAAATATTCTAACAACTTTAATTGAATTCCAAAATGTGAGGGATTTGGGCAGAAACACATGATAACATAGCTGTCCATAGCTGCATCTGTGCTTTACCGTACCAAGTCTTTAATCCAGGCTGGTCACTGGCAGGCTTCCTGCAAATTACTCCTGCAGTTTGAAATGGAAGCGAAAGAGAGGCAAAATATTGAAGGTAATCAACAAACAACCTTCCCGACGAACGCTGAAAGAGCTCTCCTAATCTGCAGGGGACCCTGGAAGCCCGGGAGAAGATGGTGGGTTTAGAGATGGATTTGAAGCCCTGGCTCGATAATCAATTCACCTGAGATGGAGTGCCCTCCGTTATCGTTTTTATCCAATCAGACGGTGACTGTGACTCATGGGCGTCTGGTCTGTGTCCGCGCCGCGGTGGAAGATGGCGGACGGTCCCTCTCGGCACAGCGGCCGTTGGGCTGAGGTGACCTCCTCCGCGCCACGGAATTTCATTTGCACCTCTCCAGCCGCGAAAGCTAGCGCCTCTCCTCCTGTTCCTCACTGCGAAGAAAATGGAGTCTTCAAGTTTTGGATTTAATGTATCGGAATGGAGAAGTCTCATAAGATGCCCCCCCCCCCCCCCCTTCCCCACCACACTCCTTCCCCCCCCGCCCCTCACGTCGGTACAGCATGACCTGTCTCCACAGCACAGTGATGGGCGAAGGTGCCATCTTTGCCTCCGGATTGGATGGCGAGATCTGATCTTCACTATGTATTGAGCCCCATCGTTTATATGATCTGACATTCTAGGGACACTGCTTGATGAACTCATAAATAATGGTCGATGGCTATTTGCGTCCCTGTATCGAGCATATTACATTTGATCTAAATATACAAGTCAACTGCCGTTGGTGTATACAGCTAATTATCATTGGAGACCAGGGTCATTTGTGGTTTAAAACAAAAAAAATTGATATACCAGTCTATGAGTTAACCCGTGTGACCTTCATATCCTAAAATTCAGCACCTGCTTTGAGGAAATATTGACTTAAACTCACAAGACAAGACTGCAGCTGTTTTCTAGCTGCCAAGGCAGTGGCATTGAACTGTGTTTAGAGCAAAGAACTGAATCTGCGTTCAGCTTTTCAGTATGTTTATCTCTGTACCAGCGATGCAACCGTACCTACATGTTTTTTTTGCAGCGAATAATTATTTTGGCTAAAAATGTCACTCATAGTGCATTTCTTTCTGACCTTGAGTCCGAGAAAATGAGACGAAGGGGGAATCGGGGGGATTAATGGATCACTGCTCATCTTTGTCTCGTGTAAAATTTAACAGAATATTTCTGTCGTCGTTGCCATGTAAATATTTCATCGCAGCACAGCCGCGCACACGGGGGCCTTGATACCACACCGTGCGCCGAACTCACAGAGGAGGGGGAAAACAGAGCACCCTCGTACCTCTTTGCTGCTATGAAGTGGCGATGACACCACATTGCTTCAAAAGAGACCGGAACACAAAAGGAGCAAGACGGAACATGTTCGGGGCACAACACATTATGTACTTGTTTGTGTTTAGATCCAGTCACAGCAGGCTGGAACAGGTTTTTGAAATAAGGCGCAGGCAACACTCGATATTCGAGTTCTATTTTTTGCTGCAACAGGAAAAAACAGATCAAGTGACACTAGACTCAGTACATACGCGCTTTTTGTACTTTTTTTTTTCGTTTCCGGAAAGATTGGTGAAATATTCAGTAAGTCCCCTTTCAGGCTGTTCTGAAAGATAGAAATAAGTGTCAAATTCAGTTTTTCTCATAAATAAAGGTAATTTATCTCAGCCCCATCTTAGTACACTAGTAATGCAGTCTATACTGTAACTGAAGTAATATATATTTGGATATGCAATGCCACGCTGTCAGATTATACCTGGTATAAGGGGAAAACATCTAGCTCCACCTCTGCATTTTAATCTTTATGCTGATGTTTAAATATTCTGGTTTTTCCCACTGTGCTAAAAATCTTGGGCACGCTTGGTCTAGACTAGGCGCAGACATGTTTTGTTGAATCCTTCCCTTGCGATGAAGTCTGTTTAAAGACATTATATTAGTATTCCGCAGAAAATGATGACTGTAAATGAATATGTATTAGGAACAGAGAATTTTGTTACGCTTCTGGTTTTTTTTTCAATTAAGGCAGAGTTTTTACGTAATGATGCCAGACACAGCCATTATATAAATCCATTTATGTAGGCTCATGCTGTGTTATTATTCAATAGACAGAATATTTTTCTCATCTCATCCAGTTTCATTTAAAATGTATATATAATTTCATGCAGTCGTCAGGTTACATTTCACAAATTCAGGTATTAAATATGAATCCACCCCCATCCTGGGATCTGCCATTAAAATTCAGTGTTCTCGATGTGGTTTTGAGGGAGAATGGACCCTGTCCATACCCGTTTTCCTGCGTTTCCGTGGCATCTGCCCCACGGCACTGTCCCAGCGGTGTGTTGACGAGCTGAGCGCTGTGCTTTGCGTCTAAAGTCCGCTTCTTAAGTAGAGTGGGTCTAGGCTCTATATACTGTTTGCAACTTAAAGGGGAGCAGCTGGACTCCAGGTGGTGTTTTGTATTTTGGTAGGGAACCACACCCAGGAAATGTTCTATTTGTCTTAAAGTTTTTAAAAAAGGAAGGATAGGGCAGGGTATTAGAGTTAGCCAAAATTAGCTGCTAATGTAATGATTAATAAACAAAACAAAAACAATACATAGCCACCAGAATATAAAAGGAATGTTAAATAGATTCTAATCTGTCTGTGCAATTCATGGTAATTTCTGATGAATTAAGTTAGCGTTGGCTGGATGTAGCCAATGAGGAGCAAGCTCAAAGAAGTTTGTGCAGCTGTTCAGGATTTGCGATGCCGTTCTTGCTCTGTAGTGCCGGCATGGAAACAAATTGAAAAGGTTCTTTTTTTTTTTCATCCATTGGTTTTCATCTATGCGCATCCAAATATAGCACACCAGCACAACCACACATCCTCCCCACCCCCTCCACCCACCTCCTCAACCACACATCCTCCCCAGCCCCTCCACCCACCTCCTCAACCACACATCCTCCCCAGCCCCTCCACCCACCTCCTCAACCACACATCCTCCCCACCCCCTCCACCCACCTCCTCAACCACACATCCTCCCCAGCCCCTCCACCCACCTCCTCAACCACACATCCTCCCCAGCCCCTCCACCCACCTCCTCAACCACACATCCTCCCCAGCCCCTCCACCCACCTCCTCAACCACACATCCTCCCCACCCCCTCCACCCACCTCCTCAACCACACATCCTTCCCAGCCCTTCCACCCACCTCCCCAACCACACATCCTCCCCACCCCCTCCACCCACCTCCTCAACCACACATCCTCCCCAGCCCCTTCACCCACCTCCTCAACCACACATCCTCCCCAGCCCCTCCACCCACCTCCCCAACCACACATCCTCCCCAGCCCCTTCACCCACCTCCTCAACCACACATCCTCCCCAGCCCCTCCACCCACTTCCTCAGTGAGGTCTCTCCTTGCCAAAGTGTGACTGCAGCGAGCATTTGGTATTCTCCCCTGCCCTCGGTATGCTGATTCTCCAGCTGTCCTACACGTGTTCCCAGTGGTTCCAATACAACCCGAGAGCGGCAGAGTCTTTATCCTCGGTGATGAAAGAAGGCCAAATTGCCTCCAAATTAAACAGGTTACGATGGAAACTCTCTCTTCAGTGCCTGGTACTCACATACCCTTATCCTCTCGCACTGTTTCTCAGGAAGACGAGCGCATGTGCGTGCGCACACACACACACACACACACACACACACATGCACACGTGCACACACACACACAAACACACACACACACACTCACACACATGCATGCACTTGCACACACACACACACACACACGCAAAACGCACTTGAACTTATATAAATGCGTATTGATTTCGCCTCTCAGCTAGAGAATGCTCTTTTAACAAAGATGAAGGACACCTCTGTCTGGAATTCTTTTTGATTCCACTCCTGTCATCAATTATAATTTTGTTCATCTGGTGGAGATGGAGACGGGGAATATTGATAGGTGTCCACTTGCGCTCCTGTTGGAGGGCGTAAAGCACGGTGAATTACTCTTCCTTTATCTTACCGAAGGATGCGGCTTTTCCCCCCGCACGGATAAATGAGTCCAACGGCTCTTTGTGTTTCCAAGGAAATAAAAATAAATGGAAATAAATCTGAGATGCAGCAAGTTAAGTCTGTTATTGGCCTACATTTATACTTGATGTTTTACTTTATTGCCCTGCTAAAGATGAGAGGTGTTTGCTGCAAACAGAAATTACAGGAGTGTTGGTGTCAGTTCTCCTTGTACCATTATGCTCAGAAACCATGATGCCCTGTTCATCTGGAGAATAATAATCATGTAACTGAAGAACAGCATGTATATTAGCATGCATTTCAGCTCATGATCTGAAGGGGGAAACACACCTCAGCTCCCACCAATGTGTAGCACCTGCCTAAGTGATGTATGGCAGCCATTCTGTGCCAAGATTCTCACCATACATCAGCTACGGTGGAGAGCTAGGGAATTATTAAGCCATTTAAAGTGAAGGATGATTAGGCAGCCAGGTTGAGAGAGAGCCAAGCTGGAAATTTTGCCAGGATGCTGTAGAACTCTGGCTATGTCATTGGTTCTTTAATGATCACGCTCAGTTATTTAATGTCTCGTCTAAATATGATGCCACCTACAGCACAGTGTCCCTATCACTGCACTGTGTCTTTGGGTTGTATTTAGTCTGGAGGGAAGACTGCCTTCATCTGGTGCACCAACATCACTACCAGCAGTAAACTCAACAAGATGGAAGTAATGATGATAATAATAATAATAATAATAATAATAATAATAATAATAATAATAATAATAATAATAATAATAATAATAATAATAATAATAATAAATTATAATAATAATGATAATAATAATAATTGTGCCATTAATAATTTTAAGCTAACATAGTGTACTTTTTTAAATTCCTTGGAATGTGGGGACAGAGAGGTTTACACTAACAGTCAGTCTTGTACATTCATATTCCTGGGGAAAATAACTTCATTCTATTCCATTCTATTCCGTTCTGTTCTGTTCTGTTCTGTTCTGTTCTGTTCTGTTCTGTTCTGTTCTGTTCTGTTCCTGGGGCTCCTGGCAACCTTTAGCTTATATTAGGGGAAAGCAATGTAGGCTTGAGCCCTGAGTGTCTTTTCACTTGAGATAACATAACATAAACCTAACATAAGATAACACAACATGTGACATAACATAATGACGAGAGCAGGTCATTCAGCCCGACAATGCTCACCGTTTTTCCCACCCCTCAAGGGTAGCTAGTATCCCTGCTCCTCCCCTCCCCTCTGTCTCTCCGCCTCACCCATCCCACTGCCGAAACCATAACAGATGCGGGGCATCTCTGAGCCATTTTAGAGCTTTCCTGGAAGAGAGTGCTTATCGATTCGGCCGACATCCCATTGATTTTCCCCCTTGTCCCTGGATGTGGCTAAGACAATATAGGCTTGTGCCAGTGAGCCCAAGGTAGGTAATAGACTTGTCTTCTGTGAGGAACAGCAAGTCTTCAAAGCAATGTCAAGATGCCTATTATTTGCTGTACTTAAAACCCATCAAATGCATCCAAGATCAATTTTTTAAAAATAGTTTTAAGCAGACGAGAGTTAACGCTACGCTCCCATAACTGAACAGTTGTTTACACTGTTGAGCAAAGATTTTTGAAGGAACCCTGTGATTTTCACTTGGTGACTAACGGTTTCTCTCCCCAGTGAAATGAAAGCGAAGGAAAACTGATCCGTCTCCTGGAAAAGCTCGCTGCTAATAAAGTGAATAACAGTAACTAGCCACTCGTTTTGTTTTCACAACTTTTGAGCATTGCCATTTGATTTGAAAAGTAACCATTAGGGGACAATTAGGGAGGCTTCCCCGTAATTATCGCAGCTGAATGGGTCTGGCCTTACCTCCTCCTCCTTACTTCTATGACAAGCGGTAGCGTAGGGCTCGACTATCCTTCTCCAGTCCTCGATTTAGCCGTGAGCTGTAGCTGCACTGAAATAGCTCTGTAATGGCCATGCTCGTATGGAAGAGGGCCTTTTTAGCTGTCTCGTTGTTAGGAGCACAGTTTCTCTGCATTTGCAGGACAGGTATGTAAGGTTCTTCTCCTCTGGAGTGAAACAGGGTCCCACCTCCTGTGTGAAATGGGGGGGAGTTGGAGTCATAATTAGGAGAGAAGTCAAAATTATTCGGAATTATTCAGTGTACGCTCCTCTGCAGCATCCGCTTGTATGTGTTGCATCACCATTTTACCATTGAGATGGCAAAATTTGTATGACACAACTTGGACTATAGATGGCAGTTGCTATGTTTCAAAACAAACCGGGTGTATAGTCTATGGACTCAAACTAAATCTCTGACACTGTTGGACTTAAATTGTTATTTTTCTTACTTGTCTCGTGATTCCCCCACACTGTGGGATGTTGCACATAAAAAACCTTTACGGGGTTACCACATTTAGACCGTGTATTACTCATCTGTTTTACACTCACACACGCACACACTCACACACGCACACACACGCACACACACACACACACACACACACATACTGTATGTGCGGGAACGTTCTCAGCTTTACAGAAAATGAACTGGGAACAGTTCGTTGTACACGAGTGTATGTCGGCCGTAACGAATCGGTGTGATTATTCTGTCCCCCTTCGCTAATGAACGCAGCTGCGTGTTGCGAAATGGACGCGATTTAGCCGCCAGGTGTTTTGGCGATCGCTGTTCATTTGGGCGAGGTTAAAAAGGTCGGCATCTATCGTTCCTCGACAAATTAGCAGAACGTGTAAACTGTCCCATGGTCTGACGTTCCGAACATCGCTCTGTTTGAGGGGACTCATCGAATCTGCGCTACAGGTAAGTCCAATCTCTATTGATAAAAAAAAAACAAAAAAAGCCACACACCAGCCAACCAGCGTATGCCACTGTGTCTGTGGCCGTGTCAGTGAGTCGTGTTGTGCTGCCTGAAGGAAATTCCTGAGACAGCTGGAGGTGGACATTTTCTTTTCCTTTGATGTTTAACATGGGCAAAAATAGCCATTATTGGCCTAGTGACTGAATCAACACTTCATTACTTTGATTCCACAATGAAATGCTCATTTAACAGTTAGCAGTCTGGGTGGTACTGAAATAACACCGCTGGTAGTTTTATATACCTTGGTACGTGGTATTACTGGATATCAATCCAAGTGCTGTAGCTAAATGCTCTTGCTTCAAATGCACAGTATCAATGGATAAAAAAACATTTGTGTGAGGAGGCAATTGATCCTACTGAAAATGAACTCTGTCCTCAATTTGAAGCAATAGATATGTGCAAGAAAATGGAAGAAGATGGCAAGAAAACCTTTTGAGTGTAGATATCACTGCTACTAATAAAGAATATTTTCCATGTTAATACAACCCCTCAGGCAAAATGTCTTCTCTCTGGCACCCCTAGTGGTAATATGTGGTTGAGTCAGTGTGTGAATTAAGAGATTTTAGTAGCCACTGCCAAAAAAAAAGCATCATTTGCTTAAATGCATCCCTCTCTGTTGAGGACAAAGCATCACAGAATGATCCCTCCCATATACACACTGGATGAAGTGATATCAATGGCAGTCAATGGTGCTTTTCATGTGTCGTGTATCTTTACAATATCTTCTTTATCTTTAGCACTTTCATGTTGCACTTGTGTCTTCATGTTGATGGTGTAGCTATTTATCATATTCCTCGTAATCATGCCTCACTTCTAGTTTATGACTTGCCATAACTTATGCTTATGACAGCCTATGCTTACCATGTGAACTAGACTGGATGTTCATGGATGGATAGCTCATACTTAAAGAGAATTGTGCCTTATCGGACCTGTGTTGTGTAGTTGTTCCAACGACCTTTGTTATTCGCTTATTGTACATCGCTTTGGATAAAAGCATCATGCATAATAAAATCAATCAATCAATCAAATTTTATTTGTATAGCATATTTCACAGCAATTGTCACAATACACTTCACAGATAACCCTGGCCTAGACCCCTACTGGAGCAAGCCAAAAGCAACAGAAAAAACTCTCTGTGGCAGATTTGGAAGGAACCAGGCTCAAGAGGGAAACCCATCCTCCTTTGGTCGGCTCAGGGTGTCGACTGGTGAACGTAAATGTAACGTTTAAGTTCTAACCTCAGCGACTGTCCTCCTTCCTCACAGTGCCGTCATGGGCTATCATCGCCATCGCCTTCGTCGCCGTCCTCCTCATCCTCACCTGCTGCTTCTGCATCTGCAAGAAGTGCATCTTCAAGAAGAAGAACAAGAAGAAGGGCAAGGAAAAGGGCGGGAAGAACGCCATCAACATGAAGGACGTCAAAGACGGAGGGAAGCTCGAGGTAAAAGGGCCTTTGTCCCGAGTTCTGGGGTCTCGCCATTTCACTAGTACATACAGCGTATTTGTGTTAGCCTTCTTAATTAAAAAAAATACTGACCCAGTATAAAATGGTGGCCCACCTATGCACTGAGGATTGATGCAGAATGGCACAGTGATTTAACATTAAAGCAAGTATGTCCTATTACTGCTGCTTGTATTGGCAGTTATTTTCAGAATAATGTTTTATGAGCGGTCAACAGTCCCTGACTTGATGAGTCTATGTTCAGGCCATGCATTCCTTGATAGCATTCTTACGAAAAGGTTCGCTTACTGTTAGGAAAAGGTTCCCTGAATACTGTGACACGTTGACAGTGAACAGCTTTCTCATTATATTCCTGCTAGTAAGCTTTTCATTCTGCACGGAGTTGGCAACATCCCTGTAAAATATGAAGAGACGATATGAATGGAAGGAATTCAGCTTCCATATTTACCATTAGCAAGGTGTTTGAGCCACACTTAGTCCATATAGCTATATACAGTCACACAATGTTAGAACAAGGATCCTGTAAGGTATTCTGCTGACCCAACTGGCTATACGTACTATAGTCCCACGCGGTGGCTATTCGACCTCCTGTTCTCCGGTTTTCTGCTTGTTTGAATGCATGGATTTCACCCCCTTGTGTTTTGAGTCCCACGTTGTATTTTTCCAGGACTTTTAACGGGAGAATGCCTTGTTATATCGGCTGCAAAAGTGCCGCCCTTTGCCCACGTTTATCAGTCTTTGTGAATGAGATATCTTTTTAAACGCTGTGAACGTCCGACCTGTTTTCTGTACTGAGTGTGCTTTTTTCTGCATAATGCAATCGGTATTAACCCAGAGAAATGGCGAGAGGCAGCGACATTGATTTGGGGGGGGGGGGGGTCACATTAATTCAGCCCGCCTCCCTCGACTGGCACAGGGACATGATATGGAACACATAAACCCTAACCTGTGTTTGCATACTAATTACATAAAAGGGGGGGGGGGCTTGTGGCACTGCACTTCCGACAGATTAATTGGCTTTAATCCATTTAATACAGGGTTTGGGGCCGCGGCGGCCATGTTTATTCACTGCTCAAACAGAGACCATGGCCCACATTCGTGAGAGGATTTCAAACCAGCTGTTTTATGTACCCTGTGGGTTCACCTATAATTAAATAAAACCCCTGGGAAAATATTTGGTTGGAGGTGGCAAGCAGTTGTAAGTTCATCCTAGCGTGGCATGAGTTTGGTATATCCAACTAAGCTTTTCCCATGGGGTTCAATGTCAAATGCTTATGTTTTAAAGTAAACGAATTAACAGGCTTCAGCTCATTGTTTGAATAGCCTATGTCAAGTGCAGAACAGTTGATTAGTGAAGTCAGTTTGCAATCTAAATTTGACCAACTTTGCATTATAATGAATGCACAAATCTAGCCACATCAGTGTCTCAATGAGCAAATTACATTTAAATAGAGTGACACGTTTGTTCAAGTCACTACACGTGTGATAACCATCAAAAATTATTCTTACCTTGCACATTTTGTTTTTTAAATAGCAAACTAGCAAGCCCTGTGTTAAATGTCTGAAAATCATTGTTACACATGTGCACACACACACACACACACACACAAATAGGCACGTATAGAATGGGCTCAAACAAAAACACATCCTGTTGCCGTTTGCACTTTTTCCCTTTTGCATATTTATACCGGTATCGTTTCTTAAGCCTTCTTGCCAGAAACTCTCATCGTTAATCACTGACGAGACCGGAAAGGCAGCTACTCCAGCTACGAATTAAACACGTATCGTACACATCTCACACCGGGCACCCAGATAAAATTCATGCACACATACTGCCCACCAGTAAAGGCCACAGAAGTAGTCATTTCTCCTGGTATGCCCAGAAGTTTTGTGGGTACTCTTGTGTCATGGTTGTTTTAATGTGTGTTTCTTCCTTCTATGTCCTCCTTATGTGTGTTGTGTCTGATGACTGTGCGGATCTGTCACCTGCGGTAGGTTCCCTACTTGCTGTTGGATCTTCTGAGCCTGCTGTTCTGACCTTTAGCCTCTTGACAACATCGTTTTACCCCCTCCGTAGAAAAAAAAAAGAAAAAAGTAAATCATGCATACAATACCTGCATATCCACATATGTAAAATATATGTGTATATCTACGTATGCACATACATATGAATGCGTGGTGCGCTTCAACAAGGTTGAACTAAATTGAATTTTCTTTGGAAACATTCCCTGGTGCTATACAAGCTTTGATTTGTGTATTTATTGTTATTGTTATTATTTAAAGGCACCCTCTGGCAGTGTGCCCAATGATTAAGCTACCGGTTAGCACGAATGCTATAAAAATTAAGATATGAGAATGTCAATAAAATGTGTGGACATTTCAGCCACAAAATATGACACCAAACGTGGTGTTTGTGCTTCACCACCCCCAGATTTACCATTTGCATTTATACTAACTAAACCCAAGCCTTTATTTACAAAGATGCCAAGGGATCTGGACAGCCACAGTCATACTGCTTGTTAATACTGTCGCTGGCTAATGTTACCCATGGCTGCGTACAAAAGCGTGTGATATACATGAAAAACACAATCGCTAAGTAATGTCGTAAGACTAATGGGAAACAGGTGAAGCTGAAGTAATATTAATTATGAACTATTATTTTGCAGCTGGTCTTAATCATTCTATCTGCAATTTCTGCTCCTCTTTGTGGATCAGTCACTGAACCAAAAAAACTTGCTAAATTTTTTTCTGCTTTACCTATATTATTACTTGGCATGAACAACTGTGTAGGCACACAGACCATATTTTCTCTTATCCACATTTCATTCTTAAATATTTTTGTGAGAGTTCACACAGAGGAGACAGACACTTACGTATTCAGTTGGGCAATACAAAATAAAGCAAAGAAAAAAAGGATAAAAAGAAAAAAAAATCAAATTAGTTCAGCCTTTTTGCTTCCACACCAGCAAACCCCAGAAGACTAATGGGAAAGTTAGAGCTCATGTACATTTTTGATCCACTTACCCACACCTTCTGCTAGCATGATGCTTATGGCTTCCATGGGTGCAGTAACACAACATGCAGCTGGAGTTCGTGACAATGCGACTGTTCGCTGACTCCCCTCCGGGGGGAGGTGACTGAAAAAGAGGGGGTGACCCCGCACAAGGCACTGTTTCATAGTACGAGAATGCCCTGCATGCATAATGAGCCGTCTGACATTTTTGAAAGGCAACTTCGCACTGAATGAACTGGTATGGGGTGGGGCGGGGGGGGGGGAAACATTTTGAGACTGAGATTGCCTCTTCAATCGCATGCTGACCGATGATAAACTGCCCCCCCCCACCCATTCTTTGCCCCCTTGCCCCCCCACCCCCCGACCCATCCCCCGCCCCCAGATCAAGGTTAGCCGGGGACTCACATGACATTTAAACATTTTTATTTATTCATTTCGTTATTATGCTTTTATCCAATATTTTCTTTATATTTCACAAAGCGACCTGCTAGAAATAGCAACAATTGAACCTTTTTTTTAATTTTCCCGCCAAACTTATTTACTTTACACTTTTTCTTTCGTTTTTTAATCGCACCCAAATTGCCTATGTTCTAAACTCATGCGTTAGTTAATTTTCTCATCATTCTGTTGGACCCAAACCACTCTTAACCTGGCAGTTTGAATGTTAAAAAAACGAGGGTCGTGACCCGGGCTAGTGCATCACCCCGAGCATGTTCGGACGCTAACCTCAGCGGTGTGTTTAGCGCTTGCTCCCCCCCCGGGTGTAGTACCGACAGCGGTCAGCAGTGGGCGCCGGCGGGCCGGCAGCGGCGCGGGTGGCGGGCCGACGGCGGCGGCGGCAGCGGCGGCGGCTCCAGGACTGACTGTTGGTGGGTGTCTCCTTCAGGCCTTGAAGGATGATGATGATGATGCTGAGACAGGGCTGACCGACACCGAGAAAGAGGCCGAGCCCAAGGAACAGGAGAAACTGGGCAAATTACAGTTCTCCCTGGATTACAATTTCACCGAGAACCAGGTAAGGAGTCGCCTCTGAATCGTCCCCCACCCCCCCACCGTGTGTCCTTTCTCCCCCTGTGTAAGTATAGTCATCCATGCTTCCATTCTCCATTTCCCCATTGCTCCTTTCCTCCGTTTCTGTTGTGTCCACACTTTGACCCAGACACTCCTGCACTTTGGCTGAGTCACATACGCAGAGACCTTTTCTTTCTTCCCCCCCCAAACGCATTTCCGCGGCAAGGGCGGTCACTTTGCTCACGAGTGTGAACAGCCGCCAGCTTTGACTGAGAGGCGGAACTTTGCGTGAGATGCCATTCCCTTATCGTGTGTTTTCAAGACCGCGGTCCTCAGGATTCTGGAGCGATTTTGGCGATATCCACGCCCTCCCTCTCTGAGAGAGAGAGAGAGAGAGAGAGAGAGAGAGAGAGAGCAGGCGTTCGGAAGAACCGCAGGATAAATTCAAACGCGGCGTAAAGACGCGGCGTTGGACCCCCGCCTGCTCCCTTCCACGGCAGACGGAGTTTTAAAAAGCAGAGCGACTGGAAAACGCGGTTCGGGGAGGCAGATGTTCCCTCGCAGATAGCGGAAGCGGCGTCTGAGAGCAGCTTGGCGCCGCCGCTAACCAGCCGACGTAAACAAAGACGCCGGGCTGCGATAATCCACCTGTGCCCGTCGCTCCTGTCCAGATGCAAAGCTTTCAGAAACGAGCACTTCTGAAAACAAGCCCCCCTCTGCCTCCGCCCCCCTGCTCACTTACACACACACACGCACACTCACACACGCGCGCACACACACCAAAAGATGTAAGCTAGATTTGTCTTCTTCACAGCCTTTGAGCATACCAAATTCCATATTTTATACAACCTTTATATTTATGAATATGAAATATACCATGAGCCAATGAAGCTGAAAACATCCTAACCACCCCCAGGAGTGCAAATCCCTTTGAGATTTTTAATTTTATTTATTTGATAAATTGGTTGCTTGTTAGTCAGAGATAGCTGGCTCTTGCTTTTTAATATGCTTTGATTAAGAAGGCATACTCTGCTAGTCAGCTGATTTCTGATGGCTTTTTTTCTCTCTGATTCCTAAAATGCCACAGAAAATGAGAAATATGTAGTTTTACAAAGTGCGAAATAATTATATATCCTGTAAAGCTGAACTAAATATTATTTTGGAGCAGTAACATATGCAAAATTTGCACGCTGCTCCTATTCAGATATGAGGCTGCACTAGGCTATCTGCCATGCGCAAGGCATGCTGGGCTTTGGAGGAAGGCAGGAGTGCGCCTTCAGAAAAAACTACAGGGGGCAGAACCAAAGCACAGAGACTAATAGCAGAACGTACCTGCCACTGCCTCAATAACATGCATGCCAGCATTGGACATGCCCTGTTGGGCACTGCCTTCTTCAAGGTGAATCACTGTCCTTGGGAAGCACGTTAAATGGACTGCATTTTTTATGACCTGCATTTATATAGCGCATTCTCCATCACCCGCTGCACAAAGCACTTTACAATGAATGCCTCTCATTCACCCATTCACGCACACATGCACTCTCACACACACACACACACACACACACACACACACACACGCGCACACACACTCATACACAAACACTCACACACCAACGGCGGTCAAGGCAGCAGTGCAAGGCGCAGACCAGCTCGTTGGGAGCAATTAGAGGTTGGGTGTCTCAGGGACACTTTCGACCGGGGATCGAACCGAAAACTGAAAACTCTCCAGCTGCCCGACGACCGCTCTACCTCCACAGCTAGCGTCGCCCCAGACGGTGTGGCGGGGGTGACTGTTCGGCAGGATCTTGCCCCTTTTTTCTTTCCTTACGGGACCGTGCGGGAGACTAAATCCTCACTTTGTTTAAAGGTAGCCGACCGTTTTCCAGACCAGCAGAGCGAGGCCGCCCGGACAGAGGGGAAAAGGAAAGGCACTTCTGCGTTTTAAACCTTCAGGAGGTTGAGGAGGGTGGGGGGGTGGGGGGGTGGGGGGGAGGGGGGGCGGGGGGGTGGCGGAAAGCGACGCGAAGGCTCGGATCCGTCGGGCGCCCGCTGAAAGGGGTCTGTCTCTGGATTCGCGTCACGGCCGCAGTGCCGAGCGCGACCGTTGCAGACGCTGCGCGTGGGAGTCGGCGCGTGTGTACAAAGGGAAAACGGCTGTGATTCATTTTTCCATTTGCATGTAAAGGTTTTCAGCTGCCTCTGAACAGGTTCACGGGGAGGCCGTCACGGTGCGTGTGCCTGCAGCGTGCTCATTTCTCCCTCGACACGGGGCGCATCGCCAGGAGTGATGGACCTCAGCATGACTCGAAATACCTTAAAGGCAGCTTGCTAACCAGCTCCTGTGCCATTACGCAGCCGACAATGGAAACGTGTGGCCGAGGTGTACAGGAACACGGCGACGGGGCGCGTATGCGCGAGGTCTCGCACCGTGTGCACCGGACGCGCACACACCCTTTGTGGGGACCTGAGGAATGAACCCAGTGCATTGTGGGAAATTACCTTCAGGAGTTGGAGTTGAGGGACTGGGGGGTCACGGTCAGGGTGTCACTGCTGGGCCCCTCCCCTTTTTGGGACTGTACGGGACGCCACTGTGGATGCGGCCTCTTTCACAGCTGGGCTCACAGCTAAGATCCTTCACAGAAATGACCGTACAGAAGGCGCCATACTTTCAGCAAAGAAGTATAACGGTGCCACGGTTTGATGGATAATTTTTCAATTAATGTTTCATTTCTGAAGTACTTTGTTCTCGAATAAAAAAAACCCCTGCGTTCCCGAATGTGTTGGAGATGAAGACTATAAAGCGGCCTTTCATGTTTTAATTAACAACTATGGCTTTGTTGGCCTTATAGTTTTTAAATGGCATTTAAAATGATTATGGCAGAAATAATTTATTGCGTTTGCCAACAAAGCGAGTAATAATTGTTGTAAACGCTTGTTTGTAACTACTGAACATTACATCTTATTGGTAGTATGAAGAACCTCTCTCTGTCCAATAGATAAATGTTTTATTGTATTACATGGCACGATGACAGAGTCGCATGGTAATTTCGATAAGGAGTAATTGGTGTTTGGAGAGTTGTGAACCCAAGAAGACAACCATTCCCGTAAATGCATGATATCTCTGCCATTAAGGCCATTTAGTACTTGGGTGGAAGAAGGTACTGATGAACCTCTTGTGAAATTGTGCCCAGTGAATTTTTTTTTGGTTTGTTTTGTTTTTTTATGAGCCCCATTCATTACATTCATGAAATGGAGCTCTCATAGGAAAATTATGGGAGGAATTAATTTCATAGTCTCCATTTTTTTCATTCACTATCAATACCATAACACCCCACCCCCTCTCCTCCCCCCTGTGTGCTGCACCTGGAAGTAAACACTGTATGTGAGGTGGTGTGGAGCATGCGGTTGATCTGGTCTCCGTGTCCATCACCACCACCGCCCCCCCCCTACTCGCGTTTCCTTGTCATTCCCCTTGTGTACTGTAGGGGGCACCCCCCACTGCCAGCTCTGCCACAAGCTTTATTTCTCGAGTCAGAACCTCTGGACCGTCCAATCACGTCCCCCTTCCTCAGTGGCAGCGAGAAATCGGCCGGGTGAGCCTGAACATCTCGGTCACCCGCAGATTGCCCCTCGATGGCTGTCTGATGAGGCGGCTGGCTGACTGACTGCCCGACCCCCAGAGGCCGAGCAGGAGCTGCTCTGATTGGCAGGTCAATCAGCCGCCCGGACCCCGCGCCGCGGGCTACGAAAAGAGTAGCCAGAGAGCCTCTGCTTCTGGAGCTCGTGTGGTTTTACCTCTCCTTCCTCCTTCCCATAGCCTGTTTTTTAAGTGTTTTTTTTTAGTATTGGATACCAGTGTGCTGGGGATTGGCTAAGAGAGGGTAGTGGTGAGAGAACTTAATTTGCTCTCTGAAGTTTGAAACTCTGCCCAGCGAACCAGTCAAAGTAAACCGAAGCTCTGTGGGGTGTTAGCGGTTAGCGGTAGCGGTTCACCCTCAGCCTGGCAGTGGGGGTTGAAGGCCCCTGGTTGTTGTTGCTAGCCTAGCCTGTGGTGCTGAAGCCCCGCCTTCTTCTCCCCCCTCCCCCGCAGCTCATCGTGGGGATCATCCAAGCGGCGGAGCTGCCCGCCATGGACATGGGCGGCACCTCGGACCCCTACGTCAAGGTGTACCTGCTGCCCGACAAGAAGAAGAAGTTCGAGACCAAGGTGCACCGGAAGACCCTCAACCCCAGCTTCAATGAGCAGTTCATCTTCAAGGTGCGCTTCTTCTACAAAACAGACAGACCATGTGCTCCAGCGCTCAAATGTACCCATTTAGCCCTTTGAGGTGTGAGATCGCAAGTAAGTGTTTAGAATGTTCTTAGCTGAACATTCTAATGCTGATGTAACAATCGCTACTGGTAATTTAAAACAGTGGAGTTCTAGAACACTGCCTTAGAATTTAAAAAAAAAACATTCTGAAAAACCTACTCTTCAAAGGGTTAACAGAAGTGTGTTTTCTGTCCTCGAAACAGCCAACCCTTCACCAGCAGCTTTATCTTCCCTTGGTTCTAGCGGCAGGTGTTTTTTTTTTTTTTTTTTCCAATGAGTATTTGTTTGCTTTTCAGAATGCCTCATTAACAGTATGTTACAGATCCGCAGATGTTTGTGAGCCTGTCGTATGGTTTTTTTTTCCCTCCGCGTGACAGTCACCAGCTGGAGCATCGATAAGCTCCTGACCGATTACCTTGCCTGACATATGCTGCGCTCCGCACCGGGGCTGACTGATGCATTAGCGAACAAAGGGCCGCGTTGTCCTCCAGACGACTGAGCGTCTCGCGTGCGCGATTCATGCCTAACAGCCAAACCAACAAACAGCCCCGACAGGGTCCAGAGAGTACAGGTGGCAGCCCTCGGTGGATAATAAGTACAGAGAGAGACGCCCGGCTGCGGTGTTGTCTCCTGGGGCTAAATTTAGGGGTTATAAAGCCCCCTCCAGCGATACATTCAGACTGAGTGGCGGCCGTTTCGTCATCTGATTATGGCTGCCTCCATTATTGCAATGAAGTAGCTACATAATAACACGACAATGATAACGTCAAGGACAAAATGGCAATCCCTGTTCTTATCTCCTCGGTAGCCAATCAGGCGGCTTGTCAGGCTGCTGTAACGAGCCCTTCTCTCCGCGGTCCTCCGTTCTTGCTTAATGGATTTCGGCTGCGAAAATGATTATTCTTGGAGGGAATGAGGAATGGTTCTATCCTCTCACCCAAACGCACACTCGCCGATTCGTTAGTGAATTTAGAGAGGGTGAGGACACCACGTGTCAGTCATTGTTTGAAGATACGATTGACGATTGTGTGATTATTATGTGTGTGTGTCTGTCTATGTGTGTCTGTATCTGTGTGCGTGTGTGTGTGTGTGTGTGATGTTGGTCAAATTACTAATTGGCATGAGATGAACTGAAAAAAACGTAGCTGACGAGACGGAAATACCGCGCTCTAGGAGACCCCTGGTCCTGTGTGTACGTGCCTCTTCACTGTGGGGATTGGGATCTGAAATCAAACAGGTGCAATCAATCGGGTGTTTTTCTGACCTCCAGGTGCCGTACACTGAGCTTGGCGGCAAGACCCTGGTGATGACGGTGTACGACTTCGACCGCTTCTCCAAGCACGACGCCATCGGCGACGTCAAGGTGCCCATGAACAAGGTGGACTTCAGTCACGTGACCGAGGAGTGGCGGGACCTGCTCAGCGCCGAGAAGGAGGAGGTGAGGATTTATCCTTCAAACGGTTGGGGGGGTGGGACGGGTGGGACAGGGGTGGGGCAGGGGGGAGTGCACAGGAGGCAGTATCTCATTCGTGTGGGTGAGGACTTAATAGGATGCTTCCTAACTTCCCAGGGTACGGTCAGACAGACGTTGGGTGTTGTTTCACCAAAGCATTTGCCATTGGATGCTTGTTCATACTGTCGATTCCTGCTTTAACCCCTTCATGGTGTGAGATCACAAATATGTGATTAGAATGTTCTTAACTGAACATTCTAATGCTGATGTAACGATCTCTAATGGTAACTGAAACTGATGGAGTTCTAGAACACTGACTTAGAATTTCCAATAAACCCTACTCTTAAAAGGGTTAACCAATGAAAATCTATGGTAGTTCAATAGTGATGGCTCCAGTGGCCTCAAAGTTTTTGTGGGAGTGAATTACTTACTCACAACGCTATTCCATATTCCATAATCACACATATAATTTCTTTTAATAAAACGTTTTAAAAATGTCAGAGTCTCCAGAGTTGTAATATGATCGGCAGTGACCCCTAATGTGAATGTCACCGTTCGTGTGGCTTTTAGTGGCAAACAGCACGTGGCTTTGTGCCATTAATCAAACCGTGACTTCCTCGGCCGAAATTCAATTTTCCTGGAAAATGCCACAGCACATAGGACCTGGACACGGATTGCCACGGAAATGTTTCTTCCAGCCACGGCCGGTTAACGTAGAAGGTTAATTAGAAAGTTTGTCAGTGTGGCACGGATTTGCACAGCTGAGCCCGTTGCATATTGCAGCCAGTGAAGGGTGAAGTCTGTCTTTAGCGATGTGTAATTCAAGATCCAGTACGTACAGCCTGAGACACAATTGTGCCATGGTACGGTGGCTAAGCTGGATTTCTGGAGATTTTTTCTAGGAACAAATTTTTTTTTTTCCAGGGACAATGGTGATTTCACAGTCACACAGCTGGGTTTTTTTTTTTGTTTTTTTTTTGCCGTCAACTTTTTTTATTAGTTTCCCAAATAGATCAAAAAACAATAACATTCCACCTTATAATGTATCATAGCCCCTCATCCCACAGCTGTTGTTTTCAAATTATTGATATTATAAATTTAATAAACACATACCACTTCTCTAGCCCCTCATTTAGAAAATGAGACTGCACAAATAGACATGTCCTGCAAATTATTATTTTTTTAATACACCACCTCGTATTGTTACTGCACGTTTCCATAACTGCTTTATTATTCATACTCTCCATTCGGAGGCGTGCGTGTGTGTGTGCGTGGGCGTGTGTGTGTGCGTGTGTGTGTGTGTGTGCGCGTCCGCACCTGGGTTTCCATGCCGACCCGATTCCCGAGTGTTCCTTCGAGCGGATTCTGGCGCTCAACGGGTCACCGAACGTCCTCCATTATCTGGGAAGTGGCAGACAGAGACTTCCACCTCTCTCCCACCCCTCTCCTGACCGCGCGGCGCGTACACACCGTCGCGTCACGCTTCCTTTGACTCCGCCGCCGAAGCCTTCTGCCCGTCCGCACCGTGATCGTGCCCCATCATAACGCCGCAAGAGCTCCCGGTGGCAGCCAGCTGCGCGCCGCTGGCTGTATAGCCATCTTTTCAGTTCCAATCGCTGCCAGAAGAGAAGCAGTGTAATGTGCGGTAATGAGCAGCATTTCAGCCAGACCCACTATAAAATTCATTGTTTATGAGGATCCATCTACTCGTGGGAATCAAAGCACATTGAACAAATGTGGGCCCTTTTGTGGGGACTGTATTGCACATAAATATGAAGGCTGAGTGATTCTGTGAAAACAAATACCCACAGAAAATGATTGGTTGGGAGTGGCGAGCATTTATATTTATAGATATTGGCTTTATTTTCGGAAAACAGAATTAGTCTCGGCCCCAAGTTGCACAGACATGCTATCAATTTTTCAAAGAACAGTTCTTCGTGCCCAATATCAAGATGGCTTTTCAGTACCATTATTTTTTGTTTAATTAACAACTGAAAATAGCAGGATGAAAACAAAGGGTGTTATCCCAAATTCACACTTCCTCTTTCATTTTGGGAGCATGATCCTGCAGTGGAACACCACTCCCTTTTGGTGTCCTCCCGAAGGCAAATTGTTACTTTAATTAAACCACGCAGTCTCCAACCTTAACGAATTTAGTGAGGTCTGCTAATTGGTCTCCCTACCATCCAGCCATTGTTCAGCAGTTATGAATTATACTCAGTGAATGCTCTGGTAGGAATTAGCTCGGTGTGTTCCAGCTACAGAGCCAGGGGGGGCTCGTATGTTACCCTGAACAGTGTCTGGACAGGAATGGATTATGATTCATCGCTATAGATTATGTTTCTGTAAGTCATTGACTTATACGTAGTGAGCGAAACAGAAGTAGGGGAATTGACCTTTTTTATATTATTTTAACAACGCCGGGAATTGGTAACGGTTCTTTAGCGAACGGCGCTAGCGAAAGCCGCGCCGTGAGTGCATCCAGCGCAGAGGAGTGCGTATTTGCGACCCTTGCCCCACGTTGTCCGCTTCCAATAACGGCTTTCCTGCGTTCTCGATTACCGAAGAGCGCGGCGGCGGGATGAAGGGCCAGGGGCACGGGGGGGAAACGGAGAGATAAGAGGGGGCCGCCGGGCTCGCGACCGGAGCTGAACGTTTACGGGATCAGCGCCGCGCCTTCCCTATTCAACATCTGCTGCAGTGGGCTTGTTTTTTCGTTTTTTTGTTTTTTTGTGTGGAGATTATAATTAACGCTCCAAACATCTGCAGACGTTCTGTGACGGCAGATTAAAAACGAACAGACGGCACCGGCTTCCATCCCTCCCTCCGTAAAATTTCCCTTCCCCAGCTGACCTCGCTGTGCTTAAACGGCATCCTATCCTATCGATGCGGGACGCATCGCAAAAAAATCCGCAGTCGATCGCTGCTCTGAACTCGTTGAAACGAGTTGTCAAACCTGGTTTGATCCTTTGCGTCTAGCGGTACGGTAGGAAAATGTTACCCTTGTTTGATTTAAATCGGTGTGACGGAAATAGTCGGATGGTTGTCGAGCTTTCCAACACTCCGCGCATAATAAGCAAGTGCATAAAACATTTTGTGATCGGCACGATGTCATATTGTGCCTTTGATAACAGGAAGCCAAAGCAGCACATTTGAACCCCCTGAAATCAACCGCTTGTCAATATACTGACTGATTTTGATAAAATCCCGTCTTCTTTGGGAGTCATGTGATAAACATGATTAGAATATTTCCCCTCCTGTCATTCTAGTTTATTTATATATTTTTTTTCCCAGGCAGCATTCTACTGGATGTGTGAAGCCTGAAATAGCTCCCCCTTATCAAACAGATTGAAAATCAGGACGGAGACAGTCACACACAGCAGACTTGATACCTGCTCTTCACATCCCGTGTCACCTGACTACGTAGATAAGTTAGACTGGAAATAATCTCTGGGGTGACAGCGAGGCGGGGAAATGGAAATGGCTTTAACCTCTGATTAACCGCCCTCTCCAGCCTGCTCAGCGCGGTTCAAGGACAGCGGTCTATCCTGTGCGTTATTTTATTCATGAATCTCTCATCGTCCTACTGCAGGGGAGGTTAGCAGAGAACGCGTTTTGCGATTTATTTACAGCCACACGCTTAGCGGAAAGTGGATCGGTCTAATCAACCTTTGGAGGGGTGTTTGGACATGATGCTGGGGTCCCTGCCCTGTACTCTTTGTGACAACTGGCTCAGAACTGAATCTTTAATGATGACACTGAGCCAGAGAGTCTGATTTAAATTATCGAAAGTAACTGGGAGAAGCACGTGGCCAGGAAGCTTCTTGCCTGCAAACATGAAGCTGTTAAAAATACGGATTTTCAATCACTAGTGTCAGTGAACACAAAGTTGAAAACTTGTTCCATTAAGCATGCTTTAATGTTGTGTAATATGTATTCTTAAATCGATTTTGCTCCTGCTGGCTTAAACACATATGCAGTGCTGCTTGAGATATAATCTGCAAACGTGTCCTAATAAATATACTGTACTGCCCTCCTCTGTCCTAAAGATAGCATCTCCGAGAGCGCGGTATTTCTGTCTCGTCAGAATGTCCCCCTGCTGAATCACCACTGTTAACAGCTTCTAACAGCACCTTGGCTCCCATCCTTATACCAGCCATTCTCACCTAACCAGCCTTCGGCTGTGTATCGGTATATCAGAGAATGGCAGCCATTGATTCAGTAATGCTGCACTTTACTGTAGGTACAGTAGCTCATACCAATAGGAAATTTAGAGTCTCCAATTAACCTACCTGCATGTCTTTGGACTGTGGGAGGAAACAGGAGTACCTGGAGGGCCCAGGTCAGATTCGAACCCAGGACCTCCTTGCTCTACCCGTGCTGCCCTGATTTGAACCAGTCATTATTATTATTATTATTATTATTATTTGTTGCCAGATACACTTTTCTTGACTATTTCTACGTCAATATCACTAGTATGACTGATATTAAGGTTTTCTTCCATTACTGAAAGAAGGAAACATACGCACAGTCAATGCTGGGTGCTCGAGTGAGGGGCACACTCAAATCTTTCTCTTCATTAATTTCTTTCATGACTAATCTTTAATCATGTGGGCCAAAACTGCGTAATCACACACTACAAGAACCTCGTCTTGGCTACCAATCAGAACCATATGACATCACACATTCCCAGCGTAGGGCTTAATCACACTTGACGTCCTTGGTCTGGTATTCACGACGGTTGGTTAATACACAAGAAGGAGATCATTCCAGGTAAGAGAGCTGAGTTTATTATATTGACCTAACTCGGCAAACGTCCAGCCAAGAGCCAGGAAAATGCGCTTATTTTGCTGGCTATCCTGGAAATGGTAGCGTTGCTTTTCTGACTCATTCATGGAGATGAAATAAGTGCCTTGGTAATGTGCAATGGCCTTTGGTTGGACGTGACCAAAGGCAACGCTTAATCACCTGCAAATTGGAATAGATAAATGACATCTTGTTTTTTTTTTTCATTAAAAACATCAGTTACAATCTCTCAAAGAGGCTAAATGAAAGCGCGCCATTAAAAGAACAGTTCATTCGCATTCAGCTTGCCTGAACTTGAAGAGTGTGTACTAGAGAATATAGCCTTTTTATTTTGGCGTAATATGAATAAGATATCACAGTTTGGCTTACTCGTGATATATGCCAAACCATAAATGACTTTTACTGTGGGGTGCATGAGTAGTTTGTTCAATCCTGTCAATGCTCTTTTTTGTAATCATACTGCCCGCTCACCACATTAGCATTTATAAATATTAATAAATGTTAAAATGATACAAAATAATCTTCCAAAATGGATATGTGCCTGTGAATAAAAGTAGTAGTAAGTGCCATCAATGGCGTCCTCACCCTGTGGATGAGAGCGGCTGTGTAAGGTGTTGGAGCTCAGGGGCGCCTGTCTGAAACACAAAGACGCTATCTTCTTGGGGATGGGAGCATCAAATATGGCATCTTTTCCACCACCAGTGCTGTCGATCATGTCCTGTCATTCAAGCTGTAACTCCTCCCCCTCCTTCCTGCTTTTCTTTTTTTTACAGCAAGAGAAGCTTGGAGACATCTGCTTCTCCCTGCGCTACGTGCCAACCGCTGGCAAACTGACCGTGGTCATTCTGGAGGCCAAGAACCTGAAGAAGATGGACGTGGGCGGCCTATCGGGTGAGTGAGATTAGCAAGGGCCTCTGCGATCCAGCCAATCAGAGAGAGGGATGTGAAAACGGGCAGTTCTATTATCCAATCGCGAATGGCAGCCCAAGATAAGACCCTCGCATTTCAGGAGTCCTGATTCGCAGGGGCCTCGTTTTTGAAAGAGAAACGGCAGTTGGCGAAACTGGAGTCGAAAATATAATTATACGGTTGTGTTGGCAGGGACCTTGCCTGTAATGGTTCACCAGTCAGATTTGACGTAATCAGCTGATGCTCAATTTGGTGTCTGGGCGAGGGAAAGTGGTGGAGAATAGGCACTTAGAGACAGAGAGAATGGAAATTGGTGCCTGTCAAAAGAATTCCTGAAGCACTGTGGACTTAAAAAAAAAAAAAAAAAAAAAAAAAGATTTCAGTTTACTGCTTCAGAAGTTCAGTTTACTTTTTCTGACAGTTACTTTGGCCTTGAGGCTTGTGAACTGACACTCTCAAGTCGAAAGTTTCGGAAACTTGAAGTAAAATGGCATACTGTTGTTTAGCATACTGATTGGTCTAAATAGTGTAATAATTGTTCCAAACAGGCAGCCAACTGTAATTATAATTGTGTAATTGTGTTATCGTGCTGACGTGATCAACCGAAGCAGTTTTAAACCCAGCTGCCCCAAGGGATCCCAGTGTAGGTGGTGAAATACTCCTCTAACACGATTCGATCCTTCTGTTGTGTGTGGGAGTGTGAAGAGACGTGTGGGAGAGGTGATCGTGCGCATCTGCTCAGCACAAGGGGAAGGTTCCTCGCACAGTCCCGGCCACAGACCGGGCTTTTCGGTGACCTCACAACAGGTCACGGTCCGCCATTGGCTTGCTCGTTGGTGTTTTTCAGCCCTCAGCATTGACTGCCAAAGTAGCTGCTTTCTGTGAGGCAAGTCCCACCCCTTAAAGAGTATGACCCAATCACCGCAAACCCCGCCCACATGGGTTATATTTTCTTAAACAAAGTTTGAACCAAAAACAGCCCATTTCTGATTCTTGTCTTTGGTCAATTATGTAATCTTAGTGAGGCTAAGCTTGGCTACTTACCTCCAAGTGGCCAGGCCCAGCAGAAGGGTTTTACAGCATCGCCGGAAACAAAAGAAGTTTGAATGCAGGCGGGGTTTGCTGTGATTGGATCATACTCTTTAAGGGGCGGGACTTGCCTCACCGGAAGCAGCTGCCTGGAAGTCAATGCTAGGAGCTCAAAACCATAAGGAGCCCTTAACTTCACCACATAACCTTGAACTTCAGTGCAGTGCAACTTCAAGAATCACGTCGAGGGCCTGCACAAGAGCAAATTAGCCACTTATTCAGAGTGAGGATTTACAGAATAAAAAAAGAAACACATTCAGGAAGAAGAGCTGAAAGCGGCCGTCTCTGGCTCCAGCTGCACCGGCTCTGGAAACGTAGCCGCCGCCCTGCGATTAGCACGATTAGCGCACACCTGCTCTATTGTCCCCCGCGCTCGTCGGCCCGCGGCGCTCTCAAAAGGCCAGACACACCTGCTTGAGCGTCGAGCGCCCGAGGGCCGCTCGTCATCAGTCGGGACGGGCGGGAGATTCGGCGATCGGTGCGGCGCCCCTTCTCTCGTCTGCGCCTCCCTCCCGGCCCGCCGAAGATTGTCAGCGCTGATTGGCGTCCGTCCGTCGCACCAGCGAACGCGCGAATGCGTCCAGGGCGGCGGCGGCTGAGAGCTCATAGCCGGCTTCATCATGAGATGATGGGCACTGATACACTGTGGCTTTCTCCAGCGAGTACAGTCACACACACACACACACACACACACACAAAAAATTATTTACTCGGCCGTGTGTGTTTGTCTGTGTGTGTGCATGTGTGTGTGTGCCTGCAATGCATGTGCATACACTGTTTAGTGTGTGAGTGTACATGTATGCAGTTTTTCAATATTGAGATAATGCAGTACTTCCAGCACCTTATTCCAGCTCACATCTACATTTAATGCATGTGTATATTTCAAACATATGGCCCTGTGCTGCATTGTTGCTGCTTGAATGCTCATAGCCTGTATTATGCTGTTTTAATATTTGTGTTTTTGTATTGCCATTTTGTCATGGTGTAAGTTGCTCTGGATACAGGCAACTGCATAACAGCAGAAGCAAGAACTACAACTTATAACAATAATAATCATGATCGTTATCATTATCATCATAATCATCATCATCATAGTCATCATCATCATCATCACCATCATCTGCTGTGGTTATTCGAGAGCATATTTTCAAATCCATTGCAGTCTATATGCTACAATATTTGCACATAGGTCAATGTGGCGTAAATTTCTGGAATGGCGATGTAAAATGATTTACATAGCGATAGGCAGCAAAAACAGGATTTTAATTCAGTTTGAATGCGGACGTCATGTTATGTCTGTAATCTACATATTAATAGCACATTGCAGCTGTGGCAGTTATTGTACGTGCAATCATTTCCATTATAATGCGCTTTTCAGATTAATCGCAGCATTGTGATGTTCTGGGGGACTGCTTCCGCCTCACCACTGTCATTTCTCATTGGACGAAATCCCAAGCCTCTGTGCTGGCTTATTGATTGAAATGTGCAAGTTGACCGGTCCCTCAGTATAGATTATCCGGGGGGGAAATGCGAAGGAGAAATATCAGGACACGAATGTTAAACTGGGAGAAAGTGACTACGTGGTGAGAAAACAGCACGTACAAACCGAACGGCCATTTTGTAAGTGATGCTGTGCTGCAGGCAGTTGACGATGAGCAGGGTAAACCAAAGCTTCTCTACCTGTCAGCAGTGCGCTCCTCTCCTTTCAATGTCTCCTCACTGATGCGGTGTTTTTACTGAAACGGCAGGGATGATCTCTAACTCATCCTCCAGCCCCTGCGTCCTGCGACCTGTCTCTTCTCAGGGTCAGCCGATTTCAGGTCCTCTGCAATCGACAAGCTTACACTGCGTGCGATATAACAATTTGTTGTGTTGCTATAGATCCGGTCACCATTTTATAATCCAAAACTACTATTAATGTTGGAGGAAACTGATGTGTAAAAATCACACAGAAACAAATTATGTAAAAACGGTTGTGAAAATACAGAATAAATACAGAAATAAATGAATGTATGAAATAAAGGAACACAAAGATAAATACACTGGTTCAAATGCTGAAACTGTACTCATGTCAAATCTGTTTATTTATTCATGTAGGTATTTTTTTTTTTTTGTCATTTGGTTTAATCCTCCAGACCAGGACATAGGCCCAGTTAATTTAAGAGACAGGGGTAGAGAAAATGAGGGAAGTGAAGTTCGGAGACAAGAGACAGGCGAACTCAACAAGACAGCGGAGCCCCTCTGGGGAAATACTGACTCGGGGGAGCCTGGATTAGAGGGACATCACCCCCCCTCTGCTTCTAAAGTCTTGGCTCTCAGGCCGAGACTACCACGGGCGATTGGGGTAAAAAAATAAAAATGAAAAACACAAGGTTCCAGTTTCCTACACAGAACTTATCGTTCGGCGCTACAGTATTGCGAACGGTAAATTTATTGTTGTGCTGTGTTATATTTTTAAATTTTTAAATTTTTTTCCGTTTCGAAGCTTGTTGCCAAGGAACAGGGGGTGCTGGAAGGCTCCTCCCTTTCTATTGTGTGAATTCCTTGTTGCAGAGTTTTTGTTGCTATATGTATATCAGACTGCCCTCAGACCCAAGGCTCAAAACGTATGTTTACCAAACAAAGCAAATTCATACCAAAGCCCTAATGTAAGAATAAAACACATTGTTGAGGTTACTTTAGCTTTCTGTCTCTCTCACTTTTTTTGTCTTTTTGTCATCTCATCAAGGACTTCAAATACACTGTAAATCTATAGCATCAGTGTTTTGGCACGAGAAGAAGCTTTGATGTGCCTACAGAAGACTGAGAGATGGGAAAAAATAAAATAAGAAAGCATGTAAAATAACGATAATTGTCGCTATTGTGAGTCTGAATTTAGGAAGTAGGACAAAGAGTTGAATGAACAGAATTTTGCCTCATTTTATCTTGATTGGCTATTATGAAGTTCTCTGCATTCAGAAGCTAATTAGTCAGCTGCTTGTTAGCTGCTAATATTTAAATGAAGTTGTGTCATTATGTGTGAGAACCAAGAGTCACTTTGAAGAGACTAACACAGCAAGACGTGGTTTCGTACTGCTTGTAAGAACTCGAGGATGGCACGATGCACATCTCCCATTTTGAAGTAAAATTAGGGAAAATTTTTTTAGGGAAAACATTTAATGCTTTCCCTAAAAAAATATGCATTTATTACACATTTGGCATGGTCATAGGTACACGTGCTACCAGAGAAATTTTTTGGTTGATTCAAAATCATTAACAAACCCATGCCTTAACCTTTCTTCAAGCTGCTGAACACAACCGTAAACTTGCCTCAACCCTCAGACTTACCGTTTTCCTAACCCTAACCCTAACCCTAACTCGAGTTTGAGCCCTAAACCCTAATTGAAGCCATTGGTACCTTTGAAAACATCAGAAAACCCATTTAATATTGATGGAAAACAAAGTAAATATCATGAATTCAATAATACAAATGCCAAATTATATGTTTGAGATCATTTAAAAAACAAAACGCTCTATGGTGGCATTTGGTAATTAGTTGGTAATACAGCTTTATCACTCTCCGTTTCAGGAGCTGTTCTGCTACCTGGTGAAGCTGCCTGGTTCTGGTGAAGGCTGCAGACCCATGCAGTCTGCCTGTCTTCTGCCTTTCAATTCAGCCGTGATTGTTCAGACATGTGGTTGAATAACTAAAGAGCAAATGGCAAAGTTAAACATGATCTGGCTCAGAAAATACAGAAGAAAACGTACAACTGTTTCCTCTAGGAAAATAGCCTATTTGTGGGCCCCCCCCCCCAGGCAGGAAAGCTAGTTATAAATGTGCAGTTATAGTAGACTTCATAGCTGTTGTGTTTCCCTGTGGTGGGGTACAGCTTTTCATCTTTCTTACAGAAGCCTTGTTTTCAGCAGGGGTGGGGGGGGATCATTTGTGGCCAAACAGCATGTGCAGCGGTGAGAAATTATACGATGAGGCTTGCAGTGCGAAGTCTGTAATAGCGAACGGAGATAGATGCCTCTCCACGAAAACATTTCTCCACCCGTTTCCTACCGAAGCGTTTCTACCGTCCTGCATTTTCCGCTAAAGCTTCCTGCTCACATCGGGTGGGTGTCGCCCTCTTCTCAGTAAGATTTTAATGCTTTCGACGGCACGGAAGTGCACGCGGCAATCTGTGGAGGAACTTCACCGAGGTTTTAGCCTTTTCCCCCGAAAAGAACCGACAATCAACCGGAGACAGCGCCCAAGGGTGTCATTTGGGCGGGCACCTCAATTCTCCCTGCCTGGGGTGGAATGAAAAATTTCTGTTTTATTGTAGGCCAGTAGCAAAAAAAAAAAAATGGAATTGTGGTGCGAATTTAAAGTAATTTGGTCATTCTCAAGAGCAAAATGAGAACCACTTATGTAAGGTGAAATTACCTTTGGCACAGACCTCAAAATTTAGTAATTTTATATAGTACTTCATTATTTCTGCATTACACTAAGTTAGCAGGACTTTAATCGGATCCAATCGATGATGGCGTGCTTTCTCACCATCTTTCCTACTGCAGTCATTTGATTCACCATACTTAAGAACTGGTGCTAACAGAAGTACCCCCTATGTGTAACTGGCCTAAACTCTATGGACCAAATTCATGTTTTTATTTTTCACTGCCTCACAGTGACATTATTTTCTGTATTCCTCTCTGAATGAGATACAGAAGCCTACAGAACAAAGTTTAGGCCTCAGAGACCAATGGCCCACATTCGTAGCTAGCCTTTGAAGCTAGCCTTTTTCCTTGTTGGATTGAATTAATTATTTGTTTTGTTTTGTATTTTGATGAAAGGGATTGAAAAATATGTGCCTCCTCAGACATCTTACAATGAAACAAAAGATAGTACTAAATGAAATGGAAATAAATGTGTTTTGGTATGGTACTACACTAAAACCAGTTATTTTTCAACATGTCAGCACGCTGCAGTAGCTCCCTACAGTAAATAATAGAGGTGTGAATGAACGTATCAGAGTTTGGGAGCTTTGAAATATCTCCCACCCCAGCTGGGTTTATCGTAGGTTAATGCGCTGCGGTCGATTGGCTGAACCGGATTTACTGAGCGCCTTCCACCTCAGATCCAAGAGAACCCTTTACACTCACTCGCACACCTCAAAAAAAGGGGTTTATAAGTATGAATTACTGACACACAGGGAGGCTCACCTCAATTTATTTCACACTGATGGTCAAGTTGAGCTTTATCCCTCGGTGAAAAGTTAGGAGTTAAATGAACTGTTGTCGCTACCATGATGAGTTGATGGAGTTTCAGTTATCCTCAGTGTGAACTTAGTCCCTTTCCTCTTCCTCAGCACACTGTTGTGTTTGTTTTGTACATTTGTCTGGAAAAAGAATGTCTGCTAAGAGGCAGTAAAGTACAATAAAGTTTTGGCTTTCATTTTGAATGATTGAGGGACCTTTTGGACCATTTGGAAAACCAAAGACCTTAAGAAAAGCATGGCTGTGAAAAGGCTTACGTTTTAGTTGACAGTGATATTAACAATACCTGAACACACCACACTGAAAGATGGCTAGTAATCAAACCATGCATGTGTCTTTTCACAATAAACAGACTGACACACTCAGACATTTCCGAAACAACAATGAAACTTTTTTTTCAACCGACCAATAATAACATTTGAAGCAGAGCATCTCAGTTCACATTTGCTAAACCCTTTGAAACGTACATATTTTTAAGCAAAGAGCACAGCTGTGTTTTTCCAGAATCAGTTTATTATTGTCTCTCACTTGTCTCACATTTGTCTCTCAGTCGAATGGCGTATGATAAAAGTAAAATACAGATCTCAGCTGAACACCAGCTGGAACGGTGATTACAAAACAACACCACTTTAAAGCAATAAAATAACTGTTTAGAGAAGCGGATCGTCCTAATCCACGAGAAAATCGTGGTAATTTTTATATTCTTTTCAGACGTTATTTTTCTTCCTTTTCCACAGTGGGAGAGAAAGCCATTTTGGAAATTAATCTGTAATGCGTTTGCCTCAGCATCACCAGGTACCAATGATGGGAAGTAAATGAGGAAAAAAAAACTTGCAAATGCAACGCTAGCTTTCCAAAGACGAAGCGCGTAACATCGGAAGAGGGTGCAACATCATGTGAGTCTCTGTAGAGTTTACGCTCAGCGACGTGGTCTGTCTCCTGCCCATCCTAAACCGCACGTGGCATTGTTTGGAGAAATAGGACGCGGTGATTAATGCAAGGGGGCAGGTTTTTCTGTCTGCGCAGTGCCGTAGATTGCTTAGAGAGCTCGGGCAGGTGAGGTAATGAGCTCCTTTATGGCAGACTAATGGACCCCTCCACAGCAGTTGTCATAGGGACCCGGGCGTCCATTATTAATGAAGCAGCACCGTCTCCCGACGCTCAGACACTACATCACGCTATCAGGCTTTCAATTGGTCGGGGCTATTTGTTTTACTTTCCCTCTCGTAACTCCTGTCTGTTTATGGGCAGCTGCTGTTGTGTTCGGCAGGTTTCCGATATTAAGGAGCCAACGCTGTCTCTCCTTGCTCAGTCAGTGTCCGGCTTTTTGAGTTATTCGTATTTATTCCGTGCGTAAAGCCCGTCTCCTCTGAGGCAGCTCATAGCCAGCACCCTGTAGGCGTGTCTCGGTGTCAGCAGCACTTCTAGGTGTGAGAGAGGCAGTGCTTTCTCGCTCATTTCACGAAGCCTTTCTTCCACGTGTAATTATTAAAGATTTGATGTTCAAACATTCGGGGGGACGTGGCCTTTGAAGCAGGACCAGAAAGCTAGAGGAGAACCGCGGGAGACAAGCGATAAAATTTCACATCAAGACAAACTAACGGCGTGATTTTTCTAAATCTTTCGATGTAAAAACATGAAAAGGGGATGCACCTGATTGCTCCAAGACCTTTATTGTCTCAGCGGGCCTTTGATGTAAAAGTTCAGCGTGATAAAAAAATACGAAAACACAGCTGAATACACGAGTGAACAAGACGCTGATTTACACGGTTTTTAATGTGACATTTTGTCCACAGGAGGCTCGGTCGCGTCTCGTTCTCGTGCTGAAGGAAATGGGCTGACATTAGAGCGCGATGTATTTTTCCGTCTCCACGCTTCACGCGTTTGGTGTGGACTCCGCTGTGCCCGATCAATGAGAAATCTCTCCGCGGAGTCGACCCCGTCTTCTTCCCATCTAGGGTACGTGATTTGGGAAAACCGCACTGCCGGCGTGTGGCTGAAATGGCTTTTCGGTGGCTGTAAATAATCTGTTCGTTCGCGCCGTCGCCGTTAACAATGCACTGTGTGTGCAATGGCGGAAAATGCTAACGAAAGTTAGCGGTGTTTTGTCTTTTTTCTCTGTTTTGTTTTATAAAAAAAAATATTGTTATGATTAGATGATTTCTTTTCACAAATCACTCCCCGGCATCTCCAGGGTGTGCAGTCTGGGGGGATCACCAGGCGCAGTGTAAAATCTGTGGCCCAGCGTGTGAGCAGCCACCCACTCTCACGAGCTGCAGTCCAAATCGCGTCTCATTAAAAGCATCGTATCGGACTTATTTGCAGTAAATGTTTTATATTTGCTCCTCTCATGCGGCTGGATATTTACTGTAAGTGTGGAGTCAGAAGGACAGAAAGGTTGCGCGGTGGTACCCAGACATAAAAACGAGCTTGGGAGGGTCTGGCTCAACGCTGCATCATGCTACCTGTGTTTTTACAGGAATACCATTGCAAGAACTAAAGCAGGAGTCCTCAATCAAACCCAGGAAAGGCCGGGGTGTGGATGCAGGCTTTTGTTCCAACCAAGCAGTAACATGCCTGATTCTACTAATCAAGGTGCTTAGCAGAAACTCTGGTGTGTGATTAATAGATTCGGGTGTGTACCTGGCTGGTTGGAAAGAAGCCTGAACCCACACCAGGCCTTTCTGGATGCGATTGAGTACCCCTGGACCGGAGCCTGAAAGCTGTTCATACACTACATGGCCAAAAGTATGTAGACACCTGACATCCAACATCCAAAATTATGGGCATTAATATGGAGTTGGTCCACCCTTCGATGCTAGAACAACCTCCACTCTACTAAGAAGACTTTATGCTCAACATTGGAGCACTGCTGCTGGGATTTGCTTCCAGAATCATCTATAATGTTACTGTTTGCTGTTTGTATGCTGTCAATAAGATAAGGGGCCAGCCCCAGACCAAGGGGTGCCCTGATTCTTTCGGTCATACAGTGTAAGCTGAGTTAGGAGGTGAGCACCCAGAGCAGGCCTGAACTGGGAGCCATTTCTCTGCACGCTGAAACGCGGGGGCCGTTAAGACTGCGGTCCTCTCATAGGGCAGATCAGAAACTGATTCTCCCATTCGCCCCCGCCAGCCCTAAACGACCGTCATTACCCCCCCCCCCCCCCCCCCAACCCGTTTCCATCATCATCCTTCCCCTGGCGGCTGATTTGTTATATCCCTGGAAGGACTTTATCGATCCGCAGCCTCTACTTTTGGCGAGCGTTACCGCCCCCCCTCTCCCATTCCGCCCACCCCCCCCCCCAGTCAGAAACGACGCGGCCATAAGTGTGTCTTACCACTTTCGTCTTCAGCGAGCCTTAAGACTTCCTTGGGAATCATTGGATTATTGGAGCAAGGCTGTGAAATATAGCGATTCCGCTTGCCTTGGCAATGGCACGAGGTGACTTGGGTATGAATTTACAGCCAATGGAACAAAACCAAAGAGGCAGTGGACGAAGGCCACGACTTCATACTTTTGAAATCCACCTAAGGCCATTTCTCCTTGAAATGACCTCCGGCTCATCTTACATATATTTGCTTAACGTGTAAATATTTCACAGGTTATGTTTCTTTGGCTCCCCCCCTTTTTTCAGTTTTTCCCCTCATGATCTCATGTCGAATCGGTAGGCCCACCCCTCCGCTGAAGCCCCTTCTGTCAGTTTGTAAGAGTGCAGATCGCTCGTCCCGTCTTCTAAAACTCGTGCAGTAATTCTGGCGTCTTCGTATTGTTGCAGTCCGTCCCACTGCACGTTTATTGAACACACTGCACTGCTGGCATATCTGCAGCTAGCAGATTGCACCTGACCCCTGAAGGACCTTTGAGCTGGAATTCCCTCTGTGACCTTAAGATGTTCTGGCAGAACCATATTTACGTCCTTCATAATAACCGAGGCCCAACGCGAGATAAGGAGTAGCACCAGTAATAACCGGAGGTGTATTTCATAATGCGATATTGGTTTCGCAATGTCCAGATGTGATTGAATCAGTGATAATATTTGATATATCATACCGGAGTACTGCTAGCGGACTCTAATGAAAAAAAGATGCCGAAATGCCAAGATGGAGCAGTATCCATTTAATTTTTAAAAATTTGCCCTTTGCCAAAAAAGACAACCAACACCGCTTCACTTTTTTGTGCACCCCGATGCTTCTCCATAACACTGTAAATTCAGCCAACACCTTTGGCGGGGGCGATGTATGTTTTAGGGAGAGGTGTGATGTCTCCTTATCTGGCTTCTGACTGGTGCAGAGTTAACCATCCGAAGGTCACATCCAAGTCACAGGAAGAAAAATAAAAAAAATAAAAAAAATAAAAATAGGCCCTGGTGCTGGAGGTGTTTAATGGGCTGAATGTCTGGACTTCTGGACTCAGGGCTCAAATGCGAGTTCCCGGCAAGTCCATGAGGGCTTTAGGGCTGTGCTGTTGTCAGAACAGCGTTTTTAAAGTGCTCTTGTCTGGCCTTTTTCCTCCCTCTATCGGCCCTCTTAGTAAGTCAATATGTCCGCAAAACTTGGACTGAGGGAATTACCCAAAATTCAGTGCAGGTCAGTGACGTAGGCAGCCGCGCCCCCATCAACAAGTAGGATTTTTAAAAAATATTTTAGTTTTTTAAATAAAAGAAATAAATGAGTAGTTTAATGTATTTTACCAAAACAAACATTTTAAATAAATAAAAACAGACGCAGCCTTAACCCTGTTTTATTTATTTTAGTAATGCAGTTTGAGCATGCTGTGTTTCCAACAGCATTCTCAACATTCAACAGTTTTATTAAACACTCCATGATATCTGCCCCTTTTAGTTTCCGTGATTTTTAACAACTTCGCCATGACAGCTCCATGACCTGAGCCAATTTTTATCCCTGACAAACTGCCAGCCTGATTAATAACTACTGTAATTTTGAGACGCACTGCATGGACTCACGATATAAAAACATGTTCCCCTTCTTCTCGTTCACCCCTCCCCCCCTACTCTCGTGCCATTTCTTTCGGGGGGGACACCCCCTGGCTATTTCCAGTTCCCACTTGCCTGGTTCTGGTGGTGGATGACTCGCCTCTTCCTCTCTGGTTATTTAAATTTAAGTAAGGCTGCATCACAATCTCTCAGCAACATGCCAGCTTGTAGGGTGATATCAGAAGTGTTGTCCCATTTAACCTTTTACATACCCCCTCAAGCCCTTGTCCAGTAATGGACACATCTGTCCCTGGAAATATGGCAATAAAGTCTGCGAATCCAGAGGGCTATGTTTGGGATTGGTACCATGGAGTGGTACCATGTGAAAATTCAAATTAGGTGGGTCGATTTAGGGCAGGAGAGCTCTACTCCTGACCCTGGAGGGCTTTATTACACCACATTTTCCCTCACGGATTGGTCCCTTGTGAAAATTCTAACTTTGATCGGTCCCATCCAGACCAGCAGAGCCCTACTCCTGACCCTGGAGGGCTTTATTACAGAACATTTTCCCCTTTAAAGTTCCAAAAAACCCACTAATGTGCTCAGAACTATGAAGAGAAGCAAGGTTGGTTCTGTCAGGAGTACTAGTGGAATCACGAGTGGTTTGCAGACACTGCAGACCTCCAAGGACCAGGGTTGAATTGGGCAGATTTAGACATTTTCGAGGGCTTCAGAGTATTTTTTTTGTTCCCTAAGCTCTTCGCATTTGAAATGAGGGAAGCACGGTCAACGTCAGATGCTAACGGTTACCTGACACGCCCCTGTATTTCAGTTTCATTAATCGAAGCGGCACTTCTGGAACAATGAGCTGAAGCATAAGCACAAGAGATCTGATGACTTAACTGACAAGAAGAAAAACAAAAGGCGCTGGTAGTGCCTGTGGCTGACTGTTCCTGGCATTTATCCAAAACATTAAAATAATGTTTCTTCACATGTCCCCTGCTTAAAATTATGAGGTAGACATTTGCTACTGAGACAGCATTTCCTTGTTCTCTCATGCCGTGCTGTTGTTTTACACCCAGTATTACAGCAGTGCCCTTAAGGGACGGGGCCATGGACCGTTAATAAGAACAACTCTCTGTGCTTTAAGCATAAGTTAGAAAACAGTACGTAGCAAAGAAAATACTGGAGTTTACTGCCAGAAGTTGTTCTGTTCAGACGAGTAAAAGTGAAAATATGCAGACGCATTAGCAGAATTTATGTGGCTGCACAGGTCATAGTAGCGCACTTGTGCTCCAGTGTGTATCTTTTAAAAAACATATTCATATATAAATGCGTATAAATGCAAAAATATTCGATTCCGGTCTTCATTGTGTTTTGGTTCCTGCGTCGACTTGCAGGCACAGAGCTGTCCCAGTTGGTCAGAGACGCGCGTGGCATTTCTGGGGTTAAATAATCCCCCCCCCCCTCCCCCACCCCCCCTTATAGAATCGCTCCGGAAACACCTGCCTCATCCCACCAGCCGATTCTGGCCGACTGCTCGTACCTCCTCATTACCGGGGCGACCCGGGAACCAAACGGGACTTTATCTTTCAGCACCTTAACGGTCCCGTACGCACGCGCTCGAACGCTCGAATACCCGCCACTCACCGCCACCACCCCCCCGCGCTGGCGTGTTACAGGTGTGCATCCGGCCGGCCAGCGCTCTCTCCACAGCACGCGTGTCTGCCCCCCCCCCGCCCCCCCCGGGGCTCCGCTCAGGGCCCGCTCATCCGGAAAATGGGAAAGATTAGCGGCGCGGGGCACGGGGCGTGGGGGGGGGGAGGACGCGCCCCAAACGAGCGGTCGGGTCGGATCGGATCGCAGCGGGGCCGAGGCGGGGCCACCGAACTCAATAAAAGGTGCGAATGCGAGCCCGGGCGCCACGGCGATGCGGACGGAGAGGGGCCGGCCCCGCCCCCCCCGCCAGAGGTGTTTAATGCGAGAGAGAGTTCATCTCGTTACGCTTGGCTGTCTGAAGAGTGGTCCGCGCGGCCGGCTCCTCCGGTCAGCGGCGTTCATTTTGCGCGGGCTTGTGTTTCGTTTTTTTTTGGAAACACATTAAGCGGGATGGATCGTGGGTAAATACACACCCCGCGCTGCCAGGCAGTCATAGACATTTCGATTCGAACGTGTTGCTGTTCTCACTGCATTTCAAAATGAGGTGGTGGTGGGGGGGGGTGGAATTTTCTCACCATCAAGCACTCCTCGCTGTTGCCACAGGTAGCCGGTAATGCTGTGCGACAGCTTCGATGATCCAGCTGCAGTGCTTTTCTGAGTCTGTGTGATTCGGGATCAGTTCGTCCAATTTAGCTTTGGCGCCTTCTGCGGCTTAATCTCTGCATTCCGAGACTTTCGGGATCAATCAGTAACGGTTTTCATCTCCTGTCTTTGAGAAAAAAAATTTTTTAGAAACTGAGTCACGTGTATTTTTCACGTTTCCTTTTTCGTCAGTGTGTCAGATGCACTTACCCTCCGTTTCCTTTCTTATAGAGGGACGGTTTTCCAGCACAGGGCTCACCCAGGGTCAGCTGACGTAAGCGGGAGTCTAACTCCCCATTATGTGGGGAGAAGCTGATCCAGAATCCATATAAGTAACCTATTGTGTGCCTGTGCAACCAAGCCCAATGGATTGAGAGAAAAAAGGTGAACTGTGAAGATAGCTGTCGAATTATTCTTCATCCGCGCTTTGAAAAAGAAAGTCTGCTGAAGGAAAAGTGCTTGTTGAGCTCTATGTGGGCTTAAAGCTCAGTAAAATACTCCGTCTGATTGGCTATTCTTCTCCATAGCGTTTCAAACTGCTATATAATCAGAAAACATGAGATGCAACTGTCTGCTCACCTCTGTCTCATAATGAGCTCTATATGACAGGCACTGGAGAGGGGTGTGTGTGTGTGCACGCGTAGGGAGACTGGTTGCGTGTGTTTGTGTGTGTGTGTGTGTGTATATGTCTGTATGTGTGTGTGTGCGCGAGCGTGAGTGAGTGTGTGTGTACATACATCTATATGTATGTGTGCGTGTGTGTGTGCACGAGCGTGAGTGAGTGTGTGTGTGCGTGTAGTCATACGCCTGTATGTGTATTTGTGTGTGTGTGCATGCGTGTGCCTGCGTGTGTGTGAGTGTGTGTGTGTGTGTGTGTATGTATATGTGTGTGCGTGCATGCGTGTGTGTGTGCGTGTGTGTGAGTGTGTGTGTGTGTGTGTGTGCATGCATGAGTGTGTGCCTGCGTGTGTGTGAGTGTGTGTGTGTGTGTGAAGCTGTGTCGCTGAGCTCATCAGAGACTCAGTCCTCCACGTCTCTCCTGTCACTGCCTGCCTCATCCCACTGTGCTGGCACTGGGACAGTGTTCTGGTGGAGAAGAAAAGACTGCCTGAAAAAAGGAAATTAATTCTGCACCTCTAGTCCACCTTATCGTAGAGGCCCAAGAGCACCTGCTGGAATGTGTGGGAGAGCTTTAGGCTTAACCGTTTCTCTTTCAAGTCTGGGGAGCATCGGTGTGAAATATTAAGCTTTATTACAAAACATTAAACGCGTAACCTTTTCTGTTTCAGCCGGTAAACATGGACAGGGATTTCTATCAGTGGAGCAACGTACTGAAAATCATGTGACCTTTCGTATATACTGCAGTTCTGATTAACCCTTTGAGGTGTACGATCACAAATATATATGATTAGAATGTCCTCAAATGAACATTCTAATACTGATGTAACACTGGTAACAGAAAGCAATGTGTACTACTGACATTCCACCTACTATTCAGTGTTTTAATATTAGAAATTTAAGTGTTAAAGGTAAGACTAGGAAAACTTGTGCTGTTAAGCATGGCATGCCCTGCATGTCTTAAGGAAACCAATACACGTTTGCTACGGTCTAAAAACCTCTCATGTGACGTGGTCTCTGCAGGAATTAGTGTGCAAAATGACGGTCTTGCTTCCTGTCATTGTACATGGCAGTCAGTGGGCGGTGTTGTGATCTTACCACAGCAAAGCCAGCTTTTTCTCATTAGAGAGATCCTATTTATTTCAAATAGAGATATTAAGTAAATGTGTTTCAGAGTATTTCTGTTATATTCAGTAGCAGACATTATTTTGTAATGTCTGTAATGTAATGTCTCTGAATTCCAGGAACTTTTCCCCAGAGATTCCTTTACCAGATTTTCTCTAACCCTAACCCTAACTGACTAACTGTACCCCAGAACCTTTGGTATAAATAATTAAAGGGTGTATTATAATTTACTTCAGTTCTGCACTTGTTTGAGTCTGAAGGCTAAACCTTTGGAAGATGCATTTTGCCCTTTCATTTAACTGACATATTTTCCAGGGTCAGTGAAAATGTTTCTGGTACATTTTCTTGGCCAAGAAATCAATAACCCCCCAAGCCCACCTGTTTGTCTCCCCACACCTCAAGGATTGTTCAGCGGTCAATTTCCCGCCATTTTGACCGAACCCGTTGATGGGAATTGGCTGATGAGTGCAGACGGCCCGAGCCTGTCTTCACACAAGCATATGCATTTCATCCTCTTCAGGGCTTGGTAATTGACAACGGTTGAATCAGCATGGAGTTCCAACCTTGCTATTGAAAAAGCCTTTCGTGACATCCCACGTGGTGCTTCAGGCTAAAACATCAACCCCCACAATTCCAGATAATCCTCGTTGCCCTGGGAACGGAGGTCCTGCGAAACGGTTGGCTGTGGCATGGCTGGGTGGGAGGGTCTGAGTCAGCAGAGTATCCCCAGGTTCATTGTGTAACAGCGTGTAATCCTCCAGTCGATTTCGGACTCCTCCAGCCTGTCTGCGCTAGCCGCACATTAAGAGCAAACCCTCCCACACAAGGCCTTCGCAGCTCAGCTGGTGTGGCGTAGCATAACAGCAAATGCTAGTCCATATTCTACTGAAGTGGACGACACCACCAGCCTACAAATGTTTTATTCCAAATTGGATGGAAAAATAATTTTAAAAATAGGTTGCTTAATTCCTTTCCTCTAGAAACCTTGTATCGTCTTTGTAATTGGGTTTGAATGCCTCTGGACTATCTCCCAGTCCCTTTACCCATAGAGATTGACTCCCCCCCCCCCCCCCCCCCCCAAAAAAAAAACTGATTCAGGATTAGCTCTCCCAAGTTCAGCCTCCCCTCCCTCTCTCAGGTGGATATCAGATGACCTGCTTTGATTGCCGTAGGCATAGAGAGGCACTGTCCAGTTTTCATTTCTATCCACGTACTGATAGAGTACTGGATTAGAGCTGGGTTAGGCTGTCTGAGATCAGTCTCCTGTGGTATACTGTATAAATGCATCTGGTCGTGATGAGGGGGGAATTAATGTGAGCATAGAGTGTGTTTTGCCATTAGAATGCCAATAGAATGGCGTTAGAGTGCCGTTAGAATTCCGTTAGAATGCCATTAGAATGCCGTTGGAGTGTCGTTAGAATTCTGTTAGAGTGCCATTATAATTCTGTTAGAGTGCCGTTAGAGTGCAGTTAGAATGCTGTTAGAATGCAGCCTCCAGTTTAGGCACTCTCCCGAGCTGGCCGCCCCAAACCCGTCGACTTCCCACCGAGACACGATCATCTCTCTCAGACGGACATGGCTCCTGGGCGTGCGTCCTCACAAAAAAAGTGAGCCAAATCCAGTCGGCCCGGCCAGAAAGATGTTTCCTCCTGTCAGTGCCTATCTAAGCCTTCGCCCCATCAAGGCTGCCCTAAAACTCGCGCCGTCCTTTCCGTGTTAAATTAACAGGTCTGTAATCTTCTGAGGTTTAAAAGAGAACTCTACATTGTGATGGAGGCGAAGCAAAAAAAGCGTTTGACGGCATTTTGACGAACCCGCTGGTTTTCACGGAAACGTGTAAACGGAGGCTGGAGAGAGGTGCGCGGAGGCTTAGTGTCTGTGGAGCGCCACGGGGACAATAGGCCGAGGGGGGAGCTGGGTGCGATGGGAGACACCGATAGGAAGCGTTCGCCCGGCAACCTGACGCCGGCTACGCCAGAGAGGATTCTAATTTAGATAGCGGAGGAGCCCATTCATGCGTGTCACATCTGCTGCAATTTTTTTTCTTTTCTTTTTTTCTTTTTTTTTTAATCTTCCAGGACCCTTCCATCACAAAGCTACAGAAATGACGGCAGGTCACGATACAAACCCGCCAGGCCTAAACTCACACCAGCTTACGCACAGAGCCTCTGTCTCGGGAAGACAAATTATCGAGCTTCTAAGTTGTTAAGCGGGGCAGTACATTAATGGAGTCGTTTTACCGAACCTCTTTTGTGTGCTCTAAAATCTTCTCATCCGCTTTTGACTGTGTTATTTGTATTCGGAGAGCACAAACACATCAGGAGTGCCACATTGATGTCTTGATTGCTAATGAGCCTGCATTGCTGATCAACCTGATTAGGTCTCTGTGGAGTGCCTCTCTGATTGCACTGCCTGATAGCTTAAGTGGAGCCATAGGCTTTGCTCAGAACGATCTAGAGCCGGCAGACTGCTTTCGGAAGAGCGGGAAGGTGATGTTTCTTCTTCTTATTTTTTTTTTTTTTTGGTGGGAAAAAAAAAATTTCTAATTACCTTTCGTGGCACAACGAGCAACAGACAGAAGGAGCAGTGAGGGGGTTGGCAAGGACCAAAAAAAAAATGGACTCAGAATGCAGCCTGCTACACTGCCCTCTATCAGGATGTGATGAGGATGTGATGATTCTAACTGTGGGTCCGGCTTCCATGGAAACTCCGTCCTGCATCATGGCTTAAGTAGTTGGCCCACTGTAAAGAGCAGGGCAGGGGGAGTCAGAGTCAGCCCTCTGCCTAGCCTCTTCAGCCCACCAGCCCACAGGTCATGCACATGCTGTTCAACCCATGCTTTTACTCTCAATAACTTAAACACAAGCCATCAGAAACAACTAGACCTTGGATGTCAGAAAAATGCATCAATCAGGTGATATGCCTTTGGGGTTTAACAAAGGTATTTAAATTCTTCAAGAAGAAAAAACAGGAAAGAATACCTGCAAAGATTCCTGTTTCATGAATATTTTTCTAGAAGACAACTTACATTAGCTTTTATTTATTTTTTTATTTACCTACGTGTTTGCTTGTCTACTTGCTTACTTTTTTGAACAACTAAAACCATTCAGGTTAACTATTGCAGGTTATCAAAATGGTTGACTCATGCCAGGAAGTTTAAATTAGAGCAGAATGCTTCACACTTCAAGGTTTGGGGGGGGGGGGGAGTCATGAGGTCGTCAGATGGGAAAGATGGCAGATCTTGCGTAAAAGGATCTTGAAAGATTCATCAAAACACCCCCTCTTCATCCCATATCATCATAACTGAAAAGATAGATAACGCTGAGTCATATTTTCCTCCCTCCCTTGTAGATCCCTATGTTAAAATCCACCTGATGCAGAACGGGAAGCGTCTGAAGAAGAAAAAGACGACAATCAAGAAGAACACGCTCAACCCCTACTACAACGAGTCCTTCAGCTTCGAAGTGCCGTTCGAGCAAATCCAGGTAATGGCGGTCATATTCATATTCAGCCCAAGGTGGCTGGCTGAGACCTCACAAACCTGCCGGATAACATCACGTGTTATTATGGGCCACGCACTTGTTTGAATGAATCATGGCTTTTCTTTTGAAGAATACAATAATTGTAATGATTCTTGTGAGTTACTGATTTAGAACTTCACCCAAAATGGAGCTTCTCTCATTAGGCTCTTTCAGAAAATAATTTGGCACCTCCTGCTATATCCATAGACCCATAATAAACTGCTGTTTACAACTTTATGATCTATTAGACTTGCTGCAATGTGCAGTTTGACCGGTGACGTATGGTGCAGGAGCCTAAACCAGTGTAATTATCTCCACACCGTCAATACCGGTGTAGTATTTTGTAATTACTATTTTAAAATGAGATTGCCTATTGCGTAGCATCGACTTTAGCACAGAATTAGACTAAGCCTAGTGATAGCCGACACCCAATTGACCATTCCTGATTGCTGCTGGTAGCTTATCAAATGAGATGTCTCCGGGCGTTCAGGACACACAAGCAGATGTGTGACAGACTGACGTGGCTGAAAATTTGTTTTCACTGCGTAAAAGACGCAGGTTCCAAACTCAGTTTTCCCTGTGCAAACAATTCAGGTTCCAGACTCAATTAACTGACCCCGAAATTCGTCACAATGAGCCACCCCCCCCCCGACTATTCACAGGGAAACCGGCTCAGAGTTTATTGTCCGTAAATTTCACGCACTGGAGTTTCACTCGCACTGAATCCGAACTCGTGACGCGCGTGACATCGAGATTAAAGACCATTAGGAAAAAACCATTTTAAATGATTACCTTTTTAAATTAAAGCGGAAGGTGAATTAGACTTCAAAATGGAGCGGCGGGGGGACTCTCTCTGTGAGGAGCGCCGGAGCGGCGCGCTAAACATCGCGGCAACACAGCGGTAATTGCTCTAAATTTATTAAGCCCTTCACAGCTCTAAACCGCCAATTTGTTCTGTGAGTCTCAGGTTTCAATTTCCAGTGACATTCAGCATCGAGCTCCCCGCCGGTAGCTGCGCTTGCTAATCAGAGCTATTCATATCCGCTCACGCTGAAGAAGAAGAAGGAAAAAAAAAAACGAAAAAAAAAGCGTTAAATTAAAGCAGAGAGCAGCCTGGCCCTCAACTGCAGGTATTTTTTTTTTCTTTGAAACCCAGCTCACCTGGGTATTTTTCATTTCCTTCAGTAATTCATTTTATGGCAGATCAGGCATGCTAACTGAAAACAATTAGACAAGGCTGGGGCTCTGAGAGGCTAGGCGAGCTCTCTCTCTCTCTCCCTCTCCCTCTCCCCCTCTCTCTCTCTCCCTCTCTCTCTCTCTCTCTCTCTCTCTCTCTCTCTCTCTCTCCTCTCTCTCTCTCTCTCTCTCTCTCTCTCTCTCTCTCTCTCCCTGACCACGGATCGAAACGTAATCAGAGCTCTCGCCGAAGTCGGTTCTGCGTTCTGTGGGCGTTTGATGCGTGGTCCTGGTCCTGTTCGGGCCGGCACGCGTGGTGACACAACCGTTTAACTCTGTTTTTCCTCGTTTAAGCGTTCCCTGTTTTGTTTCTTCGCTTTCTGCCGTCTTTTTTTCAGTGCTTCTGAAGAACAGTTCAGTGAACACACGTGGCTGGTTTACCTCAGCGTCTGATCCGATGGCCATGGCTCACCTCAGGGGCATCGAGTGGCAGGTGGCGTCAGTGTTTATGTAACGCCAGTGGAGAGCGTGACCTCGGAAAAGTTCTGAAAGTTTCGGTCCTTCCAGAGAAGTGACTCACAGAAGGGCTCTTCTTCTTGATCGTCAACAGGAGAGTCATTTCCTGCCAGCGAGTTTAGGCTGTAGTGTTCCCCCGAGACAAGGTGGCGGCCATTTTCTGAAGGTTTAAAACAAAAGCACTCCCAAAGGGAGAACTTCGTGCAGTTTATGACCAAAGACTTTTTGTCTGCCAACTTACTTGGCTAGAAATCTCTTCTCTGAGCTTTGAAACACAAGAAACGTGGACGCTTGAGTGCTGTTTTTTGATTAAGCTTGTTGCGTATGCTTGAATGTTTTTTTTTTCCCCCTGAAGTATATTAAAATACATGATTATACGTGATTTTAGCGTTTGGTTCGCAGTTCTTGTGAAGGGTGCTTAAATGGGTGACTTGTGCACTTGTACGGCACTCCAAACTTAATTTATTGCAACGTTGAGCAAATGGAAACGACCCTCACCTCACCTGCCGGTTTAATTGTTGAATCTAATTCGAAAAACACCCCTCTCTTCCCCTCCCTCTTCCGCTCCCTCTGCAGAAAGTGCAAGTGGTTGTGACTGTTCTGGACTATGATAAGATCGGCAAGAACGATGCCATCGGCAAGGTGTTTGTGGGGCTCAACAGTTCGGGCACCGAGCTACGGCATTGGTCAGACATGCTGGCCAATCCCCGGAGACCCATCGCCCAGTGGCACGTGTTGAAACCCGAGGAGGAAGTCGACGCCCAGCTCAGCTCCAAGAAATAAGAGGGGTGGGGGGGGACGCCTTTCGACACTTGCCCGTGTAGTGCTCTTTAGCCAGTATGTGTAAATACCTCAGTGATATGTGGGTCCATTCATTTCCACCTCCCCATCCCTAGCACCCCCTCCCCCCTAAAGCCTACCAGACTACAGCCCCACCTCGCGTGTTTTTACAAACATTAAAAGGTACTTCCCGAGCCTCCCTCAGATTTGCATTAACGTTTTCAGGTGTAGAGGCCCTATTTAACTCCCTCCTCCAATCACACCTCTGCGATTTCCCTAATCCCGCCCCTTCTCTCATCCCCGGCCCCGCCCCTAAACGTCCCCCTTCTTTTAAGCAATATGACCTGTATAGATAGCGCATGATTGAAATTATTTATTGTACCAACACAGTTGTATATATCGGTATGCAGACAAAATGATTTCTAGTTTATGTGTTTGTATGTTGTTTAGCGTTTCCTAATCTGTGTATATCTAGATGTTTTTAATAAGATGTTCTATTTTAAAAGATGTAAATGGAGATATAGGAGAGCTGATATTATATATATTACAGGATTCAAAATTCTATCTTACTGCATTCCGGAAAAAATAAATTCCAACCTGCAAGATGCTAGTGGAGGTTTACTCACATTGTAAAGGATGGTGTCAGCCTGTATGTTTACCTTACCGACATTAAACAGATAAAATAAAAACAAAACAAAAGAGGTAGAAAACAAGGCCATTAACTAATATGGTTACATGGAAAATATGCTGCTGAAAAATATATAAGCACATGATTTCTTATGACTTTTTATACACATTTTTTTTTGATTGAGGACCCATGAGTTTAGCTTTTCAAACGGATGACTTTCCGAGAATTTCTAAATGGTGCCAGCCAAATTCTTTCTTATCATTTTAAGGCTAGGTTTTACTTGTGACACAGTGGGTTACTTTTTTTTTTACAAAGAACAGTTCCTTATTTTAAGGGAATTCTCTCCCCAGAATGGTCTTCATTTTTAAATCAGTTGGTCCTCGTCTACTCTGTACGTTGCCCTCTTCACCAAGAACCAAGAATAGAAACCTTCCAATGTAAAACCAAGCTGTAACCATTGTGTCCTTTAACTTTGATTAACAATATATTGCTAATCGCTTACTTCCAGTAACCTTGTTGTTGATATTTTTTGGCTTCCAACAAGGGGGAGAACGTTTCAATTAGCTTGAAAAGTAATATTTTTTTAGCTGATATCAGTATCTGAAAAAAATTCTTTTAGTAACTGCATGATTTTTTTATTATTTTTTACGATCTTAGCTAAAAGCTAGGTTAGGAGGAGTTATGCTCACATTGGGGGTCCCAGTAAGACCTCCTTGCCTTCAACTAAAAGATATACAGAAAAACTACTGTTACAGTTAGCTGACATTAAGGAAAGTAGTTAATTGGGTTAGAGCAGTTTGATACTGTGTTTCACAAATGAAAAGTGATTTGAGTTGACACACACTGCCATCTTCAGGGAGGTAAACAAATGCAAAACATAACCTTAGTTGGCGCGTCTTTATTTTCGCTACTGGTCTTTGGTTGTGCCAGTGCCCTGAATAGTAGACGTTGCTTTATATTGCCTTCTCACAGTGACAATAGAGCTAGCCGAGTTATACTGCCAATTTAATTTTTCTCTGGGCTGCTTTTTTGCACTGTAATTCTGTCGAATAACAATAGCCACTTGCTGTCATTCCTGTTCTTTAGGATGTCGGAATCACAGCTATGTTAAGTCCCAGCTACAGATAGAAATTTTTTGGAGGGAATTACGTATAAACAGCGAATGGGTGATGTTCTGTTCAGTGGAGTCAATGGTATCCAGCTGGCCCGTTTTACAGCGTGACAAAATATCACAGAATAGTGAAGGGGGGGGGGGGGGGGACAAACAAAACAAACAGAAACCGTACAAGTTAATGGTCTTAGAAAATGAAAACATTAGTCCATATGTCCTCTACTACGGGTTATATACAAGAGGCGTAAAGTGAAAGGTTTTAGTCAATTAAAAAAAACATTTCTCTCATCTTTGAGGAACCTCTTGTGTGTTCTAGATGCTAGCGTCAGGGGAGTTTGTAAGTGTTCTCAATGTTATTATGTAGTTAATAGCACTATTATAAAGCTATTTGTCATTCCATACGAGTCTGTATACGGACTGCTTTGTGTATCACTGTGACTGCCGTGCGTGCTTAGAAATGTAGAGTTCTCGGTAGATAGCGACCAGTTTATTCTGTAGTGATATTGTAGTAATACTGCCATTTTCCTTCTACTGCACTGATGAAAGTGTGCGTAGCGTCGGCAAGTTCCAGCAACTGTGGACCAATCAGGAACTGACGGGCTATTGCACGTGAGACGGGAGAGAGAGAGTTTGGAACGCGAGCGGGTGGATTCACACAGCATTTTGTTGAGCACTGTGCAATACTGTATGTTCATCCCCATAGTGTTACGTGGGTGGCGTTGCCCAAGACAGATAATTCCCGTTATGCCAGATATATTTCCTTTTCCAAAAACCTACGGTTAGGACACAGCACACGTAGAGTCTATGTAGGTTAGACACGAACACATTCCTCGTCTTCTCTCCTCTGTTTGGGTTCCTCGTTCCTGCTTTTCGTTCCTCTCCCACACAGATCCAACACTAGAATATCAGGAAACGCATTCGGAAATACCAAACGTGAGACGAAAAACCCACAACAAGTGTATATATTTTTATATTTGTCCAGACATGGCTGAAACTATCGTCATTAAAAATGAACACTATTATGCTAACTGAAATTATTGAGAACCATAAATGAACTACGATGTATGTATTGCTTTTATGAAAACCTGTTGTACTATTGTTTGTAATGATGATGACTGATATCATTAATTTTAATATTATGTATATCATATTATCATTTTAGGATCTATCGCCAACCCTTTTATAGTGAAATTTAAGTGCGCCTGAATGTATTGGACTGTGTTTTTTTTTTTTTTTTGGTTTTTTTTTTGGTTTATAACTTTTATTGTGGGACCAGATGTAGCTAGCACTTTTTTAATTGTTGCAATAAATATTATTTATGTATTTTTTAATATACCTGTTCCTGTAGAAGCAGCCCAAATTTAATCTAAACTCTGGAACTATAGATGCACACACACACACACACACACACACAAAACAACAACGGCTCTACTTGGTATTGTCTTGAAATGAGGGATCTGATAGTTCTATTATATTTTCTTTATTATACGTATATTAAATACTCCTAATTTTCAGAATTGCTTGTTTAAAAAAAAAACTCAAGGATAAAAAAGGTCACATGTAAATGTGGAATAAAAAAAATTCATGGGATTACACAATGCATTCAAAGATTTGATAGTGGTCTTGAGAACAAGAAGAAAAAAAAACAAAAGGAAACTTCATTTTTAAAAGCGTTAAAAACGCATCAGGTCAAATCGTAAAAGACTGCATTGCGCTTTGCACAAGCAGATTGTGAGGTCTGTAAAGTAGATAGTGAAAAAGCCATAACCTGCACTGCAACGCAATGCTACTTTTACTGTCGCCCACCAAAGTGTGCAAGCAAAACCCCGTCAATTTCCTTTTCCAGTAAATCCTGAACTTTGCTGTGTGACCGAGAATATTTGTTCCTCGACGACAACAACAACAACAACAACAAAAAAGCCACACTTACCTTTCCAGACAAAAGCTGTGTAAAGTATTAGAATCTGATGCTGTAGAAAGATCCTAGCTGCCTTTGTGTATATCAACTGCCTGCTTGAGTACTTTTGTGTGTGGAAACTTTCTCTGTAATCCTGTAGAAATGTTTGGGGTGTTTTTTCTTGCCATATCGCTCGCAACAACGGCGAGCTGACGATTATATTGCTGTGTATACCTTCATATTTATTTTTAACATTTTCTTTTTTTTCTTTTTTTGCCAAGGTGTTTTTTGATTTGGTTTCACTTTGTGTAGTGATTCACTGTGTGGAGTTTTCTGATTGTTGTTATATAACTTCATATTCACGGATGTTCAATAAAAAGGTTTTATTTCCTGTTGATACAGAACCTTTCCATGTGCTTTCTTGTTTTAAGCTTTGACACCTCTTTTTGCAAAGGTGTCGCCCCATGAAAATTTGTTCAGAATGACACCGGCTTTCAAAAATGTTGAATCCTTCATCGGTATGAAAAAATAATGCTAAATAAAGTAGTGTGTAAAACAACTTGTGTTCCATTATTTCTCAAACATGAACACTACCATTGTGGAATTTCACTGTATTTTGGCAGTTTGTTTTTGCTTTGACTCTATTTAAAATTCAAAGCAAATTTTAATTTGCCAAGAAAGTGGAATGTTCTTGACTGGCTAAGTCAATCACCCGACCTGAATCCAACTGAACATTTTTTATTTTTTATTTTTACAAAAATAGGATTCCATAATTATCTCCTGTGGGAACATCAAAATTGAAAGAGAGGAGACACCGGTGATCAAATTAACAATCAGGTTTAATTCAAACAGATCCGCTCAGGAACACAAATCCAAGATGTTGTTCAAGGAATCCTTCAAGGCTGAAGACTTACGCACTGTATGGGCATCTGAACATCATATCACTCTGAAGTTATTGATCAGTTAGTTTTGCTACAACCCCGGAGGACCTAGATGACCTCCTCTTCTGGAATAACATGTAATCCCATCACATAGAAGTGCTTCTACAGACCAGATAGTACACAGAGAGGAATAAAAGGCTTTACACGAGTACTCTACGTCAAGCATCCATAAATACTGGCTCTACAAATGTCCAAAATTCAGACTATACCATTCTAATTATGCTCAGTACGTACATAATTATAACGTAATTGGAGTTCACAGAGCTATGAAATTATGCTGACCGTATGTTGGGTTTCAAGAAAAGGGGACGGGGGCAGGCAGCCATTTTGTTTGTTTATTTCTGGCCTATGGAATGAGCAAAACCTAGCCAATATTTTTAGGAATTTAGAAATCCCGCCAAGACAGATAATTTCAGTCCCTACAGAGAAATGTAGGATGTCTGGAAAAACAGGATGTCTGGTCAGCCTGGTGAAATATACTCATTAATCAGCGATCGTCTCCATGAATCAAACTGATCATGTCACTTGAATACCGCCTTGATTACATTATAGAATTACATGGAGACTACAGTCTGAAATAAGTCTACTAGTGATATAATCACAGTTTAACATTAGAAGTATGTGTATACCATGTAATCATGTGTGCATGGGTGTGTGTGAGACAGAGATGTGTCTGTGGATGTGCAGATGTTTAGAATCACATGAATGTTGAATAATCTTTCCACTGCATTGTAAATATTTTACATGCATTCATCTAGGCATGTTGCTTCATTTTGTAGAATCCAACAAGGTTCTGCCCTACGGTCAGGGCAGGCCAAAGCAGACAAGTATAATGTTACTTTTTTTTTCTTTTGCCCATACAGGATTTTTCATGAAAAATGTATTTTACGGTGTTGCCCTTTTCTCTCTAGCTTTTTAGTTTTCTTGCTTTGAGAAAGACTTTGTGACAAACACAAAAAAGGAAGCAGAGCAAGACTATTTTTCAGAGTAAGAAAATGCTTCAAGGTAGGAGAGGCATCCACCCTCTAGCGAGCACTCCATCTTCAAGAACTCAGTCCCCTGAGTTATAACTCCATAGGACCAATAAGAAGCTCTGTACAGCCCCGCATCTGGGCAATGTCAGTTAATTTAGTTCAGTGCTGAGGGCCGTCTCTGAATCTTTGCTTTTATATTTCTTTGCTTACTTGTTTTACTTGTTTTCTACAGCAGGATACTGTGAGATTGCCAAAGGTTAAATGCATGTCATCCTCAGAATTCACCGTCACAATGGATACTGTTTTTTGGTGGATATAGCAGTTTGTGACTGAGGTCATTTCATTTTATTTTGTGTATTAACTGTGTCCTTGGGTCTTGGGAAATTGAGTTTCAAAGGCTAAAGCTTAAAAAAAAGATTTCTCAGACAGCTAGCTGGGAAAGGCTTCAATACACTTTGCAACCAGAAGAAGAGGCTTTAGATTCTGTCCTTATTCTGAAGAATATCAAGGACAACAAGGTCAAGGCCGGACCTCAGCATGCAATCGCGGACGGAATTACTGCTCGGAATTCACAGACCAATGGAAAGACGGAGAAATACATCTGAGAAAATGACAATAGTCTCTTTATAACTGAGTAGTTAAGTTGCATTGTTCTCCAAAACATCACTGTCACTGCAGGAATCTATTTCTTCATTATCAGCCTCACAGACTCCTAGGGAGATGCACCCTCAACACCTATTCTTTGGGGAGGTTAATTTTTGATTCCGGAAAGCGTTGTTTAAATTTGGAAGAATAAACTTGGTGATTCTCTAAATCAAGTCCACCGTCAAATATTTTCGACGCCCGGTCGATTTTAATTAAGACAATGAACTGGCCATTGCATACCTCTGATGGAAATCTGAAGCACTTCTATAACTTGATCCCCTTTGTGACACAGTTGTTTTATTGTTGAGCCTGGGCTGCCCAGTTAGGTGGCTTGCCAACTACGTAACCATGGTGAATCAAATTGGTGAAAAACTTGACTTGGTTAACTGTCAAGTAGCAACCTGGGTAGTACACTGGAGACAGGTTACCTGTGATCAAGTACCTTGAGTAACTTCCTGGTTTGGGAGAGTGGTGCATGCTCTCCTCCATAATACACAATGCCAAGCACCACTTCTTATCAGCTCACAGCACACGAGTCAGGCTTCCATGCGTGAAGACCGTTTTCTTGTGCAGCTTAACAGGAGACTTGCAGGTGTCCCGATTGATCAGCAGGGGTCACTAGAGAGCGACGAGATGCAAATCCCTGGTGTCTGAATCCTGGGCAATATAGTCACTACTTATACTGCCAGCAAGGTCAACTGAAATCAGAGATAGACTTTGACAATTTATTTATGTATTCACTCATTTTTTACATTGGGAATAATTTATATACTAGTTGTCAATCAAACAATCATTTCTTTCTCTGTCTTTCTCATTCTTACTCAAATGACAAGCAGCGTCCTGAGAACCCTGTTATGATGGGACCATAACTATCATGCCTACGCCTAATTGTGCTAATTGTGAGATGGAGTCTTAAGTAACAAAAAGGGGTGGTTGGCCTGGTGTTAGGACCTTAGTACACCCAGCACCCTCCACCCAAGGTGCTTGATTTTTTGTGGGCTGAGAAGGCCAGCGGTGATGTCACTGGCAGAAGTGCGGTACCCAAAAACCTCCCGCACCCCACAGCCAGCCACGGTGCTCATCAGTCACCGCACAGGCCACATCCATCACCGCTGAAGCCAGGGCCTTATCTAAACGGCAAGCGCTCCACCGCTTTATCGATCATTCACCCTTTTTTCTCATTTTCTGTCCGTCCGAGAGAGAGAGAGAGAGAGGGAGAGAGGGAGGGAGAAAGGGAGAGGGAGGGGGGGAGAGAGAGAGAGAGGGAGGGAGAAAGAGAGAGAGAGAGAGAGAGGGAGAGGGGGGAGAGAGGGGGGGGGCAGTGAATAACGAAATAATCTGTCCGTGGGCAATTTGAGAAAGCTTCCTCCTTTATCTCCTCTCCCGCCTCAGATTCCCACTCTCGCACGTCTGAGCTGTTAGCAGCCAGCGAGGCTGGAGCTTTCGAGAGGTGCACGAGAAAGATGAGCTGGGTCCATCTTTCCCAAAACTTTTTAATCTGGATCAGAATGATTTTTATTCTGTAATCCCACCATTTTGCAATCTACAATCATTTTATTAAGGCTGATTTCCATACTGTTTTTTCAAGAAGGTTTGATTCTGAAAAAAAAACACCTGTTGCCAGTATACTCAACAATTTATGTTCCTTTTCTTTTTCCTTTAGGATCAGTAGAAAGACATGTAGGGCTATTAAATCACAGTGAATGCAGTCATTTATTTTGGTATCCAATCAAGTGAAAAAAACCCAAAACAAGTAATCAGAAAAAAAAGGACCAGAGACCAGAAAATGGGGGAAAAAACCACACACGAAAATGGATGAAAATATAAATTCTGCAACTATTCTGAAAATATCTAGCTACAACCCAAACCTTAATCCTAACCCTAGCTGTAACCTTAACCCTAACCCAAGCTGTAACCTTAACCCTAACCCTAACCCAAGCTGTAACCCTAACCCCAGCTGCAAAACCAACCCTAACTGTAAACCTAACCCTAACCCTAGCTGAAACCCTAACCCTGACCCTAACCCTAGCTGTAAACCTAACACTAACCCGAAACCCTAACTGTAACCCTAATCCTAACCCTAGCTGTAACCTTAACCCTAACCCTAACCCAAACTGTAACCCTAACCCTAGCTGTAAACCTAACCCTAACCCTAACCCTAGCTGCAACCATAACCCTAACCCTAGCTGCAACCCTAACCCTAACCCTAGCTGTAACCATAACCCTAACCCTAACATTAGCTATAACCCTAACCCTAGCTGTAACACTAACCCTAACCGTAGCAGTAACCCTAACCCTAACCCTAGCTGCAAACCTAACCCTAACCCTAGCTGTGACCCTAACCCTAACTGTAACCCTAACCCTAACACTAACTGCAACCATAAACATAACCGTAGCTGTAACCCTAACCCTAGCTGTAACCATAACCCTAACCCTAACCCTAGCTGTAATGCTAACCCTAACCCTAGCTTTAATCCTAACCCTAGCTGTAATGCTAACCCTAACCCTAGCTTTAATCCTAACCCTAGCTGTAACCATAACCCTAACCCTAACATTAGCTATAACCCTAACCCTAGCTGTAACACTAACCCTAACCCTAGCTGTAACCATAACCCTAACCCTAGCTATAACCCTAACCCTAACCCTAGTTGCAACCCTAACCCTAACCCTAGCTGTAAACCTAACCCTAACCCTAACCCTAGCTGCAACCCTAACCCTAACCCTAGCTGTAATGTTAACCCTAACCCTAGCTGCAACCCTAACCCTAGCTGTAACCATAACCCTAACCCTAACATTAGCTATAACCCTAACACTAGCTGTAACACTAACCCTAACCCTAGCAGTAACCCTAACCCTAACCCTAGCTGCAACCCTAACCCTAACCCTAGCAGTAACCCTAACCCTAACCCTAACTATAACCCTAACCCTAATACTAACTGCAACCATAAACATAACCGTAGCTGTAACCCTAACCCTAGCTGTAACCATAATCCTAACCCTAGCTGTAACACTAACCCTAACCCTAACCCTAGCTGTAATGCTAACCCTAACCCTAGCTTTAACCCTAACCCTAGCTGTAACCATAACCCTAACCCTAACATTAGCTATAACCCTAAGCCTAGCTGTAACACTAACCCTAACCCTAGCTGTAACCATAACCCTAACCCTAGCTATAACACTAACCCTAACCCTAGCTGTAACCCTAACCTTAACCCTAAATATTACCCTAACCCTAACCCTAACCCTAGCTTTAACCCTAACCCTAGCTGTAACAATAACCCTATCCCTAACATTCGCTATAACCCTAACCCTAGCTGTAACCATAACCCTAACCCTAGCTATAACACTAACCCTAACCCTAACCCTAGCTGTAACCCTAACCTTAACCCTAAATATAACCCTAACCCTAACCCTAACCCTAGTTGCAAACCTAACCCTAACCCTAGCTGTAAACCTAACCCTAATCCTAGCTGTAACCCTAACGCTAGTTACAACCCTAACCCTAACCCTAGCTGTAACCCTAACCCTAGCACTAGCTGCAACCCTAACCCTAACCCTAGCTGTAACCCTAACCCTAACCCTAGCTGCAAACCTAACCCTAACCCTAAACCTAGGTGTAACCCTAACCCTAGCTGCGACCCTAACCCTAGCTGTAACCATAACCATAACCCTAGCTATAACCCTAACCCTAACCCTAGTTGCAACCCTAACCCTAACCCTAGCTGTAAACCTAACCCTAACCCTAACCCTAGCTGCAACCCTAACCCTAACCCTAGCTGTAATGCTAACCCTAACCCTAGCTGCAACCCTAACCCTAACCCTAGCTGTAACCATAACCCTAACCCTAACATTAGCTATAACCCTAACCCTAGCTGTAACACTAACCCTAACCCTAGCAGTAACCCTAACCCTAACCCTAGCTGCAAACCTAACCCTAACCCTAGCTGTGACCCTAACCCTAACTGTAACCCTAACCCTAACACTAACTGCAACCATAAACATAACCGTAGCTGTAACCCTAACCCTAGCTGTAACCATAACCCTAACCCTAACCCTAGCTTTAACCCTAACCCTAGCTGTAACCATAACCCTAACCCTAACATTAGCTATAACCCTAACCCTAGCTGTAACACTAACCCTAACCCTAGCTGTAACCATAACCCTAACCCTAGCTATAACCCTAACCCTAACCCTAGTTGCAACCCTAACCCTAACCCTAGCTGTAAACCTAACCCTAACCCTAACCCTAGCTGCAACCCTAACCCTAACCCTAACCCTAGCTGTAATGCTAACCCTAACCCTAGCTGCAACCCTAACCCTAACTCTAGTTGTAACCATAACCCTAACCCTAACATTAGCTATAACCCTAACCCTAGCTGTAACACTAACCCTAACCCTAGCAGTAACCCTAACCCTAACCCTAGCTGCAACCCTAACCCTAACCCTAGCAGTAACCCTAACCCTAACCCTAGCTGTGACCCTAACCCTAACTATAACCCTAACCCTAACACTAACTGCAACCATAAACATAACCGTAGCTGTAACCCTAACCCTAGCTGTAACATAACCCTAACCCTAGCTGTAACACTAACCCTAAACCTAGCTGTAATGCTAACCCTAACCCTAGCTTTAACCCTAACCCTAGCTGTAACCATAACCCTAACCCTAACATTAGCTATAACCCTAAGCCTAGCTGTAACACTAACCCTAACCCTAGCTGTAACCATAACCCTAACCCTAGCTATAACACTAACCCTAACCCTAACCCTAGCTGTAACCCTAACCTTAACTCTAAATATAACCCTAACCCTAACCCTAACCCTAGTTGCAACCCTAACCCTAACCCTAGCTGTAACGCTAACCCTAACCCTAGCTTTAACCCTAACCCTAGCTGTAACCATAACCCTAACCCTAGCTATAACACTAACCCTAACCCTAACCCTAGCTGTAACCCTAACCTTAACCCTAAATATAACCCTAACCCTAACCCTAGTTGCAACCCTAACCCTAACCCTAGCTGTAACCCTAACCCTAATCCTAGCTGTAACCCTAACCCTAGTTGCAACCCTAACCCTAACCCTAGCTGTAACCATAACCCTAGCACTAGCTGCAACCCTAACCCTAACCCTAGCTGTAACCCTAACCCTAACCCTAGCTGCAAACCTAACCCTAACCCCAAACCTAGGTGTAACCCTAACCCTAGCTGCGACCCTAACCCTAACTGTAACCATAACCCTAACCCTAGCTGTAACCCTAACCTTAACCCTAACCCTAGTTGCAACCCTAACCCTAACCATAACCCAGCTGTAACCCTAACCCTAGATTTAACCCTAACCCCAGCCTAAGCTGCAACCCTAACCCTAACCCTAGCTGTAACCCTAACCCTATCCCTTACCCTTGCTGTAACCCTAACCCTAACCCTAGCTAGAACCCTAACCCTAGCCCAAGCTGCAACCCTAACCCTAACCCTAGCTGTAACCCTAACCCTAACTCTAACCCTACCTGTAACCCTAACCCTAGCTGTAAACCTAACCCTAACCCTAACCCTAGCTGCAACCATAACCCTAACCCTAGCTGCAACCCTAACCCTAACCCTAGCTGTAACCATAACCCTAACCCTAACATTAGCTATAACCCTAACCCTAGCTGTAACACTAACCCTAACCGTAGCAGTAACCCTAACCCTAACCCTAGCTGCAAACCTAACCCTAACCCTAGCTGTGACCCTAACCCTAACTGTAACCCTAACCCTAACACTAACTGCAACCATAAACATAACCGTAGCTGTAACCCTAACCCTAGCTGTAACCATAACCCTAACCCTAACCCTAGCTGTAATGCTAACCCTAACCCTAGCTTTAATCCTAACCCTAGCTGTAATGCTAACCCTAACCCTAGCTTTAATCCTAACCCTAGCTGTAACCATAACCCTAACCCTAACATTAGCTATAACCCTAACCCTAGCTGTAACACTAACCCTAACCCTAGCTGTAACCATAACCCTAACCCTAGCTATAACCCTAACCCTAACCCTAGTTGCAACCCTAACCCTAACCCTAGCTGTAAACCTAACCCTAACCCTAACCCTAGCTGCAACCCTAACCCTAACCCTAGCTGTAATGTTAACCCTAACCCTAGCTGCAACCCTAACCCTAGCTGTAACCATAACCCTAACCCTAACATTAGCTATAACCCTAACACTAGCTGTAACACTAACCCTAACCCTAGCAGTAACCCTAACCCTAACCCTAGCTGCAACCCTAACCCTAACCCTAGCAGTAACCCTAACCCTAACCCTAACTATAACCCTAACCCTAATACTAACTGCAACCATAAACATAACCGTAGCTGTAACCCTAACCCTAGCTGTAACCATAATCCTAACCCTAGCTGTAACACTAACCCTAACCCTAACCCTAGCTGTAATGCTAACCCTAACCCTAGCTTTAACCCTAACCCTAGCTGTAACCATAACCCTAACCCTAACATTAGCTATAACCCTAAGCCTAGCTGTAACACTAACCCTAACCCTAGCTGTAACCATAACCCTAACCCTAGCTATAACACTAACCCTAACCCTAGCTGTAACCCTAACCTTAACCCTAAATATTACCCTAACCCTAACCCTAACCCTAGCTTTAACCCTAACCCTAGCTGTAACAATAACCCTATCCCTAACATTCGCTATAACCCTAACCCTAGCTGTAACCATAACCCTAACCCTAGCTATAACACTAACCCTAACCCTAACCCTAGCTGTAACCCTAACCTTAACCCTAAATATAACCCTAACCCTAACCCTAACCCTAGTTGCAAACCTAACCCTAACCCTAGCTGTAAACCTAACCCTAATCCTAGCTGTAACCCTAACGCTAGTTACAACCCTAACCCTAACCCTAGCTGTAACCCTAACCCTAGCACTAGCTGCAACCCTAACCCTAACCCTAGCTGTAACCCTAACCCTAACCCTAGCTGCAAACCTAACCCTAACCCTAAACCTAGGTGTAACCCTAACCCTAGCTGCGACCCTAACCCTAGCTGTAACCATAACCATAACCCTAGCTATAACCCTAACCCTAACCCTAGTTGCAACCCTAACCCTAACCCTAGCTGTAAACCTAACCCTAACCCTAACCCTAGCTGCAACCCTAACCCTAACCCTAGCTGTAATGCTAACCCTAACCCTAGCTGCAACCCTAACCCTAACCCTAGCTGTAACCATAACCCTAACCCTAACATTAGCTATAACCCTAACCCTAGCTGTAACACTAACCCTAACCCTAGCAGTAACCCTAACCCTAACCCTAGCTGCAAACCTAACCCTAACCCTAGCTGTGACCCTAACCCTAACTGTAACCCTAACCCTAACACTAACTGCAACCATAAACATAACCGTAGCTGTAACCCTAACCCTAGCTGTAACCATAACCCTAACCCTAACCCTAGCTTTAACCCTAACCCTAGCTGTAACCATAACCCTAACCCTAACATTAGCTATAACCCTAACCCTAGCTGTAACACTAACCCTAACCCTAGCTGTAACCATAACCCTAACCCTAGCTATAACCCTAACCCTAACCCTAGTTGCAACCCTAACCCTAACCCTAGCTGTAAACCTAACCCTAACCCTAACCCTAGCTGCAACCCTAACCCTAACCCTAACCCTAGCTGTAATGCTAACCCTAACCCTAGCTGCAACCCTAACCCTAACTCTAGTTGTAACCATAACCCTAACCCTAACATTAGCTATAACCCTAACCCTAGCTGTAACACTAACCCTAACCCTAGCAGTAACCCTAACCCTAACCCTAGCTGCAACCCTAACCCTAACCCTAGCAGTAACCCTAACCCTAACCCTAGCTGTGACCCTAACCCTAACTATAACCCTAACCCTAACACTAACTGCAACCATAAACATAACCGTAGCTGTAACCCTAACCCTAGCTGTAACATAACCCTAACCCTAGCTGTAACACTAACCCTAAACCTAGCTGTAATGCTAACCCTAACCCTAGCTTTAACCCTAACCCTAGCTGTAACCATAACCCTAACCCTAACATTAGCTATAACCCTAAGCCTAGCTGTAACACTAACCCTAACCCTAGCTGTAACCATAACCCTAACCCTAGCTATAACACTAACCCTAACCCTAACCCTAGCTGTAACCCTAACCTTAACTCTAAATATAACCCTAACCCTAACCCTAACCCTAGTTGCAACCCTAACCCTAACCCTAGCTGTAACGCTAACCCTAACCCTAGCTTTAACCCTAACCCTAGCTGTAACCATAACCCTAACCCTAGCTATAACACTAACCCTAACCCTAACCCTAGCTGTAACCCTAACCTTAACCCTAAATATAACCCTAACCCTAACCCTAGTTGCAACCCTAACCCTAACCCTAGCTGTAACCCTAACCCTAATCCTAGCTGTAACCCTAACCCTAGTTGCAACCCTAACCCTAACCCTAGCTGTAACCATAACCCTAGCACTAGCTGCAACCCTAACCCTAACCCTAGCTGTAACCCTAACCCTAACCCTAGCTGCAAACCTAACCCTAACCCCAAACCTAGGTGTAACCCTAACCCTAGCTGCGACCCTAACCCTAACTGTAACCATAACCCTAACCCTAGCTGTAACCCTAACCTTAACCCTAACCCTAGTTGCAACCCTAACCCTAACCATAACCCAGCTGTAACCCTAACCCTAGATTTAACCCTAACCCCAGCCTAAGCTGCAACCCTAACCCTAACCCTAGCTGTAACCCTAACCCTATCCCTTACCCTTGCTGTAACCCTAACCCTAACCCTAGCTAGAACCCTAACCCTAGCCCAAGCTGCAACCCTAACCCTAACCCTAGCTGTAACCCTAACCCTAACTCTAACCCTACCTGTAACCCTAACCCTACCCCTAGCTGTAACCCTAACCCTAACCCTAGCTGTAACCCTAACCCTAACCCTAGCTGTAATGCTAACCCTAACCCTAGCTTTAACCCTAACCCTAGCTGTAACCATAACCCTAGTTGCAACCCTAACCCTAACCCTAGCTGTAAACCTAACCCTAACCCTAACCCTAGCTGCAACCCTAACCCTAACCCTAGCTGTAATGCTAACCCTAACCCTAGCTGCAACCCTAACCCTAACCCTAGTTGTAACCATAACCCTAACCCTAACATTAGCTATAACCCTAACCCTAGCTGTAACACTAACCCTAACCCTAGCAGTAACCCTAACCCTAACCCTAGCTGCAACCCTAACCCTAACCCTAGCAGTAACCCTAACCCTAACCCTAGCTGTGACCCTAACCCTAACTATAACCCTAACCCTAATACTAACTGCAACCATAAACATAACCGTAGCTGTAACCCTAACCCTAGCTGTAACCATAATCCTAACCCTAGCTGTAACACTAACCCTAACCCTAACCCTAGCTGTAATGCTAACCCTAACCCTAGCTTTAACCCTAACCCTAGCTGTAACCATAACCCTAACCCTAACATTAGCTATAACCCTAAGCCTAGCTGTAACACTAACCCTAACCCTAGCTGTAACCATAACCCTAACCCTAGCTATAACACTAACCCTAACCCTAGCTGTAACCCTAACCTTAACCCTAAATATTACCCTAACCCTAACCCTAACCCTAGCTTTAACCCTAACCCTAGCTGTAACAATAACCCTATCCCTAATATTCGCTATAACCCTAACCCTAGCTGTAACCATAACCCTAACCCTAGCTATAACACTAACCCTAACCCTAACCCTAGCTGTAACCCTAACCTTAACCCTAAATATAACCCTAACCCTAACCCTAACCCTAGTTGCAAACCTAACCCTAACCCTAGCTGTAAACCTAACCCTAATCCTAGCTGTAACCCTAACCCTAGTTACAACCCTAACCCTAACCCTAGCTGTAACCCTAACCCTAGCACTAGCTGCAACCCTAACCCTAACCCTAGCTGTAACCCTAACCCTAACCCTAGCTGCAAACCTAACCCTAACCCTAAACCTAGGTGTAACCCTAACCCTAGCTGCGACCCTAACCCTAACTGTAACCATAACCCTAACCCTAGCTGTAACCCTAACCTTAACCCTAACCCTAGTTGCAACCCTAACCCTAACCATAACCCAGCTGTAACCCTAACCCTAGCTTTAACCCCAACCCCAGCCCAAGCTGCAACCCTAACCCTAACCCTAGCTGTAACCCTAACCTTAACCCTAGCTGCAACCCTAACCCTAACCCTAACCATAGCTGTAACTGTAACCCTAATCCTAGCTGTGACCCTAAACTTAACCCTAACTGTAACCCTAACCCTACCCCTAGCTGTAACCCTAACCCTAACTCTAGCTGCAACCCTAACCCTAACCCTAGCTAGAACCCTAACCCTAGCCCAAGCTGCAACCCTAACCCTAACCCTAGCTGTAACCCTAACCCTAACTCTAACCCTACCTGTAACCCTAACCCTACCCCTAGCTGTAACCCTAACCCTAACCCTAGCTGTAACCCTAACTAACCCTAGCTGTAACCCAAACCCTAACCCTAACCCTAGCTGTAACCCTAACCCTAATCCTAGCTGTAACCCTAACCCTAGTTACAACCCTAACCCTAACCCTAGCTGTAACCCTAACCCTAGCACTAGCTGCAACCCTAACCCTAACCCTAGCTGTAACCCTAACCCTAACCCTAGCTGCAAACCTAACCCTAACCCTAAACCTAGGTGTAACCCTAACCCTAGCTGCGACCCTAACCCTAACTGTAACCATAACCCTAACCCTAGCTGTAACCCTAACCTTAACCCTAACCCTAGTTGCAACCCTAACCCTAACCATAACCCAGCTGTAACCCTAACCCTAGCTTTAACCCCAACCCCAGCCCAAGCTGCAACCCTAACCCTAACCCTAGCTGTAACCCTAACCCTAACCCTAGCTGCAACCCTAACCCTAACCCTAACCATAGCTGTAACTGTAACCCTAATCCTAGCTGTGACCCTAAACTTAACCCTAACTGTAACCCTAACCCTACCCCTAGCTGTAACCCTAACCCTAACTCTAGCTGCAACCCTAACCCTAACCCTAGCTAGAACCCTAACCCTAGCCCAAGCTGCAACCCTAACCCTAACCCTAGCTGTAACCCTAACCCTAACTCTAACCCTACCTGTAACCCTAACCCTATCCCTAGCTGTAACCCTAACCCTAACCCTAGCTGTAACCCTAACTAACCCTAGCTGTAACCCAAACCCTAACCCTAACCCTAGCTGTAACCCTAACCCTACCCCTAGCTGCAACCCTAACCCTAACCCTAGCTGTAACACTAACCCTAACCCTAGTTGTAACCCTAACCCTAACCCTAACCCTAGCTGCAAACCTAACCCTAACCCTAGCTGTAACCCTAACCCTAACCCTAACCCTAGCTGTAACCATAACCCTAACCCTAGCTGTAACCCTAACCCTAGCTGTTACCCTAACCCTAACCCTAGCTGTAACTGTAACCCTAACCCTAGCTGTAACCCTAACCCTAACCCTAGCTGTAACCCTAACCCTAACCCTAGCTGTAACTGTAACCCTAACCCTAGCTGTAACCCTAACCCTAACCCTAACTGTGACCCTAACCCTAACCCTAACTGTAACAGTAACCCTAACCGTAGCTGTAACCCTAATCCTAGCTGTAACCATAACCCTAACCCTAGTTGTAACCCTAACCCTAACCCTAGGTGTAACCCTAACCCTAACCCTACCTGTAACCCTAACTAAACTAGAATTTCGAAGATTTTAATTCTGTTATATTACAGAATTGCCAAATACATGGTGTAACTTTGTTGAAGGACCTTTAGCGCTTATGTTTGGATACAATGTTATCAAACAGAGATGTACTCGCTTGCTTGCCTACACTATTTGGCTTAAATGGATTAATAAAGTTTAATTTTTCAAGTGAGATCTCCATAGCAACCACCTAGCAAAACCCTAGCAACCACCTAGAAGACCCTATCAACCGCCTAGAACTCCATAGCAACCACCTAGCAACACCCTAGCAACCGCCTAGAGCTCCATAGCAACCAACTAGCAACACCCTAGCAACTACTGAGAACATGCTAGCAACTGCCTTGAACTCCATAGCAACCACCTTGCAACACCCTGGCAATCACCTAGAAAACCCTAACAGCCACTTAGAACACCATAGGAACTACCTAGCAACACTCTAGAAACCGCCTAGAACACACTAGAAATAGGGCTGGGCATATGCTTTAAAAATAATCTCTATATTTTTGGGCCTTGTGGTGATATACAACATATATCTCGATATTTTAACGTCCTCACTTAAACAGCTTCACTAAGAAATGGGCAATTTGGCATTTACTTGGTATCATATCATGATATTTTTCATAAAAAGGATGATAATAAAATAATTCAACAATAACACCTCAAAGGGAACAGCATTGGAATGGAGGGAAACGACAGGCTTAGGCTAATGCGGCACATTAAGGAAGAAATCAGAGAAATTTTTTCTTTTTCCATATTCAAATTTGATGTTTTTGGATATCCTCCCTTGCCGAATCTGGATAGGACAGACCGCTGCTAGCGAATACAGCCTTGACAGAACCAGGCGTTGGCTAAATGGGGTCATGTTTGGCTGAAAAGACACTGTTCACTCTGTTCAGCACGAAGTCGACTTTGCATTGGCGGCAACCACACTTCACAATTCCCGCAGGAATTGTCTAGTTATCATTATTATTATAAACAGGCCCGGGAGATCTGAAAGGTCCATCTCCCCCTAGAGGGCAATCTGGACATTGCAAGCGATGCCTCAACAAAAGCCTAGCAGATGCAGGAAGCTGCAGGGAACCTGCAGAGCAGACAGGCTAAATAAAAAATGTAGTCATCAGGCATGACACCTACTATTAAACATAAAATGTTTAATTGATCTTAGCATATTTTTACAAAACCACTGCGCGTGCAAATATGTCAAAACATGTCCGTTGATTTTCCGGATAGAATTGCTTTTTTTTTCCCTTTAAACTGTAATCTTCATTCATCCATTTCATTATGATGAACAGATACAATTTGGAAGTAATTACTGTAAACACTACTGTCAAATAGACACACCTGTGGAAGATTCTTCGCCTTTTTTATCCCACATGAGCATACTGCGACACCAACTGAATATAAAAAAGGCTCCTCCTCCTCCACGTCACTGTCATCAATATGTGACTCCTCTGTTGCCATGGATGCTGTGAACAGTGATTAGCACCTCATCTGAAACAGGGGTAGCAGTGATGGGAAAAATTATAGATGATAAAAAAAAGTTACTGTTGGAAGAATCAAACCCAATAATTTTGTGAGTGCGTAGAATGAAGAATAGATATTCAGACTACACTTTATAGACAATGCTGGTGATATTTTAATGACTAAATGAATAGAACCCACCACCGCCTCCCCCTCCACCCCCATCCCACAGAATACAGTACAAATCTGTCTGACAGAAGAGAATTGAAAAAAATAAAACATTTTTATGTGATGTTACGAATCTAACAAGCTAGTCCTGCCTTAAAGTGAATTGTACTCTAATAACAGCAAACAGTTTGGCTGTTGCATTGGTTATAACACTATAAATCAACTTTTTTTATAGTTAGAAAATATTCTTCATAGCTTGAAAGGGAAAAAACCTTGGCACCAATTTGGGGTGTAGAGAAACCCTCTTTTTGCAGATGCAGTACACAAAAGCTTCACAAGGGGGTAGAGTTACATTAGCAACAATCACAATTCACTCACTGGCATAAATTACCTGCGAGGTCACTAGACAAACCATTGTGCTGATGAAAGGTGAGGTTCAGGGCTATGGTTGGGATTTCCATGCTAACTCAATGCTAAGCTGGTCCTCAGTGAATTCAATGGTAGAGATGGCTCGTGTCACTCAAGCCTGCAGTTAGTGAAACTAGCAGTGGACTTCATTTCCCATCAGGCACCCTGGCTGTCTGTCCGGTTATGACTTTTTTCAAAACAAACAAAAAACAAAGCAAAACAAACAGTGCCCTGCTAGAATCCTAAAAAAAAATACTTTTTTAAAAAACAAAAACAGAAATCTGTCCTTGTTTTTCTTGCAATGCATTGTTACAATGCCACATATTCTCTCGGCACTTGAGGACACTGGGGTTATATACTGTGATGTGCAGAAGCATGAGCGAAGCAAAGCATGAGACTGAAGCAAAGGGGCTGCATTTCCAGCAAATATTTCCTAAAGTAGGGAAGATTATTAATTGTTTTCTCTGAACAGGAAAATCTATGCATTTCCTTGTACCACTGGGGTCTGGGGAGATATATATATATATATATACACACACACACAATGCTGATAATAGAATGCTGGGATCCTTGAATGACAAGATAAGGGCCTTTGAAAAGGGCTATCTGCTCCTACAGATCTAATGCACGGCGGTACACAAGGGCCTGCTCATTCCAGGCCATTACTCTGAACATAATTTCCCTGAACGGCCTATCAGACGCAGAGCCGTGCCGTAACGAGCGGGAGGAAGCCGCCGTGCTACTGCCGGGACCTCAACCGCGATCACCAGCGATGATTATTAACCGAATTTGACCATACAGGCACGCCTTCGGCCAATTCAACTATCAACCAGGCTGGAGCTCAATCAACGAGGGGGGGTCCAAGAGGTTTTTCTGTTCTCCTCAACCCTCCCTGCACTTTCAAATGCCACAGATCTCCCACTGTTCAGTTTGGCAGAAGTCCTTTAGGAGATGGCGAATCAATTGGTTTACCGTAGGGAAGGCAGCAATTTCAATATCAAAATTTACGACATTTTAATACGTCAGCAAACATGCTTCGCTGTGGCATTTATGAAAACTTCATTTCTACGTCTAAGTAGCATCATTGGTGGAAAGAGCATCAGAAAATCCAAATGCCAAAACAACAGAAAGGGATCTACTGGATCCATGTCTTGGCTTGGAATGGAGGGCATGTGTTGAGCTGGCTGCTTGGATGGGGGTGGGGGGTGGGGGGGTAGGGGGGGTGGTGGGAGGGTTGGAATTCCTGGGATGGTTTTACACAGCGAGTTATAGAGCTCCTGGAAATCCACTCCTATTCCAAGAGACATCAATCTGCCCAGGCATCACCTGGAGCTCACAACAGGCAAATCTGTCACTCCAGAGGAACTAAGCAAAGGACAAAAGAAGGAAAAAAAGAGGGGGAAAAATGAAAACAGGATGAGTACATGGAACAGCAAAGAACAGAAAATTCATTTTAACAAGATTCCATCAGCAAGCAAGTCATCCATCTTTTCTTCTCCACTGATAAAAATGCAAATGCACCCAGGCTCACTTGATACACTTTGCATGAGGACGAAGCAATCACCTTCACATTAGCAGTTTGGGAAAAGAACATTTCGCTCGGTGCTCGTCCTGAATATGAAGACCGCGATAATTATCACCATGGGTACCAGGAACACGGCTAAGTCCATGCATAGATATGCCTCAAAAATCTGACATCACCACTTCGGAGGCAAGTCATATTTTTTGCCCCCTTGTTGGTTTTGTTGAACAAGAAAAACAAGAAAACGAGGAGACAGGATAATCATATTTTTTATTAAAGGTTCTTTTAATAAAAGACTTCTTCTATACATGCAAACTCCAAAGGGAGAGAGAGAGATTTTTTTGAGCTCTCCCCATTACAGTCGAATAACTAAATATACACACTGACACCGTTTTACAGGCTTGAAGGATGCAATACAATTTGCACACTTGTATGTTATGACAACTTAATCGAACGCTTGAATACAAAATAAGTCCTAATATGGAGAGCAATGTCTATATCAGGCATAATATTGTGGCTGATTAGAGTAATATACCTGTCATGCAGTATCACTGCATTCAGTGGAAAACACAGAAGCCGGGATAAAGGCATTCCAAATAGGCATCTTTTCTTTCCACTGATACTGTTATACAATGCTCTGTCTGTAGTAGCTCACTCTATGAATCATACATCTAGCACATAATCAGGTAGATCTCTTAATAATGCAAACAAGTATTTGCTTTTAATTATTAGCATGAACTAATTGCTTTGATATAAACTGAACATGATACATTTCTGCTATTTGTAATCCCAGTATTCCACACCAAAACTAACTAAATTAAGATGACTACCTAATTTATAAAGGACATTTTTATATTTACTTTTCAGTAATTTCATGTTTTCTGATTTTCTATCTTTCTCTCCATTTAAGCTTTCAAATGTACACATCTAAATCAACAACAACGGTAACACTGGGCATCAAATTAATAAAAAAAAGCACCAGGCTTTTTCCTCACTCCCTCTTTAATGAAACAGAGCGCTCATATATTTAAAACTCATACACGTAATGTGCAAGGCACCGTTCGCACTTTGGCCAGTGGAATGTCGTCTTAAAATTGTTGTTTATATGAAGAAGCCATGTTGTGAACAATAATGTAGACGCACCTTTAAATGCAGATACCAGAGGAGGAAAGCAGTGCTGTGAATAATGTGATTGGATGCAGCTGACAATGTGTCCCGCATCCTCGACGTGCTCAAAATAATATCACGTGATAGCGGGCTAAATTTGTGCTAATTAAAAATGAATGGCCTAAATGGAAAACGCTTTGATAAAAAGGCTGCTTATTGTTAGGGCCAAAGACTGAATGTATAAATGCTTCTTTTTTGGTGGTATACCACATTCATTCATGTCATTTTTCTTTTTAAAGATTTTTCAAAACAAAAAAAAAAAACAAAAAAAAACAAACGAGTGGCCTATTTACAACGCATTTACATTAAACATATCACCCACATATAAATAAAATCCGCTTTCGTACTCTACGACAACACCTCGGTTCTACCTTCAAATCCCCATTCAAAAACACACAGACAAAAATACTCCTTCAATGCAATGAAGCTCTATGTCCTATAAGGCCTTAAGAACGTCTGGACGACATGGAAGCTCGTCTTCCCGATAAGCGATGAAGAAAAGGTTGTGGAAATCCCAGGAGAGACGCTGGTGCTCCATGGCAACCCCTGGAGCCCCCCCCCCCCCCCGTTTCAGGGTGGGTGTGGTTCTACCTGGTCAGCTGACCAACCACTTTGAGGAGGGTTTTGTTCTCTTGTTTAAGCTGCTCATTCTCGTCCTCAATGTCATCAAGGTCCTGGAAAAAGAGTAAAAAAAATGTTTTTAAAAACGGCGCATTTTAGTACGATCTCATCAATGCCAAAAAAAAAAAAATCCTTAATCAGCTTCACCAATTCACAATATAAATATTAATATTGCTCATTTGTACAGCAGGATAATTTTTTTTTTAAACGAGTTCTGGTTAGGTTCCTTGTACCGTGCAACAGAAGTGACATTCACATCAGATTAAAATGCACAACCATCTACAATCTATTTTCCTAACCACTCATCCTGTTCTGGGATAAAATTTGGGATACACTGTGCTTCAGTTGCAACTGAACACCCATGGCTGTCAACTGTAAGAAAGAATGAATACATTTCAGCGAAAATCCTGGCCTAACATCAGAAAGCATACGAAAATGCATCAGGCTAATACCCAGGTCAACTGCATAGAGAATTCATAAATTTATCAGGACGATGTTCTGATCCGCTTTAGAAAAGCAGGTATAAATAGATCAGGTCAATATCCAGGTCTACGGTAAGAAAGTATGTGTAAAACCATCAAGCCAATTCCTTTGGCAGTTTCCCTGACCTTCCCTGCAGAATTTGACAGTGAATGGTGCGCAAATTAAACAAGTACGAGTCATGTTTTCAACAGAGAGAAGATTGGGTCTCAGTTTGTCTCCTTTTTGAGCTGAAAGTCTTAGGGTCTGAGGGGCCTCAGTGATGCACCCCATAGTCCAGAATAGAATCTGACCATCGAATCAGAGTACGAATCAGAGAATCAAATCCAGAATCGAATCTTGTTGGTGTCAACTGTGACCGAGTCCTGCGGTTTGAGGTTTATCCTCTTCAGAGGAGGCATGTGCTAATCTACAATCTATCAAATTACCGGAGGGTGTCACAGAAATGGCAAGCAGACTTTCAAAAACCAGGAAAAAAAATGCAAAACAGGAGATAAAATGATAACATTAGACAATGCCTGCTGGAAGCACAGTAAGGACTGTGGTAATTAGTTCTCTAAAGAGAGAGAAAATTGACTTACTATTATGCTTTTAATTTAAAAAAAAATTTTTTCTCAAAAATGAAAGTCAGTCACGATAATGGAGACTAGCACGGCTGCTTGTCATCCTGACAATGGACAATTTATAAGCGCAAAACAATGAGCAGGAAGCAGAGCTAAACTCCCGGGCCTGGCCGTCAGTGGGTCAGGCCGCCCGCGCGACGGGCAAATTGAACATTAACGACTTCAATTAAGCGCAAATGAGGAACTCCTCTGCCCACCGGGGGCTCGTCACGGGGCGCTAATAAAAAAATACGACACTCCTCATTTTCAGAGCCGTCCGTCAGCGACGGGGAGGCAGGCAGGCAGGGCTGGACTATCGGGCCCCACGGCCGCATGGACGCACGAGCAGAGACAACACGGAAAACAAATATGGCTGCTGGAGGAGCAGCAATGGTAGCAGTTAGCACAGTATCGACCATGAATCTGTATAAGGGGACAATGTCAACACAGGACGGTGTGGACAATGAAACAGTTTTAACAAGGGGACAATGTCCACACTGGACAGTGTGGACCGTGAAACTATTTGTCTAAGAGGACAACGTCAATAGTGGGCAGTGCAGACAATGAAACAGTTGGTATAAGGGGACACTGCCAACAGTGGGCAGTGAGGACAAAGAGAAGACCGTAGATAAGAGGAATAGTGTGGCTAACAGGGCTGTGTGGAGCGATGCATCTTCTCATCATGAACAGGACCGAACAGAAGAGAAAGTGTGAGAGTGAGAGAAACAGGCCGTTCATTATCAGGCACAAGACTGCCGGCTGAGAGAGTGGCACTGCTGCTGTGGCCTGTGGCAACCTAGTTTCAGCTGACCATAACAGCTAAATGCAAAAAAAACAATAATGCCCTCACAGAACACAACAACTGAATGTTAATCAAAGTGGTATCTGCTACACTAAGGGCTCATGCCTGGGCTAGTAGAAGTCTGGTGTACTGTATGTGTTGGGTTTTATTCCAACCAATTAGCCTTGCTGAATTTACAGGAAATGGCTACGCACACCAATGCTGGTTTACCCCTATGAGAATGCACAGCAAAACATTTTCTCTGACATGCATTCTTCAGGAATGGTCCACCATTTTACCAAAAAAAATAAATAAATAAAATGCCTGAGATAAGCAAATAAGAACAGAAGTCGGTGTGAAATCACAGAACAAATTAGGCTCCCGTGAAACCACACAAACCTGTACTAGACAAATGAATATTTAATGGAAATAGGTGGAAATGCAAACGTTTTTTTTATGAAGACTCTGTGCACATTTCTAAAGGGAGCGTTCAGCTGTATAGCAAAGCCAGCCATAAAATAGAATACAGTCAATACAGTAGATTTAACAGCAGTACAGTCGCTGCTCTCTCAATTTACTACTCGATATACACCAGTCGGTCATCCAAATGGAGTCCAGAGAGAGCTGTTCCTGAAGTCAGATACTTGCTGGAAGCAAAGCACAGGCTCACAGCCTCCTCTGCAACATAAACGTCAGTATAGTGAAAAGCCGAATCAATTCACACAGGGCCACAGGGCCAGGCTGGATGTATGGTTATTATCTGTTCTATCCCATCATGCCCCAAAGAAACGTCTGTGTGAGGCGGCGCTGTCGATCTCTATCACTCAGTGGCCTTTCCCACAGGCACGGATCGCTCGGTCATGTGACTCCCCGCCTTCCACAATGATAAACGGATTATCTGTGTCATACTGTGTGTTCACTGAAACTCCTGCTTTACACTCACTTCCTCTCTATAACCCACAGACCTATTAGGATCTAACTTTCTCTCTCACACACACACACACACACACACACACACACACACACGGACACAGACACAGACACAGACACACACACATACACACAGACACACTCAGGCACGCACACATGCATGCAGACATGCAGACACACACACACATTAAAATATCTGATCAATTTATCTATTATATATATTGGGTATTGAAATATTATTACAATATTATATCTATGCTGTAACAATGATTATGTTCATTTCTGTACATGAGTAATTGCCTGACCTGGCATGTGTTAAATAGGGACACAGGGAAGTGTTAAAGGAACAGGGTTTAGAATGTAATATTGAGTTTTACTTGGAATCAGTTTCCAGCTGGGATCGACATTTTTCACCACATGAAAGACTTTGCTGCACCCCACCCCCTCCCCTCCTCCCACCCCCTTCAGCTCAGTGCTAAAAACGGCAAAAACAAACATGTTTCAGCCACTATCTCCTTTAAACATCAGCTGACCCAGATGGCGTGAGCGTGCCAGAGTTCATAGGCCAGCCTCGGAGCGAGGAGCTGCCAGATCAGCCTCCTGCATTTTGCGCTCACAGAGACTCCCGAAATTCCCTGACCCCTATCAAAATGGCCGAGATGAGCAGCTTCCTGTGTGTGGATTCGACAAGGGAGGAGAAACAGAAAAATAGGCCGAGGACACGGCGTTGGGATTTCCCTTCAATCTCTACACATCACAGGAGAGCGTGATGGATCCACAGGACGCAAGCTAGCGCCAATCAAAAAACGGTTTCTGCCGCCGTTTTACAAAGGCGGTTCGGTCTGAACGTCGTACCGTAGCGGAAAAGAACCGGAACGTTGTCTCGGTTCCCATGGCGACGGCGGGCCTGAGACCCGGGGAATAGTCCGGGGAGGTGGGGGGGGGGGCGCGGTGTACAGGCTCTGTGTAAAGATTATGAGCTCTCCGGAGCAATGGCGATGGCGCTATGACTATTGAAAGGACTTCAACGGAATTACAGTGGATTCGCCCGCGAGCTTGGGGGCCCGTTTACCGAAAGCAATAAAACTGACGCTGAAGTTCCCTTTTATTTTTCGGGTCATCCCGGGAACAGTGCACTTCATCTGGCCAATAAGAGCACAGAGCAGATGGAGGTTAGCCTCAGAGGTACCCCTGGCAGAAGGGCAGAAGCGTGTTTAAAGCTCGTAAGGTAACTCTACTCTGAGAGAGGCAGGTACGGTGCCGTGTAATATAACTCAGCTGAAGACAAACGCTCAGGACCTTCGGGTCGGCTCCCAGATGGAGCGAAAAAAGCTGCCGGGTGGTTGGCACGGTCAGAGAAGTCATGAACTTCCCCGAAACCCAGGATAAAACTATCCTCTAAGCTGCCGGTATTGAGCCCTGTTCACAGAGAGCCTCAGGGTGTGCCTGCCTTTACAGTTACTCAGCCCTATACTAACCAATTAAAACAGTCGATTATGCGGTTAACCCACCTTACCCGGTTTGTAATTGGTCAAGTTTCTTGTCTTTTTTTAATGCTTTTTTATGTGCAACCAAACACTTTTTAAGTGTTTTATTTTCTCACGGAAATACTGCATATGACCTCTGATAATGACCTCCTCATAAGCTCATCAAAATCCAAAGGGCATTTTAAAATAACAGGATTTTTAGAAACCATAACAAAATGAGGGTTGAAAAAAGGAGCAGGGGACAGGCTTGAGCCACTAATGTGTCGCGTGGCACTGAAGCATAGTGTTACTCAATCAAACTGTTCAGCCCCGCAGAGGAGGTCATTAGTTTAGCTAGCCAACAGCAGGCCACCTGGCACCATGACATTTGGCTCGGCTGCAATCGCTTCTACCTGAGGTTCTGGACCGACTCGCATCAACCTGGAATTTCAAAAGGGCATTTGGGAATAATGAGACTGTGTACAGGCCCAAGAAAATATGTGAAATATGAAAGCCATTTGAGAGAAGAGGAATGCTGATGATTAAAAAAGGCTTTGTGAGCTGACATGTCTAAAATGTGCATGCCAGCGATTCTTCCGCAGATCACATTAGGTCAGTTTTCAGAGCACACACTCATTAGCAGAGAGCGGACGAAAGAATTTAATAATCTAAATAAAGAAATTAAGTTTTTTTAAAGTATAAAATAGAACACATGGAAATAAAGCAGGCTTTAAGCTTGAGCTGCGGTTCTGATTTCTTCACAAAGACTAAATATACAAAAGGCTGCTTCTGCTTCTTCCAGGAATCCTTTTTTTCCCCCACTGTGGGTGTCTTTTCTGAGTTTTTCCTCTCTCGCCCATATGGAAACACTCAAAAGCAATCACCAAAAATAGGAACTAATTCCTCCTTTTCAGGTGGTGAACAGTTGCAGTTTGAGAAATGCGGCCATTTTGATTCAGGGGAGGTTGAAAAGGTCTTGCCCCACTGACAAAATGTCAACCTGCGGTTGCGTTAAATATGACCGTTTTAAACCACAGAAGATCTCAGAGCACGACGACGCCAGGTTCTGCAGCACATACCGCAGGATACTGCGGCTGCCGTGGCTACGGTAGCCGTAGAATTTGACGCTTAGCGCTGTTAAGTAGGAAACGAGGCTGGATATTTCCCCAAGACAGAATCTGATGATCATCTGAACCCAAAACATTCAACTGGAAAGGACGGACACTTCTGCTCCAAGGGGAAGGCGGACACTTCTGCGGCAGGCGGCCACATTCACAGCTGTTATTTTCAGCGGGGAAAGGTATTTTACAGAAGCTGTCGCAGGGCGCTGGGAGGTGAGGAAGAAGAAGAGCGGTGCTTTTGACCTCCACAGCTCTGCTGGAACAACCGTTTTTTTAAAAGACAGCTGCAGTTTACAAATGAACTGAACCTTGACCAAACCTGCTCTGCAATTTAGTTCCGTTTTGGAAAATGTATGCTAAATCAGGTTTCAAAATAACTCTCCAGCCTACTCCATATGCATGCAATCAGAATATCATGCAATCAAATGCCAGTGTGGCAGTCAAGTTTGCAAGAAGAACGCTCTGCAGAATTTCCAAGAAATTATGCTTTAAGTAACGGTGTGGTGGGAAGAGAGACTGTCGAAATGGAGTCGCAGAGGTTGCGGGGACTCAATATCACAGGAAATCTAGAGGAAAAACATACCTGTATTCTGTCTAAATCAGTTAGTTTCCAACCCTGGTGCATGTGGTAGTGCTGGTGCATGTGGTCACGCTAGTGCATGAGGTCATGCCAAACTCACTCTGTTCAGTAAGTCGATCTCCTCCTTCAGTTTGAGGATGAGCTCGTCTTTGTCCTGGTGGGCCTTCAGTAGCCGAGAGAATTCCTGCCTCTCTCTGGCGAGCTCCTGCAGACAGACAGAGCCCCGTGAAGTCAAACCTGACTCAGAAAAAGATCTTCAGTGGAGCAGCACATGGAAGGACTAGCTGTTATTATCTATAATCATACAGCTATTATTCTCCCCCTGTTTGAGTAGCTGGGTGCCTGTATGTTGTCCCTGGTTACAAAATGAATATACTGCAGACACTATTGAACCTTTTCATTTTTGTTTATGCAAACTGTGCTAAATTTGACACACGCATCCATCTGCAACATGAAACCTCTCCTGGCTAGCATATCATTTAGAATCAAACTGTGGCGTTTAATTTGCTTGTGGGTTGTGCTGGGTTGCAGTTGGACTGAGTTGTAACTCACAATAAAGCAGCGAGTTCAGACCATTGCCTCACGTAATGTGACATTAGAGAACGCGCTACAAGGCTGCTAAAGCAGTGGTCCATGCAATGGTGCCAACGGTTTTAGCCTGAAGATCCTGCAATAAACCCAACATTGAGATCCAGCAAAACCCAACATGGATATCCTGCAATGAGCCAGCACGCTCGCTGTGCCGTACCTTCTCCAGATCCTCCAGCTTCCTCTCCAGCCCGCCAGTGGAGCCAGCCTCTCTTCCGTGCCGACCGTAACCAGGGCGATGCCGGCCGCCGCCACCGCCTGCCTCCTCTTCAGCACCCGGGCCTGGCGGGCTGTGCAGGGGCGAGCAGAGACACCACACGTTCACAGCCCTGCTTATTAAACCCCCCCCACCTTTATATTAAACATGCATATTTTTATACATTCTGGTTTCCCCACGCAGAAATTACAGCACGATTCTAGCAGTGATTGCATCCAAAGGATATGCGACAAAAAGTGCTAAACAGGACTACTTCCATTTACAATGCCATTAATATGCTTGAAACATTATAGTGCCCTGAAATGCGGGGGTGGGGGGGGGGGTGTCTATAAAAAGTGCTGCAATTTCCACACGGTGAAACCAAAGTGTATAAATAAAATAATAATAGCCCTAAAAATAAAATAATAATAGCCTTAAAAAAAAAGCCGAGAATGTGAACTTTAAAAAAAGCAGAGAATGTGCATTTTAGCCACATGTGAATCGTTTGATTACAAGTCTAAAATTGTGGAGTACAGGGCCATATATATATATATATATATATATATATATATATATATATGGCTCTGTACTCCACAAATATATATAGTCATACCGTTTATCACAAGGTAACATTACCCCTTGGTATAGATCCTTACGGAATATCCCTCAATATCCAGTTTCTGAACAAAGGGCAAAGCTATAAAAACGGTTCCCTTCCCAAGCTTTCAAAAAAGCTTAATGCTTTTTTCACTCATGAATATAGGAATAAAGTCTCAATGTTCAGCTTGCGGGGATATAAACCTTATCTCACTCCTGGGCAGAGCGCTCGGGTTAGTTTGGGCAAATTATTCAGGTGGAATACATTTGCTGGTGGCTTTATTTCCTATTCAAGGTTACCACTAAAGAAGACCTGCAAATGTATTTTACATATCTGTGGTATTTTATATTACAGAATTAAAATTGACACGTGAGCAGGTTTTATTCATGATGGGACCTTCAGTATTGGTACAGTACTTAATTGTTAGAAAATTATGTTTACACATTTCACACACAGTCTTTAAAACATGAACTACTTAGCAACCACAAGGGCATATGTGTATTAGAAACTATGACGATAAATATATGGTATTCAATTTGAATGGTTTTACGTATGAGCTACATAACTCATTCATACCAGCAACCAAGCCAAGTCTGTTCAAGCTCATCCACACCTGTCTTCAGCTATTTGTTGAATGAAAGCCATAGGTTTGTATTGACAGCTAACCACGATAATGCTGCCTTTAATGCCTAATGCCAGGCGTATGCACTGTATGTGTGACAATGCTTCACAAAACTAGGTCACAGAGAACAGCTGTCATCCAACAGTCACTTCCTGAATATGTGGTGGCCTAAAACTCGCTATGCCCATATATGGTCGTAGACATGGCATGTTGATCTCACTTTCTGCAATGAGACCTGACATAACATACCTGATGCCTCTTTGTGACCACTGACATAAGCATTTATGGATGCTTAAGTATGCTTTATAAAGGTGTTGTGTATTGCTTATGAGAATTTAGAAATGTAACTAAACTTAAACCTTAAACTTAAAACCATTAAAATAAAATTAACCTATGCAGACAGGCAATAACAGCTACATATACCATAATAATCATGAAACGGTGATCAAATTAACCCTAAATAGTCTTTAATTAGTGATAAAAATACACTACTGTCAGAATAACAGTAAAAATACCAAGTGAATGAGTAGGCGTGCAAACAGTGAACAGAATACCCACAGTGCATTAAAATCTTATTGCCCAAGCCCCGTCAGTCTTTGAGGAAAAAAAAAGTGAGAAGTGAACTTAATCCTCTGCTTCCATCACAGTAATTATTCTTTTATGTGCCTTTCCACCAACGGGCGGCTCAATCTATTCCGCTGAGAGAGAAAGAAAGAAAGAAAGAAATTTGCGCACTCTTTTTTAAAAAATAAATTACAGCTTTCTTTCCTTTTCAGGTCTGCGCTGGTCTGCAAGCAGAGAGCCAGCGTGGAAACCTTCCCAACTGCAACCCAATTACGTTCTCTCACCTATCCCAGAAAGACACGTAATTAGTAGCACACTTGTTCTGGTGGTATAAATAGGCATCTGAAATTAAGGCATCGCAGACACAGTTAAAAAATGTTCCCCTTTTACTCTGAGCACTTCAGGTTTTTAAAAAAATTTTTATTTTTTTTTGTACGCCCGTTTCCCAGATTGCGTTCGTCACGTCTCTGCCGCCTTGGAAACGTTTGACGTTTTTCCATTCGCACGTTTGAGCTCATCAGCCCCCCCCCCGACACCCCCCCCCCCCCCCGACCCCCCCCCCCCCCCACATTCAGGAGGCTTTCGAAAGGCAGGAAGACGTTTAAATGCACTTCAATAAGCTTTATCCTGGGGCGCGCTGCACTCTTTCAGAGGAGGTTTGCAGAACCCCATGCCCCCACCACGCCCCCCTTTTGTTCACGGTGTACTGCTGATAACTTCCCGTAGCCAAGGACTGACCCTGGAACAGTTTTAGAATGGCACACACACACATTGGCTTTTATACACATTTAAATTCATAAAGGGGATAAAGAAAGTTAACTACGTGAGGTTCTTAGCTTGCCAGCCCATGTAGAGGCAGAAAATCTGGGCATTTTCAGGACTAGGCCTGATACGGTGTTAGATACTATCTAACCTATAGGTAATCAGAGCACTAGGTACAATTTAGTCAGGAAAATGGCGAGCATTGTTGGGCCGAATGGCCTGCTCTCTTCATTATGTTATGTTATACACACATTACACTATAATGAGAAAGACAAAAGCCGTGTTCTCGAGAGATCTATGAGTGACACAGCACAGGAGAACGCACCTGCTCCTCAAGACACGTTGAGCCCGAATACTGGCAATACTCTATGATATCATACAATTATTATGTAGGGTCACAGAAAAAAAGAGACGCCGATGCTATAATTGATTGAGACAGAGGAGCGGGAGGTGGACTGGTACTTAAAAGAGCAGGCGGCTAAGGTCAAACACTCGCAGGCTCTATTAAGGGCCTGTAGAGTGACATTTCTATTAAAAATGTCAGGGGGAATTAACCTTGGAGCGCTGAAGCTATCCGTTGTGTCAGAGCGCACATCGCGTATCCAAATTGTGTTTGTTTGGAAACGGGGTAACATGCCATTTAAGCCGGATGCTTGCTTCATTAATGCAATTAAGGTGAATTTCGTGGAAATTACAGTGGGTTCCATTTGCCGTAATGTGCTTTTAGAACACAGTGCATTTGCATTCTTACCAAAGCGTCAACTGTGTAAAATTGCCAGGGTCTCATTTTTTTTTAGAAAGCCGATCATAATGAACACAGTGCTCATTACCCTCAACTCAAGCCGAACCAATTTGAGAATAAACAATAATAAAGACCCCGGATTTCAGGCTAATGGAAAGGCAGCTTTGGAAAGAGTAATGCCTTCAGACTACAGGGGTGGCTAAACATCATTTAGTCAGCTTTTCATCGAGCAAACTGAAGTGCCCTTAAGACTCTGACATAAAGCAGAAAGCAGGAAGTCTAATGTGAAAAGGTCAAAAGGAAGGAGTCAACGTGTTAATGACCATTTGGGCTTTATTCTGTCCAGTCCTTCTGATGATATAAGTACCAATGACATATACAAACTTCTCGGAGTTGCACCGAGAATATGTAATTGTGAAAATGACTTTTCCACAGTTAATTCTGCCAACACCAGGCTTCCCATAATGCTCCTGCGAAAGCCATTTGAAGGTAGGAGATATGAGACTACAATGCATACTCCTGTACCAAACTCTGCATAATATTAAACACTTAATATAGTACAGGCCTTTGCGTGTCACCAATTAACAGTGCTGCAATCTGAGCGCAAATCAATTAATTCCATCATGAGATGCGCCAAGTTATGCAACAAATTGCAAATTGCAAAAAGATTTTAAAATAATAACTTCGTTAGACCACAGAAATGCTACAGTGGGGCTGGGAAAGTTAACCTTCTCAGGCAATATCAAATGCCTTTAAATCCAGGAGGAATCTTCTAATGTCACGCTTGTGGATTTTTTCAAAAAAATTACATAATGCAGTCTGGGAAAAAGTGAGTGTGGTTTCCCCCCCCCCCCAAAGCCAGTTCAGTTCTCTTTTTAAAATGAAGGGATGACATTTACTGCATCATTTCCTGTGACCTGCCCTAGAAAAGACAATGAAATCACATCTTTAATTTTCCTCTATTTTTCCATCATAGCTACTTCAGGTTCAATTTCGGCTCGCGCTCGAAATAAAAGGTCACCTACGGTGGTTATTTGAATAATATTTGTGAAAAATGTAGTTCAGCTCACATGAGAGCAAATTTTAACAAGAGCGAGCTCAACTTTAATTTTATGTATTCTGGGAGACGTCTCCTGAAAACCATCCCAAGTAAGAGTGCGGAATCGTGATCATGAGTTCCAAGGAAACACAAAGCCAGTCGTGTTAGACTAGATTTAGGCACGAGTTTCAGACTCGTAAAGGCGAACCCTGGAGGAACATGTACGGGCCCAGGAGTCCTCACCTTCTGTACCGGCCTGCCGCTTCCCTCTGTGGCTCCTGAAATACACAAAAAAAGAACACCTGATAAGGACATGGTGAAGGAGAGAGAGAGAGAGAGAGAGAGAGGAGAGAGGGAGGGAGAGAGACAGAGAGGCACACACAGAGAGAGAGGGAGAGACACAGAGAGAGACGGAGAGAGCAAGAAAAAGAGAGGGACAGAGAGAGAGAGAGAAAGAGAGATAGAAAAAGAGAGAGAGACAGAGACAGGGAGAGAGAGAGAAAGAACAGCAGCTCTTCAAAGCAGCATTTGAAATGGAATCAAACCGGGCTCCATTTTAGTGGTGCGAGGGGAAATTGCAGAACCCTGTGATGTAAGAGCCCGGCTGCAATCTATGACAGGGACTTCACATCACAGAACAGGCCCGACTCGATGCCCTCCCGCTCAGGCCACAGACCCTACAAAGGCCTGTCATCCATTCCAGCATCCGGCTGAAGAGCGGCAGTCTGCAACGTGCGCTATTACTGCCGGGGTACGTCTTTCACGAACGGACAGCTAGCATTATTACTGCCGGTGTGCGTCTTTCATGACTGGACAGCTAGCATTATTACTGCCGGTGTGCATCTTTCATGACTGGACAGCTAGCATTATTACTGCTGGTGTGCGTCTTCCATGACTGGACAGCTAGCATTATTACTGCTGGTGTGCGTCTTTCATGACTGGACAGCTAGCATTATTACTGCCGGTGTGCATCTTTCATGACTGGACAGCTAGCATTATTACTGCTGGTGTGCGTCTTCCATGACTGGACAGCTAGCATTATTACTGCTGGTGTGCATCTTTCACGAGTGGACAGCTAGCATTATTACTGGTGGTGTGCGTCTTTCATGAGTGGACAGCTAGCATTATTACTGCTGGTGTGTGTCTTTCACGAGTGGACAGCTAGCATTATTACTGCTGGTGTGCGTCATTCATGACTGGACAGCTAGCATTACTACTGCCGGTGTGCGTCATTCATGACTGGACAGCTAGCATTATTACTGCCGGTGTGCGTCTTTCACGAGTGGACAGCTAGCATTATTACTGCTGGTGTGCGTCTTTCATGACTGGACAGCTAGCATTATTACTGCTGGTGTGCGTCTTTCATGACTGGACAGCTAGCATTATTACTGCTGGTGTGCGTCTTTCATGACTGGACAGCTAGCATTATTACTGCTGGTGTGTGTCTTTCACGAGTGGACAGCAAGCATTATTACTGCTGGTGCGCGTCTTTTACGAACGGATGGCCAGCACGCCTACTCGCAGGTGAGCAGCAGGTGACTCAGAAAGGATGCTGGGGGGACGCTGATGCAACAGCAGGGTCTTGAATGTGATTCAAAGCCAGACCTGGCACCAATAACTGAAACATCGGGAAAAGCATTTTTGTTCTAGAAACATTGCCACATTATACACTATCTATCTGGTTTGTACTGTAACCTTTTAATACCATCTGCAGGACAATACATTCTGATAGAGGGGCGACATAGCTCAGGAGGTAAGTGCGGTTGTCTGGCAGTCGGAGGGTTGCCGGTTCGAGCCCCGCCCTGGGCGTGTCGAAGTGTCCTTGAGCAAGACACCTAACCCCTAAATACTCTGGTTAATGAGAGGCATCAATTGTAAAGTGCTTTGGATAAAAGCGCTATATAAATGCAGTCCATTTACCATTCACCATTTGATAGGTCTGTACATTCATTGATTACACACTCAAAATAATGATGCAAAATCTACATTATTTATTAGCTTACAATTGGCAACGTACAAAGAAATTAAAGTTTAGTATCTTGTTCGAAGGTATAATGCCTGCGTCCCACGTTGAATTGGAACCTGATCAAATTTTGTTCCACAAAGCTGAGCCATGCAGCCAGCTAAACGTCTCTGATAACCCATTAGACTATTCTTGTCATCGACATTTCAGTAAAATTCTCTGGAGATAATCACGGATGAACAAACAAACTGTACGTCATACGTTGAAAGCAATTCCTCAAGGATATGGGGAATATTAGAGCAAACTTGCTCGGCTGATAGATGGATTTAGAAGCTCCCCCTAATTTCGGCACACTGCCTTGGGAGTTCACAAAAACAAGTTTTGACTTTCCAATCTCGGAGGAAGGCGACTCGGAGCCAGACAGAACAAATCCAATTTCTTTATTTGCTTCCCAAATGATGAGCCTGGGGTAGGGACGCACGCAAAGGGAAAACATCCCCATGTGTCTCGCTCGCATTACGGAAACTCAAAACAGAACTTGTGTTTCTCCAAAGAGCAACACGACATCGACATCAATTGAGAATGCATCAGTTTTTGTAGCCAGAAGGTTCACAATGCAAAATTCTGCTCGGGGAAACGGCACTCTTCTGACACGTTCTGACATCGCTGTCAAAATACGCTCACCCACGGATTTAATAAGACTCTGCAACTCCTATAACTCCAAACCACAAAAGTTGCTAACAGGCACTCCCTTTTCCAGTGCATGACCTAAACTAATACCTGCACAAATACTGCGAATGGTTTAAGGGCCTTGCATGTGTGTGTGTGTGTGTGTGTGTGTGTGTATGGTTTTGTTGCTATGAGTAAGAGTCTGTGATCCATTTATCTTCCACCTAGTCTCTGACTGGTTGCATCCTACCACCTTCTCCCTCCAGCTTAACCAATCGGAAGGCTCAGAGTCATCCCTAACCCCAAATCAGCTGCCCATCCATTATATGAGGCACCGAACCATACTCTGATTGGGACAGCATGACACAGGCCCAAAAAATAATCTGTGGGAGATTAACTCACACTAAGAGAGAGAGAGAGGGGACTAAGAGTCAGAATAGAGGCCTGGTTTCCATTAAAACTCACATTATTCACTCCATTAGCAATCGAGCTGGGCGTGGAGAACAGCAGTTGCTGCAGCCTTGTTGGTGCCGACTTCATTGTTCCTTTATGACATGCCTGTTGTGCGTTTTGGAGTGCGCCGTGTAATTACAACATGCCATTAGGAACATGGGACGGGACGGGGGGGGGGGGGGGGGGGGGGGGGGGGGGGGGCGACCAATGGCTGAAAATGCCAGCAGAATGACAACGTCTAATGTATGCATTTACAACACAACTGTGAGCGCGCAGGACGTTAAGGAGTCCATCATGCAATTGCAGCATGTCATTTGGAATAGTGAACAGGGGGAGGAAACAAAATGGCTGAAAATATCAGTGGAACAACAGCTAATGTATGCGTTTACAAAAAATAAATGTGAGCGGTGTAAGGAGTCCATCATATAATTACAAAATGTCATCTGGAATAGCGAACAGGAGGAGGAAACAAAATGGCTGAACATTGAAATAACGATGTCTAACTGACGCATTTACACCATATCTGCTAGCGTGTAGGGCATGTGACCTGGGAACAAATGTTAACGGTTTGATAGCAAATTTCTCGGAGAGTGTATTAAAGACACAACAAGCCAACGGGCTAAACAGAAACCACTTATGAATGCTCAGCAAGTCCAAACAAAATGGTTTCCCTGGGGTTGGGTTGTCTCTCCAAGCACCTTTTAAGAATGATCAATGTGGTGATGTATCACAAGAGAAAATTTTACGAGACAGGTAAGTCAATATCCAGAGTTACACTGCATCAGACTTGAAAAAAGTCAGATGCAGTGTAACGAAATTAAATGTGATATTACTTGAATAAAAATGCCATGTCATACTCTCCACAGCCCCACAATACATGTGTACCATTGCGCTGAAGGCGGAAACTACAGGGAGACAACAGCATCCGGAGGACCAATTTAAACCGCTAACGTAGCCACGTGAGCATGTGAAGGGAGACACTGAAAGCCCGTCTGTACACATGCTCTCCCAGATTAACCGGCTGTTAGCACTGCCGCCAGAGTTCAGACAGACCGTCTAAATGGAGGACTCCCCAGTAAGGACTCGGATGCTCTTCTTGTGGGAAACAGTGATGGTGGTTGCAGTGGACAGCGCTGTCGCCTCACAGCGAGTCCAGGGTTTGAATCCCAGCCGGGGCCTTTCTGCGTGGAGATAGCAGGTTCTCTCCCTGCCAGTTTGGGTTTCAGGCAAGTCTAAAATCGTTTCTTAAACATGAACAGTATTGCCTATGTGCATTGCCATTCATCGTCTTGGCTGCTTGACGTTAACATTACGATTAAAAAATAAATCAATCTGTACATGCGTGGGTACTTGTCAATTTGTGAATGTGTGTGTCTATATGATGTTTGATCTTTTAAACTTGAAAGAGAGTACATGCTGCCATTTCCATGGTTCCCTTGCCTCAGGCTCCCATTGTTCATTGCAGAGTCTGTCTATGATGCGTGAGAGATGTTGGTCAAACACTTAATGAGAACTGAATCATAAAGCCAAATCAGGAGTTTTTCTGAACATTTATTTCAGAATATTTCAAATCGATGTTTTGGAAATTACAACAAGTCATGCTATAAATTGGCTAGACTACTACAACAGCAGCGAAAACACATGGATTTAACTAAATGCTTTGAATCTTTTTCCTTTAAAGGGTCCAAGCAATATATAAACAAAACCGAAATAGGCCTAAAAATTTATGGGTGGGTGACACAGACTCAGTCTTAGATTCCAAAATGTGTAGCAAAACGGAAAAAAAGGTTTTAAAAAATCACTTTAAAAATGCAACAACTCCCGCGTGAGCAGTCTGTCATTTCCCGACTCAGATTTGCAGACTCCGAAAGCACTTCAGCAAACTGAATAATTTTACTGCGAAACACGCGTACGCAAAAGCCGCAGTGTCAAGCGCTCCGTGACTGCGGAGATAACGCACGGAGGCGCACGGACGACGGGATCCGGACCAGCTCGCGCGGCGTGATCTCCGGCACCGAATATAACCGCCCGTTTTTTTTCAAATATAATCCGCGGCAAAACAAAAAACGAAAAAAAAAAAAATTAATTAACGTTCCGGGTGCGCTTCCCCCTTCGGCGTGCGCACAGGCGTTTGTTTTACGAGCCGGGAAGAGGAGTCTAATGTGCTCTGGAGCGCGCGGGCGCACGCGGGGCTCTAATGTGATCTGGAGCGCGCGGGCGCACGCGGGGCTGTGGAACAGCGCGAGCCGCGCGGCGCTGTTTATCACGCCTCAGCCGCGCTGGCAGCTCAGGTGAGGCACTCCATCTCAGCACCCGGAACCGACATTACTGCGAACACGGGCCTGGAGGAGACGATAAAAATATAAAAAATAAATAAATAAATTTTAAAAATCAGCTGAATTCACGCGCAAGCTTTCCGCACAGCAGCAGCTCTCATTTGGGGGGGGGGGGGAGAAGGGAGGGGGGTTCACAGAACACGCAGCGCAGCTACATGAGAGACATTACTACTCGAGTAGCTCAAGATGGGGACGGTGACGAGGATCTTGACACCGAGCCAGGGTGATGCAAAGCGTGAAATTTGCAGCTCTCCTCCATTTCCAGGCATGGCCAGTCGAGTAACCCTGAGCAGATTAAATCTGTTTAAGATGGTGTAGTACCTGCCGATACCAAAACTGGCACAGCAAAAAAAAAAAAAGATATCCTTGGGCAAATGTCTGCTATTTTGTTGACTGAAGGACAAATTATTTATCCTTGGGTCTGAGATTGGATTTGACCGAAGATAAATTCACATTTATCACTATTGATTTCAGCCGACCTAATCTGAAGACTCTCCACTGGTAAGCCCTCATTGCCAGTGTTAAAACAGCATCCACAGTGAATTTGGCCAAAGCGGCAAAACTATTGGTCTCACCAACTAAAACTCCGGCAGAACCTGTGCGTAAATACTGAGGAAGACAAAAGTAAAAAGCAAGACAGAGCAGCCAAAGGCCCGACTCTTTTAAACCCAGGAATGGGGCGTCAGTCCAGGACTTACTGAGAGGCGACATTCCGACGGCATTCCGGTGATGCCCTCCCGTCTCCCCACCCACAAACCCCGAGAGCCACGCCCACGGACTGGCGAGCGCCGCTGACGTTCGCCGATGATCAGCCTGCCACTGCTCCTTACCGCCATGAGGCCTGTATTTAAATCTGAAGAGTCTTCATGGACACAGTTGCATCATTTCCTCTCCACAGCCCTGTAAGGGCTCCCCTATTTGTGTATGCCAGTTTTTCTTTCGGGTTTATTTTGCTCTTATACAGGAATAAAACTGGTATGGGCTAATCGGCATGGGCTAAAACTCACCTTACCGGCTTGCATGGCTGCCACACAACAACACCCTGCCATACAGAAATTTCGTCCATCTTGTTTGTGCATCTCGGTAAGATTTAAGCAAACTGAGGTAATGTTTACACTAAGGTTTTAAATGAGACCCAGTCAAGATTTTTGCCTACTTGTTCATGGCCAAATACAGAATGTTTTACCCTTCCAATGTGCTGAAATGTGTCATCTAATGACGTTGTTCGGTTCCACACCTCATTCTAAAAGGGGATAATCCTGGCAGCAGCAGCAGCAGCAGGCACTGTGCAAATCAGAATAGGAAAAACTTCTCTCCCACCTCTCTCTCAGACATCGTTAAGGACAAACTCAGCCCGATTCCATGTGTTAACTGGTGGGCATAACGTGGAGGGCCGCTAACCCTAGCCTCTGTAGCCATTTTCTTCTATCAGCAGTGATTAAGCAACAAGGTTCCCCAGCCAGGTTACATTGAGAAAACAAAGGAAATGTCAATTTGTTTTGCAGATACACTACAAGGATTTATTGGAATGAAATTCTTTTAGATGATGAACACAGTCCCGAAGGTCCATAGGGTTGTGATTTGGGGGTCCTTTATCTTTTTTTCCTCTCTGTACCATATACTGAATGGCCTTATCAGGGGCGTCGTAGTGGGGGGAAAAGTGGGAGTGACTACCCAGGGCCCGAATGGGGGGAGGGCCCTTGAAAAGCCTGGAATGATGCGTGAGAGTCATGGATCAAGAGAGGAAGGGGGCCCACAGAGACTGCTTATGTATAGGGCCCAGAATTCTGTACTACACCCCTGGGCCTTATGTCCAATACATCCTGTTTTTACAAAACAATTTTAAAAATCTGATCACAAAAAAAGTAACAAGGTTCCCATCGCAGGCTAAAGCCCTTTCTCTTCAGGAAAAAAAGAAGACAGTATCTCTAGTGCTTCATCTCCAGGCCTTTTTCATCACTGTCCACTATACGCTCTTGTGTACCTTCATGACCCGGACACTGCGAGGAGCAATCTCAGACACTAGCAGCAGATATGGGGGGAAAAAATTGGGAATCTGTCAACACTGTTGACCATCTGCGCAAAATATCAGCCTGTACAATCTGTGATGAGACCACAGCTAGACAAAGTCGAGCATCTGAAGTTATGGATTCATGCACTGTTTTCAAAACTATGCACAAAATGAACACCATGTGTACTTTGGAAAGGTGGAACTGCGGATTCTAGGCTTTGCAAAGCATAGCATGAAATTAGGTAGGAAATCAGAGAAGAATTTCAAATTGGCCGCTGTGTTTACTTAGTGTTAGATCACACGCACGCGCACACACACACACAACAGAGAGAGAGAGAGAGAGAGAGAGAGGAAAAAAAGAGAGCCAGGGACAGAGAAAGATTACACAGATAAATACTTCAACTACACAGAAAAGTTCAAGAAGGTCATTTCATTTCAGATTTAAGAACCAAAGTTTGACAAGCAAATTCCTTTGGAGTATATAAACCACAAAAACTGGAGTTCACGACCCTGTTGTGATTTCAAAATCAATATCGCCGCCGCCACAGAAGAAGGCTTAGAGCACAGCAGAGCCCGTTTTGCATTTTGATGCGTTCCTAAGCTGCCCTGAAACGCTGTATGTATCTGTGCTTGGAAAAGCGATTCGGGAAGCCGTCTCTCCGCATGCATTCAGACAGGCTCTAACTGAGATATCAATTTGCATACGCGAAAAAGCAACGGCTAAAAAACATTTAACTGCCAAAATAAAGGAAACGCTCGAATAAACGAGAGCTACAAAGCATACTGAAATACGGTGCTTCTGCAAGGACGTGGGCCATGACATAACAGAGCTGTAAATATCCCAGCATGCTCGTGGTTATATACAGAAATGCTGGGCAGGCCTTGTTGTCAATTACTTATTGCCTATTAGTAATGGATACCACGACTAGAAAAAGACATCTCAGTGACTCAGGGAAAAACAGGTGGCTATTTCGGCAGTGTAGTATAATGGGTAAGGAGCTGGTCTTGTAACCTAAAGGTCACAGGTTCGATTCCCAGGTAGGACGCTGGCATTGTAACCCTTGAGCAAAGTACTGAACCTGCATTGCTTCAGTATAAATCCAGCTGTATAAATGGATGCAAATGTAAATGCTATGTAAAAAGTTATGTAGGTCACTCTGGATAAGAGCGTCTGCTAAAGGCCTGTAATGTAATGTCTGTTGGGGGTACATATGGCAGGAGCCTAGGCTACTAAGACTGCTGAACTTGCTGGGGATTCATGGGGGGAAAAGTGGCTGAGGTGATGCTGGGACTGAAGTCTGCTAAATCAACAGAGCACACACTCCCAAACAGTGATGCGTTTGCATTTCTCAAATCAGCTGACTACGAATATCAATCTAGAGAGTGAGTGAGTGAGCTCATGGCTTCATCAAGAACAGTCATATCTATCTAGAACCATCAAGGATTTAACAGAGAGGGATACTATGTGGTGGTTTTTCCTTTGTTTTAGCAGTTATAGCCTGTCGCGTGTCATACTGTACCTGGCTTACTTTCAAAAAAAGTATTTTGACACTATGCAATGAAGCTTACTTATGTCTTGAATGGATGGATTTGCAGATTGAACTGTGAATCACGTGGATCAGAAGAGCAACATTTGCAAGGTTCCCTCCAAATTGTTCGAGCACAAACAGGAATGTTTCTTGCTTTTTACATGTCTCTAACAATACTGAAGCCTTTAATTCTTGCACAAAACAAGGGAGTGTTTACTGTTCTTGAGTAATTTGCCTCGAGTAGTACATGGGTTTCCTTTGTTTGTAAAGCACGGAATTCAACACCAAGCAGCAGGATCTTCCGAACACTGAATATTAGCTGTTCTGAATTGTGTGAATTATGTGCTGCAGTCAAACACATTTCAGAATTAATTATGCATATATTTTCTAGTTTCTAGCGAGCAACAGAACAGACAGTTAATGGGAAAAAATGTTTTTTTTTTTCCTCACTTCTGAAAAAATTTGCTAACAAAGTGTTAGATCCAGTCAGTGCAGCGGCTCGTTTTTTATGATGGTGTTGGTTCCACGGTGTAATTTCTCAGCCCCCGCCTGCACCTCGTCCGCACGCACAGCCTCCACACCATTAATCTGGAGGAATCCCATCTTTACGTTGCAGGGGGAAAAGGTAAATCTTAAAATCCAAGCAGCGGGCGTGAAATAATACTTATTTTTTTGCGGAGAGAAGAATGCTAACGTAAACGAGGCGAGGGACAGTGCCAGGTACCTCACAGGAGAGACAGACGAGGGGCCCGGAATGTTCCGACGCTATTTTTAAAAAAATGGCCCCGGGACAGGGAATATTGAAGCGGCGAATGGCAAAGCCAGATAACAAGGAACACATGGGTGAAGAATGGAGGAGAAAAGCCTCTCTCTCTCTCTCTCTCTCTCTCTCTCTCTCTCTCTTCAGTACAGGGGCTGTGATGAAGGGATGAAAGTAGAGGGTGAGCTTATTAGGGAAGAAAAGCAGAACACAGAGAATAGAGAGGTACGGTAAAGCAAGCAAGCAAGCCAAAAAATAAAGAAAGAAATAAATGCGGTTAAGAGGTAATTAAGAGTGTGACAGGTGACCAAAATGACACGTGAGCAACAGCTTTGGTCTGACACACCCAGGAGAACGTTCCGGAACTTTTTTTTTTCTGTTTTGTATCAACATGCTCATTACACTGCTGTGACATCATAGCAATCCGACAGAAAAGCTCAGTGCACCATATAATCACACTGTCTGTATGCCTAAGCCTCTTAATCTTTCGCGTGGTCCTGATTTACGAAATTAAATGAGAGAGACACACCGGGGAAAAAAAGAGACAGGAGGTAAAGGGAGAATGCTGGCTCTAGTTGGGTTCTGGGAGAGAATTTATCGGGAGGTTGTTTATCCAGTAAAAAGGAAGAGTCAGTGCACTGTACATGCTCCTGAGTAACGTGAATTTATTAACACCATGAAAGGGGTGTTAATAAATGGTGTTAATAAATTCATGTTACACAGGAGCATACATATATACATTGTGTAGACTCTCCCTCAGTCCATATTTCAGTTCGGCACCTGTGTGAGTTTATGGGCTGTGTGCACTTTCTGCGTTTCACTGAAGTTGTTTATCCGCCCAGATGAGCGTTTTGGAGTTTGAAGGGCACAGCTGCGGCGGGGCAGGGGGTCCGCTTAGTCAGCTGGCGCAAGGAGGGGGAGGGGGAGAGGAGCGCGGCGAGGATGGCGACCTGGCGACTGTAACCGTGGCGCCCGACCGCACGCGGTCCTCCCCGCTGCTCGTACACGTCACGTGGGGGGGTGGGGGGTGGGGGGTGTCAGCCCCTGCAACCACAGCACCTGCCTTCGTGACGGTGGGGGGGGGGGGGGGGGGGGGGGGGAGGAGGGGGAGAAGACGGGTCGAAACCACCCGTTTTACTGTTCGCCCGCTGGCTCAGGCACGCACGCTTCGTTCCCGAAACTCTGGACCTTTCTCGCCAAGTCCAATAAAAAAAAAAAAAAGACGATGTAAATCAAAATTAAAATTCCCTGCGTGTCTCTGTGCCCAGCTGAAAATTCCGGCTAAGACCAGCTGGGATTCTAAACTGATTTAAGACTGTTTAAGCTGCGTTTTTGACACAACTAGCCGGTGAAAGCCGGTCCCTAGCTGGACAAAGCTGGACAAAGCTGAGCAAGGAGTCCGTCTCTGTAACTGAGCTGAGACACGTCAAGACATCAAGAAGAACAAAAAAAACAAAAACTCGGATCTTTCCCCCGGGTGAAGGTGAGGTGCCTCACATTAAAATGCAAGCGCGTGCGGAGGGCTGCTTGGCACAGAGAGGCCCCTAAATCAGCTCGGCTCCGGACAGGCTCCTGTCAGCGTGATACACGGCCCCGAAGCCCAGCTCCACGTTCTCCGCATGCAGATGCCCCGCGGTGGCCCCGCTCCTGACGGCTCTATTACCCCCCCCCCGCTTCCCCCCCCTGCCCCCCCCCCCCCCCCCGCTGATAAATATCCCCCCAAATATCAAGACGTCAACCGCTCTCTGGCAGATTTGATCGTTTCTCGTTTCACGCAGTTCCGTACTCGACCCGCCACCGCCAAAAGACGCAAGGCTGAACAGCCGCGTCCGCGGGACAAACACTCTGCGTTAAACCCATGAGGCTATAAAGAGTGACCTACGGGAGGGGCGGGGCGGGACGGGGCGGTCACTGACGTAGAGCAAATATGCTCAGTACTGAAGGGCTGTGGCACACTCACAACCGCAGTGCAGTGCAGAGTTAGAGCGGTAGACCGACGCTACGCTTATCGGATTTGCAGCCAGGCGTTGGTTGCTGGTTCAAATCCTGAGGCTGTGCCCCTAAAGCAAATGCTTCACTCAAAAAAAAACCTCAGCTGACAGCCGTATTCACTAATCATACATACGCGCGTGGGCATGGGCAGACCGAGGACGTCATGCAGTCTGAGCGCTCTCTATCCATTATTCATGATGTCGCTGGAATGCAGATATACCGTCTTTTGTGTGTGTGTGTGTGTGCGCCAGAGTGAGTCACAGATGCGTCACAGAGTCCACGCTTGCTTTGCTTGTATCGGGGGTGGGGAGGTTGAGTGTAGGCGGCTGCTTAGTTCCACAAATGCCTCCCAAAATCATGCACATAACAATAAAATGTCACTGGAACCATGTGAACTCGAGGCCACAAGCGACAGTCAAATCTCATTTTTGTAGGCTGGCCATGTGAGGGGGGGGGGTGGGGGGGGTGTAGTTGAATTGAGTAAACGCTGCAAAATTATGTTTCATAGGCAATGGCATGAGAGTTGCCAGCATGCCGATTCTCCTAAAATGGACATCACTAATTAACTAATTAGCTAATTAAATTTTTTTTTTTTCCATCACCCATCTCTTTCACTTTTCACATTATTAAAAATGATCAGCTGCTATCAAATAAATTAATGATATAATCAATAATTGACCTGAATTGTCCTAACAGTGCCTAACAGTGCCTAACAGTAACCCTATACACCTTTCAGTAAGTTTAATGGCCCTAAATAAAGTACTTCAAGGAAAATACATAATGGCAAATGCGTGTAAGATGAGTTGGGTTTCACAGTTCTTTTTTAAAGAAACATTCTTGACCAGTCAGTCTAATTACTTGGACTCTAATTGCACATTACTCATCAATTTCATGCTCTACAAAGCTGGATTTGAACAGAGCCTGAGTATGTGGCCAGAGCATGTTTGGAGGAGAGTTACACTATAAAAAAAACGCTCGCAATCAAATCACGCTGGTGGACTGTGAACCTCTCTGAAGGTCAATGAAATCTTCATGCTGAGAAATTGAAATAAAATATCAGCAAAGCAATCACAGTTTCACGGTAACGGTAAAGAAAAGCTGCTCAACACAGTGAGCAAAAACATCAGGCGTTTACATAGTTTACAGGCATTCAGCAGACGCTCTTATCCAGAGCGACTTACATCGTATACAATTATACAGCTGGACATATACTGCAGCAAAGCAGGTTAAGCACCTTGGTCAAGGGTACAACGGCAGTGTCCTGCCAGGAAATCGAACCTGCGACCTTTAGGTTACAAGGCCAACTCCTTAGCCATTATACTACACTGCCGCCTACCGACAGTGACACCGACAGAGTGTGAAAGGGTAACGACAACAAGAAAAAGAATTTGTCGGTTGCTGTGATCACTCATCTGCCCTTTTGTAAACCGCTCATATCCAACGTGAACTCATTTCACACCTGAAAATAGTTTTTTAAATAGTTTTTTAAAACTGACACAGAGAGAGAATGTTGATGAGCCCATCGTCAAGAAAAATAAAACGGTTTCAGTTAAAATTATATATTTATACAACATAATACGTAGTGAGTGAGAAAGAAAGAAAGACAGAGAGAAAGAGAGAGAGAGAAACAAATGTGTATATAAATGTTAATTTGAAATCTTTTCCAGTGGATACCAGGGCATGTCTAGATTGAGTTTTGAGTGGTTCTCCAAAATACCTGAATGACTGTGCTTGTACATCTCTAAAACTGAGGCTGGGAACACAGGGAGGCGATGCTGGGCTCCAGCAACAAACCCTCATATCGCGACCCTAACAGAGGCAACAGAAGTGGTGGTTTATGGCTGCGTTTCCACCCAGAGAGTGATGAGTGGCTCCAAAGGAAAGAAAGTATTGCAACCAGTTGCCAGATTGTCCAACATATTGTGCATTCATACTCTCCTGGTGAAACTGAATGGTTAAGACGACCACCATTACTTGAAGCCGAAATCCATTATTAATGAAAAAAAGTATACTGACAAACTGAGGAATTCAGAGAAAGAGCGCCCCCTACCGGTGAGAGCTGGGCCATGGAGGGATCAGAAGTCATGGCCTCATTCTGGACAGTGTTGAGCTGAGTGAGCTCCTCCTCCTTCCTCTCCTTCTCCACGCAGTCATCGTCGTCCAGCTCGTCCAGGCTCTGAAGCAAAAACAGAAACAAAAACAAACAGAAAAAACGAGAAGTTAAATGCTTGAGCCCGCCTGCAGATGGGTCCACTCCGCGTTTATACTTCCTACATACACACATCCATTAAAGGAAAAAAACTCAATTTACTCAATTTGTTACCCACGTTACCCAAAATCAATGGCGGTGAAACAACACAAACGCATCACCCTGCTTTACCCAATCACCGCACCCGGAAAAACACGACGGACAGGTGAACACGCACGGACAATTAAAACGGAATTACGCGGGGCAGGAAGGAATGCGGCGTGTTTAACGAGGGGCGGGACTTTCCCGCCCGTTTCTCAGCATGCTCCACGGTCACGCCACATTCTTTACACTCTAACAGTTCGGTTAATGACGCTGCCGACAAAAGACAAACTGTCGCACGCGCCTCCCTGCCAAGTTCCCCCGGGGGGCGACCTTTCGGACCGTCTCAGCATGGCAGAGACCGTCGCCTGCCTGTCCCATTCAACAGAGCAGGGGGACATTTTAGGTTTGCTTGATGCATGCCATGCACAGTTAAAGCTTCACAATATACGTGCAATTTGTTCAGTCATATTGCTGGACGTTCACTGAAACGAGTCAGGATCAGTATCTGACTGTAGAGTGCAGTAGCACTGCCAGAGCCAAGATTCAAACCTGCAAACACCTGGTTAAAAGTCAGTCTCCTGAACTACAGTATTTTGCCAACCCTAAAAAAATGCCCTTTTTAGGGTAGTCAAACTGCAGCCTTCTGTGTAGCTATCCGGTGCCAGACCCACGGGTTGCCAGATATTCGGTTTTTAAAATAACACACCATCATCGTAATTCGCACCAGATGAAGATTGCACACAGTTTGAGACACGGCGTATAGGACATTCAACAATCCATACAGGCATGAAATAAACATGGCGAGATGCGTACCACGGGAAAACTGGAAGGTAAACACGAGTAAAATCAGCGAGGAGAGATGGAACGCAATCCGCATTAATGACAAACAGCGTCACTGTGGTAAACTGAAAAGCAGTAAAGTTTGTTTGAGAGTCTTTTTTAAAATCTGAGAATATGCTATTCACTTCACAAGGCCGTCGGTATTGGGGGCCTTTCACAATTCTTTCAGGGTCTTTCCACGCATTTATGAATCACCCGCACAGAACACCCAGTGGCTACCTGAGAAGGGATCAATTACCTGTGAATAGAGCGTCATAACAAAGGCACTTTGGAATAAAATCTGAGGTAGATACAGTGTGTGAACCCTTTCTTTTCTTCAAACACAGACTTAAAAACCCACCTCTTCAAGACTGCGTCTAGGCCTCTCTCCCATTGCCATCTTCAAACACTCCTAACTTTTTGCACTAGTTCAGGTAATGGAATTTCTTCAAACTTAAAATTTTTTTTTTTTTTTTTTTTAAGGAGAGCAGGTGGCCTGCACTTCTTTTGTATTTTCCCACTTTATACAGGCAAAGGGGGAAATCGGCACAGAAAGAGTCAGAGCAGGGAATCAGACCCTCAGGGCCACACTAAGAGATTTGTGTGAGGGTTCGAGAGTCTGCTGTCCTGTGGACCGTGCCACACGTTTTGGCCCCAAGTCAAAATATCAAAATAAAATTCAGGATTTTTTAAATAAATCCTGTATTTTGGCTCTTGTATTTTAGCTGATTTGCATCAGTGCTTTAGTGATGTTAGTACTCAGATCAGGTTCATGCACTTATGTGCTCCTACAGTGCTGTAGTTGCTCTGGATAAAAGCATCTGCTGAATGGTTATGTAATGGACTTGCTATTTGTTTTTCCTCTGCTTTTCATTTTCCTGGTTTTTGGTTCTTGTGTTGTTCAGTTTCTGTTTCTTTTAATCCAAAAAAAGGGAGAATAAAAGGGCCCAGGGGGTCAGTGGCTATTTTCGAAGTCAGTCAGTGTTTTGTGAAGAGGCCTTTCAAGCCAAAAGCACCCATAATCCATCAGCCGGTAAATATCCAGATGATAGTGTTCCAACCCCAGCCGCAAAAACAAAAAAAAATTAAGATGGAGGCAACTGGAAGCTAAAACCGGGACCCAGCAATCAAGAGCCTTGGATGATTACATCCATTTGAGGGGTTGGGAGTAATTCTCAGGAAGGGATTCCCGTCAAAGGAATTCCTAGCCGATTCCTGTCAATTACCGTTGAAAAAAATCACTGTGCAAAGAACGATAACTTCTGCCAGAAAGAACAGAACGGTGACCCCTCTCTCCCCCCCCCAAAACATTTGGTGAAGTTGTATTTCACTTTGCCATGAATGTTTGGGGGTCTGGCATCCGGCCTTCCTTACGTGCTGCAAAAAAGGAACACAGACAGACCGCACAGCTCCAGATTATTAAAAATGTACCGTCAGTGCGGGAGGGACATGAATTCTCCACACATCGGTGGAAAAAGAATCCCGTGTTTACCGTGTCACGGCTACAGCCTCTGGCAGTGAGGACTGGTAGCATGTTAGCCTCTTTCTGTCAATACCGTGAGCCATCCCAAAGGAAGTGGTCTAGCGCTATTGGTAGCACGTTAGCTTCTCTCTCTCGACACCATTAGCCATCCCAAAGGAAGTGGACTAGCGCTATTGGTAGCATGTTAGCCTCTCTCTGTTAATACTGTGAGCCATCCCAAAGTGGTCTAGCGCTATTGGTAGCACGTTAGCCTCTCTCTCTCAACACTGTGAGCCATCCAAAAGGAAGTGGACTAGAGCTACTGGTAGCACATTAGCCTCTCTCTCTCAACATCGTGAGCCATCCCAAAGGAAGTGGTCTAGCGCTATTGATAGCATCTTAACCTTTCTCTCTCAACACCGTGAGCCATCCCAAAGGAAGTGGTCTAGCGCTATTGGTAGCACGTTAGCCTCTCTCTGTCAATACCATGAAACATCCCAAAGGAAGTGGTCTATAGTGCTACTGTGGACTGAGTGCAGCTTATTTTATGATGCTTTACCAAAACCACCACTCTTATTGTTGGCATCAGCTCCAATGGAAAAGAAACATTCTATTTAAAAAACATCTGGTGGTGTATGCCATTGTTTGAACAGGCTGGTTCTCACGGAGAATAATAAAGGGTTCTTTTCAATTTGTAGATATGCTTTTCACATGATAATTCTTTGAAAACAAAAAGCATATTTAATTCGACATTCATGACAGCAAACCCTCAAAGCATACTTTATGTGAAATTGTCGGTTCAGACCCAACCGTGGGAAGCTAATCCATGTATATTTTATTGGTGGGAAACACTGAAAAGTGCCGAACTCTCTGTGCTGTATAGGTATGAGGTACGCCCTGCTACCCTGGAACTACGTGGATGGCATACCTCCCATTCCAACACAGTGGCCCTCATCAGAAAATAGCAAACCAGACAGGAATTCAGTGATCATTGCCAACTGCCTTTTTTCAATTTATTTTTTTTTACATCTGCAAGATGGAGTAGAGGCAGAGCTTATCAAGACCAGGCCTGGTACAGTGCTAGATTCCTGGTTATGGTTATACACTTTGTTGTACGTCGCTCTGGATAAGAGCGTCTGCCAAATGCCATTAAGGTAATGTAATGTAATGTAATACCATCTAGTTTGTAATTAAACAGTGATCACTAGGTGCCCTTTCGTGGTGGGAGGAGGGTATGCATTGTTGGGCTGAATGACCTGTTTTCATCATTATGTTATATGTTGTAATGTCATGTTATATGTCATTATATGTAATATGTTGTGATATGCCATGTGACATGTCAAGTCATGCGTGTCCTAGAAAGTCTGGTGAGATGGGAAAATGACTTTGGGACCTGCCGGAAACCTCATTACCCGCCGCTATATGGCTACATGAAAACAAACGCTCTATAAATAGCGTGCGTGTCCGCTAGCGTGCAACGAGGAAAGCTGCAGCTCATACCAAACTGCGCCAGGGCTGCGTCCAATTACATTTCAGATTTATTACGAAACCACCAAAGGCCACGGACCAATCGGGCGGCTTGTTGTGTCGAGGGCCATTGTAATCGGTGCGTGTGAATCACTTTCCCCACTCTGCGCTGGCCTTACGGTTTGTTTAGACGACGCGTGTGATGTATTGTGGACCTAGTGCTTTGAGTGTCAGGGAGACGCACGCACTGCCTGATGTCATTTAATCATAGCGAATCCGCGGTTGGCAAGGTAACGTGGGCAGCAGACCGAGCATACGTACACCGGTGCCTTGGCATATGGCAACCACTTAGAGCCAGCTGTGTCCCCAAACACAGCACGGCATATGACACAATCTATATTCTGTACATGACTATACATCTGTGTTAATATTAATAATGTGTGGAGCTCCAAGATCACAGCCATTCAGCCGTGAGCCACTGCCTGACCTGGAGTTGAGGCTTAATGTATTGTTCATAAAATGTCAACAATTTTGAACAAAACAAAACACTTCTGTTGAGGCAGCCACTGAGATGTGAAATGTGTGATTGTGGACCAACAGTGCAAGGTAAGTACCTATTTAGGTAGGCAGGCCAGCTGGCTTGTACAATGTAAATACCTTCTGTAGGTTAACTGTCTGTTTTGTTCAGTTTAGAAGCTAGCCCAACGGCTCCCTTTTTGGCTGGGCTGGGTTTACCTGCTTTAACTGCAGAAGCCGCCTTGCCCGCGTTAGCTTCTCTTCCTTCGTTCACATGCTTTACACACACGAGCATATTTGTCTGCACTGTCCTTTTGCTAGCCTGCGCAAACCTTCGGGTCTAAAAGGAAGGACACATTAAAGCTTAAAATTTAACAGCCCACACGCCTGAGAATTCACTCGCTTGAAGAGGGGTCTCCTGACCTCTTTACCCACAATCCTTCGCCTTCTTTAAGAGTTCCATCGCTGAGTTCCGTTCTGCAGTGGTCCGCGGTGTTCCGTGGCGTGCGGCCGCCTCCTGCCGTGCTCGGGCCCAGTGGTGCACAGCAGCGCGTTCAGCAGGGTTCACCAGCGTTCAGCGGTCTTAAACCGTGCTCAGTGGAAGGCGACGCAGGCCGGGCCCTGATGATTTTTTTTGTTGCCGCTGTCTCGCTCGCTGATTGAGTGGAACTACGCCGGTAGGAGCACGCCAGACAGATGGGGGGGTGCTCAGAGGCTATCAGGGACGATCATAAAGCACTCTCTCCCATCGCCTGCGCCTCTGCCAGCCCCTCTCCTGGAGCGGGAGGGGGGGCAGATTCATCTCCTCTGACACTTCTGGGTCTGGGCCCGTTCCAGTTTCTGTAATTCAGACGCTTTTTCACTTCTGCGTTCGGCAACAGCACTTTGTCCAGAGATACTTAAAGAGCTGATTCACTGGGCCAGGCATTCATGAACTTTGTGTCAGACCGTGCACAAGATAACAATGTAAAATGAAGCTGCATTTGCCTCCAACTTTGGCTTCTTAATGCCCTCAGCACCGAACCACAAAAGTAATAGCATTAATGCTTACTGGCGCCAGTGTTGGGGAAAGGTATGCTAAAAATAGGTTATCGTTTTACTGTCCTTTTCATTGTCTGCAGCAATAGTTTTTAACGCACTACTGAAAAAGAAGCTACTTCGTTGACGATACGGTTGATAGGGCCGTACAGAGACTTCTTGATGGGTTTACGCGCTGACCGGTATAATCCTGATGTTGGCCGGGCCCGAGCCTTGGTGCTGTGTGTTCACAAATGTGCTTTCGATTTCACGGGACTCTTAAGTCTGTTCTGAAGTCCACGGTAGTTTTTTGGAACGCAGAGCGGGACAAGAATGCGAGCCCCTCGGTGGTGGAATGTTTTCAAGGGCAAGGCAAATATTGCCAGCTTTAAGGCTTTATCCTAAAATGGGAAGCAGCGAGCCCCCCCCCCCCCCTCCCCTCCCCTCCCCTCCCCTCCCCAGACTCCACAGGGTACTCAACTTTCAGCAAACAGTTACCGGGGCAACCGGACACAAACGGAACACAGGATTGGGGGGAGCGCATAAATCAAATCGACCGCCTCAAACGCTTTGGGGAGTAAAAAAAAAAAAAATTACTTCCTGCTCTGGTAGGAACTTGCCACCCCGACAACTGCTTCAAAATGACTCACTCTGAGTGAATAAGCCGGGGGAAGCGTGCGCCACGTATAATTGATTGGACAGTTCACATTCTTACGGCTCGGAGGCTCAGACGCCGTCTCCGGTCCTCATGGCGGGTTAATGCACCCGGCACAGGTGGAGCTGCGTTCCAGCGGCATCGAGACGGCCAGACGCTGCAGATCAAATCAGCTTTTGAATATTTAAAAGAGTTCTACTGAGGATTTGCTCGTTGTCTGAGACTCGGGGGGAGGGAGGGGCAAGGCTGGGCCTCGTGTTGGTTGATGTCTCCTCCACCGATACCGGTTATTACTGTGGTGCGAAAAACTGCGCTTGGCTTGCGGTCAGTGAGCTGGGATTGAGGTTGGCGAGCGCTAACAACGCCACCGGTGGTGCATTTTTTCCGATGCGTAGCGGCTAAGTCGGTTTGTCTCCTCTCACGGTCGCGCTGACGCCGCCTACGTCAAGTCGCGGCGAACCTCTCGCCGTGCAATGCATCATTCTGTCACAGGCCTAATTCTGCGGCCGCCGGATTTCCATTACAAAGCGGCTTTTAAAAGGACTTTATGAATCTCAAACAGCCGCGGTCACAACACCTAAAAAACCCAGAACCGATTTGCATTCGCACGCGACCGTCTCAAGAGCACTCAAATGGCTCTTTTATCATTTTTTAAAAAAAAACGATCGTGTCAAGTCCTACGCTGCTCATTGCCGCGTTTATTTATTTATTTGTTTTAAATGTTTTATTCAGGACGCCTCGTTGGCATTCGATGGCGGGGAGTCGGGGGACGTGGAGATCAGGTCAGCGACGCTCAGTGATCAGAACTCGGGAGAGAAACAGCCGCGCGTGCGGAGAATGGAAATCTCCCCCCAGCAGCAGCTCATCGGAGAGCGAGGAGAAAAAAAAAAATAAATAAAAAATATTGCGAAGGCGTGAAATTCTCTGATAATACGGGTCCGCCGTGTAATCTGCAAATCGCATCCTGGACTGCTTAATTATATGGCTTCCCTCCTATTTGACTAATGAATATCTAATTGCTGGATGTCCGCTGTGTTCGAGCCACAGTGAGAGAGAGAGCACGTCATTTAGGGTGGAAGAACCAAACTGGCAATTCACTTCCGTCTTGCAACCCTCACAATCTACATGGCCCGTCGCTTCTAGTATCACAATTTACCTAATCACGCCACGCCCTCTTAAAATACCCCCGAACGGAGCCCTGGAGTGCCTCTGTTCCCAGGGCACCCCCCTGCCTGCTGGGAAATCGGGGCGCACGACATGACTACGTTTCCAACAGCAGACTGCGTTCGCTCCCACCCAATTACCTGCACACGCAGAACTGCATTGCATTTGTACCAAAGAGCTTCTTCTAAAAAAAATAATTAAAAAAAAGTTCTGATGAGACCAGAGTATGTTCTGGAGTTGCGGGAGTTCAGTTCTGGAAGGGGTGAGATGAACAGCTTCATTAAGCCCAGAGCTGAGATCTGAAACAACTAATTGGCCCCGATAGAATAAGGAGATGGCTTTTGTAAAAGGTGTTGCTCACAATTTACACCATTAAAAAAAAAAATCCATTTGAGTCCAGTAGGACTACTGGGTCTACTTGTTCATTCTAAATAGTATTACTGATGCATTGTTTGATCATGAAGCTGAAACTCTTGATCCAGACATGCACATTTTTTTATGAATTCAAAGGCGTGTGAGCACACCTTTCCATGACAGGAAATACAAAGCCTGGACATCCATTCAAATTATAGGCTGCACTTGCACGGCTATACCACCGAACTATATTCATTACCGAATTCTCTCATTTTAAGATTACCATTCGTAGTTCTTCCCCCATATTACCATTCAGGAGGTCGGCACACACACTGAGGTCTGAAAAACATACCTTCTGCTCTTGTGGAATTAAAGAGTTCAGCACCCCCGAACCGTGCATTTAACTGAGCTAAACTGACCTGCTGGGTGGGCTGGGTTGAGAAACTGAATTTGTAAATAGTCTGAAGTAAACATTGCCAGACAAAGAAACTGTTCTGGTCTGTATTTAAGACTCCATTTATCAAGTCTGATGTTTACACCCTCCCGTGCTTAAACTAGGAGGAACACAAACACAAGCCTCTTGGGAACAAGCGTGTCCACCTCCTGCACAGCTTAGGGGATACATAACCTGATCTCACAGAACCGTTCACAAATGCCCAAACCATTTACAGTTAGCCAGACCATTATTTCACCCACATTGCTAAACTTTTTTAAAAACACTGAACAACCTTGCATTTTCCTGCGATACAGGCTCTGAGCTGAAGGAAACTAGCATGGGAATTCTATTGCATCTCATTACTGTTAAATCAGAAGTCACCCAGTGCAACTGCTTAATGTAAATGTACCAAGCAATAGTTCATAACTGCTTGCTTGGTGCAACCCAGTTTTGTGTGTCCGTAGATTTGCACTGACATTTTAACTTACGTTTGCAAAGGCATAAACAGACAGGAAAATAAACTGCATTACCTGCAATACAGAACTGTATCCAGGAACAGAATCCGTGGGTTACTAGCTTGTAGTTGCAATTAATGACAGATAAAAAAAGACTATAAAATTGTCAGCAGTAAGGTCACAACGGATAATTAAATGGTGTGGCCACATTTATCAACAAGCTCCTCAGCTCTTCTCTGGTGTGTGTGTGCATGTGTGTCTGTGTGTGTGTGCGCGTGTGTGTGAGATGCATCAGTGACAGGCAGCGTGGGGATTCTAATGAAAAGGTCATCGGCGTAAAATTTCCAAGGACAGGCCTGCTTTCCAAGGAAATTACAGGGCCCTGGAGCTGACGTGTGCAAACAGGAAGAGAGAATCTCAGCGGCAAATAATGCAGAAAAGATCCCTTTTACAAAATCAATGCCACAGCATTTACCAACCGGCAATAAAAGTGATCGATGATGTCACAATGCACCTGTCTAAATACCTGGTGTAGATGCATAACCTCAGGTGAGGAGGCAAAACAAATGCAGTCAAGAGGTGGTGTTGCAGTTCGCAGGGAGATGGACGGGTGAGCGGAAGGTTGTGTTATTGAACCCTGGGTCAAGTACAGCTGTGGTACTCATCCCTCCATTTTGAAAATGAAAGTAAGCAAAGAACAATGTTGCATTATTAATATGTCACCGATTGGTTTTACAGCCACTCTTATCCAGGATGACTTGCATCACCTGGGCAAGACATATTACCCGGCAGCACTGCTGAATAATTACTGACTGGGTCAGAATGAGTGTCCTTGTCAAGGGGGAAAACAGGAGTGTATCCATACTGTCGTACAGTTCCCCACAGATGTCTGGAAAACAACGTAGTACGAAAGGTGAGGAGCACAAAAGGTCAAAGGTCAAAGGTCAAATGGAAAACCACTCTGCCACAGGGAGCCATACCAGGGGACACGCCCACCGCTGACCCATCCATGCCAAAAAAAAAAGCCAGCAGTCGAGCCAGCACCCAAACGCTGACAGAGGGAGTAAATATTTAAACTGATGGCAGCTGATCTCTGGACCTGGGGCTTGTGTTTACAGCGATGAGAACGAAGCACGGGACTCCACCGCAGCCCATAACTCTGCATGTCGGCTCGAGAGCGGCCAGGGAGAAGCACGGCGGCGGCGTGCCGCCTACGCTCAAGCTCCTTCAAGCTCTTCTGCATGGAGAAATGACACCTGGGAAATGGAGTCTTTCTCCATGTGCCCCGGAACATTCCTTAGTGTGCACGCCCGCTGATTGGTCGTGATCTCGTCAATCAGTGGGCCCAAATGTTGCTAGGATACCAGGAAAAAAAAACGTGCGGGAGGTATCCTGTGTGTGACATCCCATAATAAATCCGGACCATCGCCTGAACAGGTTTAAATACCTGGCACCTGGTCACTGGGACGGGTCCCATGGAATAAGGGGGTGGGGGGTGGGGGATGGGGGCTCACAGAGCAAGCAGTCAGCTCTGGGTCATTGTGTTAAGGGGAGATTAACATGACAAAAGTCAGCAAGGAGGAGGGACGCCTTGCCTCAGAAAGGCAGGCCCATGAACCGCCCCCCACCCCCTCGCCCCCCCCCCCCCCCCCCAGTGCTAAAAGAGAAAGAGCCGTCTGTTTCGGGCCCTCGTTTCGCCCGGGTCCGGCTGAACGATCTGCACGCCGACAGCGGGAGGTCCCGTGGGGTCCTTTTGTGTTTTGGAACCCTGCGGTTTTGGCGGACGTCTCCCGGGTGAAGCCTGGCTGACGACATGTCCCTTGAGTTTTCCCGAGCTCAGCGACTTTTCTGAGATTCCCAGAACGGTCAAAAGACACCGCGGGGGACAAACAGATCCCGTTAAAACTGGTTACCTGGGCAACCGGGGGGTAACAGAGAGCCTGCTCCTCGTCCTGTCTGTCACCCAGACGGATGACATAACCGTTGTCGCAGATACTTACTGTCCCGCTCAATGCAAAAGGGTTAGCACTGCGGTGTACAGGGACGTGGAGTAGGACCACTGCCTGAGTGGCTGTACGAGGTAAAAAAGCCAGTACACAGTAACAGAACATGTTCTCTGCTGTAGGGGTGTGGATAAGTAAATTAACTAACTAAATTACCAAAAAACAAGGCATCTATGGTGAGAAAAACATCACAATGGCTTCATTATGTGGCACTAAAACAAACTTGCCTAACTGAGTTTGCAAAAAAAAAAAAAAAAAAAAAAAAAAAAAAAAAAAAAGTGTAAGGCTTGTGTTTACTCATAAACCAAAGTTCAGCAGAGACAAAACAGATTTAGGCTTTTAAAAAAAAAAAAAAACAGCTAAGCAGTTGGAGCTGTATTGTGCAGCTGTGTGAAGTCGCATCTGCATTTGAGGTGTTCACAGGAGGTCTGAGGACACAGAAGTTAATGTTTGTAAGGAGCGAGTGTGTGGTCACTTTATTGTTTATTGCGTGGGGAAGCCAGACGAATGCAGAACACACAGTGCTGGATGCGTACGGGGCGTGCACCTCTAATCCCAAACTTGGCGGATGGCATACCTGCCAGCCCCCCTGATAATTACAAAAGAATGAGAGTATGCTCTTTTTACAGCAGGGTAAACTAACATGACAGCTCTCACTCTCGCTCAGGGGCGACTGCACAGGCCAGAAGCATGACCCCACACGCAGCTATCAGATGACTAGCTCGATTCACTCCCACGGCGCCTACGCCCGACCTTAATTAATCTCATTTCTTGAGCTCATTTTGTTTCAGTTCAGCCTTGGAGGTCCAGGTACGCCTTCTCAGCTCGCTCCCGAGAGAAACCCATAAATTTGGGAGTCTCACTTACCCCTCTTTGTACAGCCAACAAGTGCAATCTTGCTTTTTTTAAGTACAAGGTGAACATGATACAAAGGCATGCAGAAATCAGATACAGCTAATGAGAACGGGTTAAAATTTTGGCTTGGATGGACTACAACTCCCAACATGCACTTGTGGGTCCAAGGGGACTTAAATAAATGTAGTTACACATTTGTAGTTTAAAGCGCATGCAAGCACAAGAGACCCCTGTGTGCAGCACTGATGGTCAGGAGGCACCTGATGGCACCACGCACTACAGCACCAAGCTCTTTTGTCCCTAATCTCTCACCGTAAGAGAAAGAGAGAGAGAGAAATATAGACAGAAAGAAATAAAGGTAGAAAGAAAGAGACAGAAAGACAGATAAACAGATACACAGATAAACAGACAGACAGATAAATAGACAGATAGAGAGATAGATAAAGAGACACAGTTTATTGTCCTTAGTGAGGAAATCCTTTTTCACCATAGGTGCCATATGATTATTATGGTTTCAAACATAATGAGAACATCATGAGTTGTCATAGTCTGTCCTGAACTGGAAGAAGTCTATGCTCAAAAAAACTGGTCATGGTAAATATATACCATTACTAAAATATCACTGTTATAAATGTTATAAACATGCAAATGGCCTGTATGGCTGAATGACTTCATTAGAGGTTATTCAGAGATAATACTGCCAATGCAATTCCAAGCATTCTTCCTGCAGGTGTGTAGAATACCAAAGTGTCAATTACGCTGATTGTGCGGTTATTTAAGTTCACGCAGGTAGCACATTATGTGAAAGCTCTTCTTTGTATGCATTGTATTGGAAGGCAAAGCCATTTACATCTGATTTTATGTGAACTGTCATTTAAAAAAAATAAGCGTGAGATAGAGAGATACTGTGTAGTACCTTCAACATAAAGGCAGTTATACAGCGTAATCATAATACACTGGAGATAGTTATTTGATAAATAGATGTGTGTGTTTGTGTGTGTGTGTGTCACTGTGAGAGAGAGAAATAGAGGTGAAATGTAACTTATCTCACATTTACATCTGAGCGACCACAGCAAACCTAAATCCCCAATTCATCAGCAGCAAAACCCTCCATTTTGTTTGCTCTACGTACGTTTCATTAAAACAAAATGCTTAAATGGGACAGAGTGAATACCGCGAGAGCTTTATTTAAGAGGGAACTTGGGTTTCTGTTTATCTCCTATATAAACACTGAATTCAAAGCATTCTTTAAAAAAAAAAAACACACACCAGCAAAAGAAAGCCCAGAGATAAACCTTATTTTACTTAAGACCGGGAGTCTGGACTTGATTAATGTCCATGCAGAAAATTCCAGCAAGTGGAGCACGGACGTAGCTCGACTGGGTTGACACAATCCGTAAACATCCAGGGCTTTCCACCGGAGTAAACAGAGAGCATGTGACAGGGAAATTGGATCCAAATGTGTACACTTGTACACACTATTTTGGTTTGTGTCAAATACCGAATATCTGAATATTTATCCTCTGAGTCACATCGGGACAGGGGCTGCTTCAAAGGCCAAGAAAATTAGTAATCTTCAACAACAGACTCAAAAACCGCCTCGGAGAATTCATTTGCACAACAAAAACTTCACCGTCTCAAATGCCCATTGTTGGTAACAGTTTGGTAAATAGCCTGTTTTGTTCGACAATCTCAGGGATCTGCAATAGTTATTTTAAAAAACTAATCAACATTTAAACTGCTAAAAATATATTTATTACAAATATCTATTCGACACAGGGCTGCATAACACTATGGAAAAGTATTGTCTGGTGTCTTTACTGGAAATATCCCTTGGTGGCTTTTCAGTTTAAATGCAAATAAACAGGGGATTCAGATGTATTACATACAGACGTATGAGCATTAAAAGGCTGATGACAAAAACCAATGTCACTGACTCCCACGACCAATTCAGTTTTGGAAAGACACGGAGATTCAAGTAAAACCACCGGAAAAGTTCGCGGAAAATCCAGGGGTTGTAACGGATGCTTCCAGAAAAGCCCGCAGTCCTTTCGAAGCCTTTCATCAGACAGCAGGCGTGACGGGCGGACAGGTGCCGCCGCAACTGGGCGTGTCGGCGAACACCGCGGTGCGGCACGGGGCGGGGCGGCTCGACCCCATGGGGGGGGGGGGGTTTACGGTACGGCCTCCTCTGCGCCCGACTCGCGGCGCTCCGCGGGCCGCTAAAAAAGGAGAGAGGTCCGCGGGGAGCCGCGAGGCGGACGCCGGGTCGATCGCTCCGTGCCTGTTCGCCGGACGGGAAAATAGCACCTCACGCCGAGGGACAACAAAGCCGGCCTTCCGCCTACCCAAGCCCCCGCGGGCCGGGGGACGGGGGGGGGGGGTCACGGCGGGACGGAGAGCACCTCGGCCGAACCCTCCGCTGCGCGAAAGTAAAGTCTGGGACGTGACTTCGGCGGTGATGCAATCATTAAGTCTACGCCTGAAACGAGAACAACACTCCGCTTGAGGTTCTACTGGTTTCTTAAAGAGACAGAACAGGTTTTAAGAATGGTTGCTTGCATTGGTTGGCGCAATGGTAGTCCTCATTGGCAAAATGTTGCCACGGCTTGCAAGGTGAACTGACCGCTTATTTTTTTGTTATAAGCAACTTTATGCCCTCCCATTCCTTTCTCTTCTCAAAATTATGCAAAATAACAGGAAGTGTTGGTAAAGGAATTGCAACCCAGCTGAAGCCATTTTCATAAAACCCTCCAACAGGTAAAGGTCATAGTGCTTCATGATCTCAACCAATTTGCTAAATTAATATTGCACGTATCCCGAAGGCTTATGCAGCATAAGTTCGCAGAGTGGTTACAGTGTCTCTGGAATTTTAATCGAAAAGCCAAATGTTGATCCTTCTGGAGGAACATCATGCAAATGATCAGGTTTCTGTGGGTTCACCTTGGCCTGCGTGCCGCACTTCTGAAAGCATACACATTTTATCATGATCTTCAAAATACTGGGATGGTTGTGTGGCAGTCGGAAAATAAATTCGGTTTCCCAACGCTGCCAAACCTGCATTGTTTGTTGGAGTGGTCACAACCACCGCAAAAGGGTGCTATATTCCCTTTAGCTGCCAGAAACCAGACATCTAGTGGATACAAATTATTTTACAGATTAGGCAGTTGGGCAGTCGACTGTAGTGAAGGATCAGGGGAGCAGTTGGGATTCAAATCGATTGTCCTCCAGGCCCCGGGCCTTATTTGGAAAGGCATGTGAACATGAATGATTGAACAGGCTGACTAACCTCTCTGAAGGGAGTTGGTGCTTTGGTCCAATCAAGTATCCCAGATGTACTGTACGGGCTAGTGGATACGCTGGCTACTCTTATCCGGAGTAGAAAATTTGCCAAAATAAACTCCCAGTTGACAGAGTCACTGCCGCAATGCAAAATGCTAACTTTCAGAGACGCATCCAAGAAAAATCTCCCCTTAAATTAAAAATAAAATAAAACAAAAATACCCCTGCCCCTGCCCTTAATGAACCAAAAGGGAAAACGGCAAGTAGTCTTGCCAGTGATAAACATACTCTATGACAGGCCTTTCACAAAGCTAGAAACTAGCCCCAACTACAAATGATTTGAAATGGCTGACTGCTCTTGTCATTCATTAGATTCTAGTCGGCAGATTGGATTTTTTTTCGGAGAATAATTGCCTGAAGAGGTCCATGTCTCATTTGGTATTCTGTTACTTCGTTGTGAGCAGGATCTGTGTGGCCCCAGCCCTTGCCAATCCCCTCCGCCATGCCAGTACCTCGCCATGCCACTAACAACCATCTGCTCTCCCGCTCCCTGTTCCCCGCGCTGGCTAGCTGTTGCTCCAGGGGGACCGCCTTCATTGCAGCGGCTAGGATTGGAGATTATTTCTAGGATTGTTTTACAGGCCCCTAGGACTTCTTAGAGGGTGCCGTATCCAATCCAATCCCATCCCACAATGCACTGCAGTCCCCGAGAATGCCGCGGGCGGATTCGGGAAGCGGTGCTTCGACCGACAGGCACGAGATTCCAAGGAATCCCCTTCTTAACGCGATTACCTTTTGAGCTGCACACACACACAGAGATACAGGGCACTCAGCAAACGGCGATGGCTGCAAGCTAATCATATTCATCAGAATCAGATCCTGGCAAAGAAGTGAGAGGAAGGGAAAAAAGAAAGACCTGATAAGGCGATTCGCAGCACTATGAGCAATTAAACACTGCTTTAATGGCAGTTAGCCTCTCATTCTGCTGCAGCTGGGCCCATTACCGCTGATGACAGCCTCTATGCCTTCGTTTTTTGCAGGAAATTAAACGAACACCGGGGGAGAGATAGACTGAAGAAGCCATAGTCTGAGTGAGACACACCCTTCGCCACCATGGAAACGGCAACAAGCGTAAAATCAGCGGTTTAAAACCAAGTCTGCTTTATTATTTTAATCTAATCAGCCGCAGGCTATGCAAGTGTAAGATCCAGTTCGAGGTTACCTTTTTGTGCTTTCAGGGGGAAAATCCCAACCGACACACATTTTCATACGGTCTCACAATACAACTTTTAGACGGGCGTAGCTTCGCAGCTCATTTAAACTATTAAGAAGGGAAGTGGAACATTTTTAACATTAGCAGTAACAGAATCTAGAGGGGTACAACCCCTGAGTTTTGAACCTTCTTGACAACCTCTTCTGGCTCACGTTACCACGGGGACAAAAAAACAATTTGTCAAAAGTGTCTGCGATTGTTGAACTTCTTTTCACTGAGCTGCCTTAAACTTCCTGCCACAAAGTAGAAACAGCTAGAGAGTGGCTCGTATGACATCCGGGAGGACGGCCGGAGCAACCCGATACAGGCGATCTCCGCTTGCCGCACAGACGCACCTGGAGGGAGGACTCCCAGCGCGAGGTTCTCTGGAGCCAGAGGCTTCACGCGGAACAAAAGGACCAGCATGCAGTGCGTCTCCCTAAAGCCGCAGAGTTATCCTCCTGTGGACCACTCCTTTCACCCGGCCCTCAGACTCCAGCTGCTGGGGCTCTTCCTGCCTGTCTGCGGTTCTCCTTCCCTAGTGTCACACCCCCTCGCCCACCCCCCCCACCCCACTCCTCCCCCCCCCCCGCTAAGCCTGCCTACCTGAGTACCTGTCACAACATGTCGCCGGGTGTGCCAGGCCCCCCCCCCCCACAATTACACTCAGGGCTGATACAGGGCTTAGCCACCTGCTTTAGAGGAAGGAGCACAGATGCACTCAGCACAGGTAAACACACACACACACACACACACACAGAGTACAGGCAAACACACACACACACACAGCACAGGCAAACACACACACCCATACAAACTCACATAAACGCAGGACAGCACATACGCACACATGCATGCAAATTGGCAGAAGCCCGTTTCCTGTTGGACATTTAAGGAAGGAAAAGGCTTTGAGAAGCCCCCCTGATACCCATAGCAAAGAGCTCCTCTGCTGTCTGTACGCATCCCACTCCCAGGTGCATCCACAGACGCGGGGGACCCCCCCTCCAGCGCAGGCTCCGCCCCCCCTCTCAGAGTCACCCAAACGCCGCGCTCCAACAGGTGCCTCACACGCTCAGATCACCCGCCATCGCTGCCCCCCCCCCCCCGAGCTCCGTGCCACCGGCGGGGAGACGGCGGAGAGCGGAAAACCCGCAAAACCGTGCGTCCGTTCAGCCGAGCTCCTCTCCCGCCCAAACAGGCATCAACACCCCGCGATAAGGCCCATCGGGGTGAGACCCGAGACTGCAGGAGCAGTAGATCTGCACGACTGCGTTACGCAACACTGTTTATTTGGTTGGCAGGAACCCCCCGCACGCGTGACTCACACTGCGCATATTTTGCAGCTGATTTGAAGGGGTGGAGTTCAACTGGAGCACTAAAGCTCCATAATTACAAAATAAAGTGCCTTGTTTAAGAGCGCAACTCAGAGAGAACCGTTTAGAAATGCAATTCAAAACCCATTAGGGAAGACTCCGATGGTCTAGGATACGGTCAGAGATTCGTGGAGTGAGGCAGTCTGCTACCCACAAACCCTTGCGAGTATGAATAAATGTTTTGTATCTGTCTACACAAACCCAGCCCGTTAAAAAACACAATGCTAATTCCAAATGCCTTTCCACATTCATTACAGATATATATGCTGAAGATATTTGAACAGCTGCTCTCCAGCCCTGTAGTCTGGCCAAATTGGAGTTGGCGTCTAATGTTTTGCTGGCAAGACACTAGGTAATATCAAATTTACTGAGATGGCAGTATAATTAAGAGAACTTAAACCAGAAGAGGTTAAATAGCCTAGCTAACTTTAATTGCTTTGAGCACAGCATTGGAATGCATTAATCTGAAATGAATCAGCAGTATGCATGATGTTTCTTTCTCCTCTCTCCAGCCTCATTTGGTCCCACATAAAAATGAGCATTTTTAACACTTTACTTAAATGTATATTGCCAATGACAACACAACACCATGTCTTTATTGCGTTCCTTTTCCCCCCCATGTAACTCAACGATGGAATTCTGTCCTTTTGGCACTTCCTGTTCATTGATAAGAATCTCAGAGCTCGGTTAGCCGGACGTCTGTCTTCTTCCGCATGAGACGAAACAGTCACTACATCCATCTGCAACGTTCCCGAAACAACACGCAAGCATTTAACACACTATCAAACAATGTCAGCGCAGCTTTGAATTTCTGATCTCTGTCTTTGTTTGCCTAACTTCAATGTTAAGCACACTGTTCAATCCAAGCAGACTTCAGCCTTTCAAACTAGCCTGAGGAAATGAGCAAATAATAAATAAGTACAAAAAAAATAAAAATAAAATAAAACCAGGATAAGCAAACCTGGATTTGTTTTGCCTCAGAGCTGAATAACAGCACATAATCACTCCACGACAATTCAGCCTCAGGACTGCATCTGTATTATATTAAAAGATGTGCTAAAACTCCCTCTGGAGAACTGTTTGCTTTCGGGCCATATGCAACACAAACAATGAATCTGTCCTGCCTTCTATTGATAGCTGCTAAAATGCCGCAAATCTCAGTAAACAAATATGTGATAACGCTTATCAAGTGACTAAAAAGAAGGGGGCCTTTTGCTGTGCAAACGAAGTAAACATTCACATTTAGAGAAACGGAGCGATGTTTCGTTCCCATCTTTCCCAGTGTGGCGTGATAAGAGAGTCTGGAGCCAACAGCTCTTTGACACCGTCTCTGAAGATGTAAAAGGTTTTTGTGTGCGCTGAAGAAATAAAAAAGTGTGTCCAAACTGCAGAATCCAGAATCTCAAAAGAATTCTCAAAGAAAATCTTCAGAGACAAATCAATACGAGACACTATCTCAAAGCCTTCTCAAGATCAGTCTTTCAACAGACAGTTTAAAAAGGCCACCGGCCTGCGTTATACTGAAAAGAAATAGCGACCGTCCGTCAAAATGCCACATTTTCAAAAGATATCCATCACAGTGAAGAGTGCAGAATGTGGTACACAAAGTCATGAGTCCAATCCTGTCATGGAAGTAAGTGTAACAGATTTTTTATTAAAGTGGAAATCTGAATTTAAAGTAGCTATGCTGAAAGCAGTTCTGGAACCAGAGTCAGAATGCTAACCATCTGCTTCGTCAGCATGCTAATTAATTCCTTTTTAATGAAATACTTCATACTTCAAAACACAACGCACTGTGTCCCACTTAATAAATGCACAATGGGTAGGACAAAAAAAAAGTATATAAAATAATTTCTGAAAACATTAACTGCAGTTAATTGGGATTTGCAAGTGAAATGATTGATAATTTTTACGCTGGCCTCCTGTCATATCAACAAGGTAGCAGACAAGCCGCTAAAACAATAAAAACTAAATGCCAATTTATAATCCTTCAGAAAGGCAATTTGGAGACAAAGAAAGAAAAGCTATATTCAATTAACTAAATGACCTTTAAGAATAGAATTAACTTTCCAGCCTTGTGCAGGAGTTGCACTATAAATCCCAAGGCTTACAAAAACAAGATTAAATTAGCTGAGATGGAAAAAGAATCGCTTTGAACTTCCCACTGAGAAGTGTAGAGAGGGTGGGGTGGGGCGGGGGGGGGGGGTACAGAGTGCTTTAATCTTGATGTAACGGCTCAACGGCATTTCCGCTGTGGACGTGACCTAGCGTTGTGTGCTATCAGAACACTGGACAGAGACCCCCCCCCCCCCTCCAGAATGGGGAAACTGTCGACTCCATTGAAACAGACTCATCGGTGAGTCTCATCGCACACGAGCAAGCTGCTATCTCAGACACGGAACGTTTGAGTGTCATCTGCAACAGGGAAGAATCAGTTCAGTAAGTCGTCGGCACATCAGGTATACAGTACACCACAGCTACAATATGAGCGGGGCAGCACCTATAGTGTGACAGGAAATCACAAACACCAACTAATGTAGTTATCATGCATCCATGTTTGGGCCATCAGTTCCCTGCAGTGGATAATTTTACAACCAGCCACACGTTCTCCACAGAGGGCCCAGGTAGAGTTTCAGGAGCACACAAAAACACGCAGAGTGGCCATTTCACCTGGGACTATTAAACATAGTAAACTATTTTTAGTACTTGTGCTTAGAAACGATGTCAAAATAGCCAACAGAATCACAAATTACAGACTGCATAGTGCTTTTAAATGTGTAAGTATACACATTTACTTCTTTGTAGTTCATGCAGATTAAAACAAACAAATTAACTAAATTAATTCAGCGTTGAAAATAGCCGGGAGGAAATTGTTGCAGTCCCTGATAAGGCATCAAAGCCAATAAATAAGTAAGTAAGTAAATAAATAAATAGCCAAACTTTAAGTGTGTTGCAGTTCAAGGTTTCCTTTATCTAAAACGTCCTGGAAAAGCTTAGCCTTCTTTCCTGGGGGGTAAAACAATCCAAATTTGTGTAAGAACAGTGCTGCTCTTCCAGTATCTCCAGGGTCAAAAAAGTTATAATTCTTCCAATATGTCAAAAACATTTGAAAGAATAAATCAAAAAATAAACATAGCTAAACTGAGGTAGACCTCCCTCAGGAGAAAGTCTTCACATGGCCAGGCACACTAGATAGGAAAAACTGCACTTCCCCCCTACTTGGGTAGTCATAACAGCACCAACATTAATCAATCCATCAATGGATCACATTTTATTTAACATGGCCTCCTCATAATGAGACTGTCAAAGAACTCCATTTCTTGTTTTCAAAAGAAAAATGTCTGTGATAATCCAACTTGAATTGGACTTTTTAATAATCCAACTTCAATTTAATTCACAATAGACAGTGACTCAGCATAGGCCTGCCTGCTGAATAACATGAAATATGTTAATTATGAACTCAAACATCTCACTATAAATTTATAAATAAAGAGTGAAAACTAGAGATTGTGTCACAAGAGCAGTGTGGACCAGTGGCCTGAAAGCCCCTCTTTATGTGTCAGGCATTATGAATGGAGCGTAACGGCAGGCATTATGAATCGAGCATAACGGTTGGACTGAGAAAATTTAAGTGATAGAGCGCTGAGTGGATTCCAGCCTTGAGTGGCAGTATTACTGGTGGAAGGGAGGCGAAGATGGACAGGTGGTACTGGGACTACGATAGATGGGTCCTCCAAAACACACTTAGTCCTGGATAGCATTCCCACTGCAAACATTTCAGCTTAAATGCAGGCCATAAACATGAAGCCCAAGGACTCTTATTTTGAAGTGGACACCAGGTCTGCTATTTCAAAATGAATAACAACGCCTCTACTTTGAAATGAACGCCAGGGGCCAGGTCACCACCACTTGCCTCTGGCTCACGATACACAGTGCCAAACTGCCATCTAATGAGCGCACACTGCTGGCACTTCTCATACGGTAGGCCTGAAGAGAGGCCACACCAGTGATTAGCTAGTCAGCCCAACTGCTTTGAGTGTCATAAATTCTCTGCTTAAGTGCCTATTGTGTCAATAACGACAGCCACCAAGACCCCAAATGAATCATCTCTCCGCATCACATTTTTCAGCCACCAGGCGTTAGCAGTTAGCGGTTAGCTTAGAGAAAGCGGTGGAATGGAATGGACGTTGCCGTGCCGACAGCCAGAGTGAGTCACTTTCAGCCCAGAGATCAGGTGCGGGGGGGGGGGGGGTAAACCACTCTGAGGAGCTCGCAGATGAACAAAGAGTAAAGGTCTTCACATTCCATCTGTGCACCGGCAGCGGATGGGAACGACCCACAGAAGCAAGTAAGAGAGGTGACTGCCCCCATCTAAAGTCCCCTGGGGGGGGGGGGGGGTGTTAGTGCATCTCTGCTCTGTGTCTGTCTGTCTGTCCATCACCCCCCAGGCCAGGGACATATCTGAGACTCTATACATCCTTTATCTCATTGTGTGTCCAGCTCGCAGTGAGGGTCACACACACAGAGCGGGCTTTAAGCTCTTCATCGACAGCTTTTCACAGAACGGTGGCGAGACGTGCCATCGCTTCTTCACTGGAAAAACCCAGCTTTTCTAAAAAGGTCAATGCCCCCCTAATCCCCCTTGGGGAGGTCCAGATGCTTACGCGTGACGTGGGAAATCTGAAACTTGGCAGAGTGTCACCAGAACTGCCACCGTGCCGCTGTGCTGTCCCCCTGCCTAGAACCCTGAGCTCCATCACAGTTTATAAAAGAGGAAACCACTGCCGTCTAGAGACTGAGGCTTGTGGTTCCTGAGGTCTGACGGGAGAGTAGGGGGGACTGAAAGTCGGAAACGAAAATCCTCTGTGGGTCATCCAGACCCAGCAGGGCTCCCTAAAATCCAGCCCGGAGTGCGTGGGAAAAGGGAAGTTTGGAGAGGTCGTGAAATCCAAGCACCCTCAAAATCCTCAAAATGGCAGCCTAGTGCATGAGCCACCTTCTTGAAATGACAGCCTACTGTACAAGCCAATGCTACCCAAGAACACAGGGGCGAAATGCAAGAGCTGAAAAGACTTTGATTTCAGGAGGAGAGCACTTCATTCAGCAAGCCCAGTTATGTAATGTGAAATCTCAAGAGTTCATACTGCGACTATAGCAACACTCAACATACAACAAACACAAAATCAACAAAGTGGACCCTCTCCTGTGGTGATCTTAACCTTCATCGCAGACTACATTTTCCAAATCATCTGATCAGTTCTGCTCCAGAATAATTGCTCCAGCATTCTTTAAAACATCACAACACTGTAGAGTTGATGGAAAGTGGGGCAATTAGTTTTGTTGTTTTTCTTCCCCGTGTCCAGACGGGAATGTTTCACCAAATGAACGTGGCGCAGGAACTGGATGGCATTAAAACTGGGATTTAATAGCGCTGTCGATAAGGCTTTCGCGTCATAGCTTCATTCGTAGGCTGACGTGCTCCCTGGGTGCTGGTGCAGGATCACTCTCCCCGTTTGGAGGAAATAAAACGAGTCTTTAATGCTTGGGTGGAGAAGAACGGTGTGGATATCCTCCCAGAATTCAAACAGCAACGGCAGTTTAACGCACACCACCTGCCACGTGCAGAAATGAAAGCCTAAAGATCGCAACACTCTTTGGTCTAATGATGTTTGTTTTGTTATGGTAATCTGAACTATATCAGCTATGATGTTCTCACAGTCTTCTGGGGATGCGGTTATGTAATTTATACCTTTATTATACTTTAAAGGTATTTATAACCTCACTGTGTAAGCAAGAACTAGAGGTTACAACTACGACTGAATTCCAGCCAGACATAAATCCATCATAGAAAGGTGAAATTCTATAAAAACCAAGCAACAACCCAGGGACCAAGTGTTTTTCTAAAGCACGGATCATTTTTCTTGATGCATGTCCGCCAGTATGAGAAATCGCAGCTTTTACTCAACCCACACACACACACACACACACACACACAAGTGAAATAGTTTTAAAGCGATATTCTTTGACACATTTGTTTTGAAAATTGTGCTCTGAGCTTTTTTTTTTGTTTACAAGCCATCATCGCCCACTCAACAGAGGCAGTCCACAGCTGTTCGTGCTCAACTAATGCACATTACAGCGAGCATTTAAATTCATAATGACATACGATATCATGGAATTTATTGTTCAACGGCACAAAAAAAAAAAAGAACAGAATAACGATTTCAATATTCTACTTGAATAATTAAAACACATCAAAACTGGCAATCCTCAGAACAAAAGAACAAAGGATCATGGGAAACCGCCTGCCTCCACAGCAGTGTACTGTAGCTCCTCAGGCACAAGACTGCAATCAAGGGCCATTATCTCCAGGTATTTTAAAGCGCTTCTCACTCAGCAAATCACATACATGCACACCTTCCCTGGGAGAAAATGCAGGGCTGAAAAATTCTGCACTCTACCTGTCGTGTTCCGGCAATCACTGCAAATAAAATCCACCTGACACATCAACAGCGTACACTGTTATATTCCTGAGCCATGGTTTGACTTTCTTGAGGAGAGTGGGGGGGACGGGGGGAGAAGAATAAGAATATCCTTTAATTCCCCAGCTTCTACACTTCTACATCATCAGTAGCGTTTGGCAAACTGTTCTCGTCTGCAATTCAAATCACATGTTCCATGAGCCACACCTATGGACTGATTTACATTACAGCACATCTGATTAACGTGTTCTCATGCAGTTTTTTTCCCCAATTTCCAATCTTCTCCCCAATTTAGTCGTTATACCAATTCCCCGTGTGTATCATGGTTCTGGTCAATGCGCGATCCTTCTGTCGGTCTGGGGAGGGTGAAGACTACTACATGCCTCCTCTGATACATGTGGAGTCGCCAGCCGCTTCTTTTCACCTGACAGCAAGGAGTTTCACTGGGAGAGCGTAACGCAAGCGGAGGTTCACGCTATCGCCCCCAGATCCCCTCCCTGAAGAACAGGCACCCCGATCAACCAGTAGGAGTCGCTAATGCAAAGATCAGGACTCATACCCTCGCCGGCTTCCCACCCGCGAACACTGCCAACTGTGTCGTAGGAACGTCTGACCAAGCCGGAAGTACCGCTGCCGGGGACTGAACCCGGGTCTCTGCGGTGGTGGGCGAGTGCTGTTCTCATACAGTTTTTGCACTGAACAGGGACGACATTTTTGCTTGTAGTTAAAATGCACCGTCGTCAGACAGTGTCCAGCAGCCCTTAATGCCCATCTGTTGAAGATCGCATTTCGGATGCTGCCCTGAAGCACCTTCAATGCCATGCAAAAGACCAAAAAACAGCCATCTTATGCAACACATGCACATGTGTCCCTAATAGTACCCTGGACACAAAACAAACACATACTCAGCTTCCCAAACCAATGCCAGTGTGCTGACCAGTATCGGCTGAAATCGCAGAAGATAAGCATCTGTGTGTTATTTTTTTGTTTTTGTGGGAGGCCTCTTCTCCTGTGGGTATAAACACAAATTCCCGACAATGAGTCATACACGTGTGAAAGAGACTGGCGGTCTACTGGCTAGGGGAAGGACACAAAGGGGAGGGGGGGGGGGATAATGCATTTAGCGAACAAAAACACAATGCTCTTCCAGCACAGCGAGAGTAAAAGAACATTAAAGCATACCAAGAGGATGAAAGGAAGCCGCTCATTGGTGGTCTGGAAGTAGGGATGGGCAAATTAGGCCTTGGGCTGCCTCAGATTTTTCAGTTTTTTTTTTTTTTTTTGTTCCACCCAGAGTTCTTAATTCCATAACTGGATCAATTATCACACCGCATTACTGCAGGTGACCACACTGTCCGGCCAAGCCGGTCTCACAGAAGGTCTGTTTATCGCCGTCCTTAGCCTCTGCTGGCCTGTGGGAAATGAGCCCGTAGCAAAGAAACCCTGAAGGCAGGAAATTCAATTTTGAGACTGGCAAAAAAAAAAGAACAAACAAAAAAAAAACCCACATTATTATGTCGAGACGCAGCGCTGAATTCATTTGCCGAAACTCCTTTGTACGCCTACCACCCATTGGGCAAAATTACTTTGAGAATTAGACGCAGTCCTTGCTTGTTGATTCTTTATTTTGTAAACTGGGTAAAGGCCCAAGAGAGAAATTATTCACTTATGAAAGAAGCCAGTCACGGTCATATTCATGTTTGTGCTGCAAACGACAAGACTGGGTATTTGTTCACAAAAAAATGCATGTGATTTGCAGCCGGTGTGATTTCTCCTCTACTCATTTAATCTTGTGGTGTAATTGCATGTGCAGTGTTTTATGGGGACCATCACAGACAGGAAGTCCATTTAATTTTCTGAATGATGCTGATTTGAAACCAAACCTTGTCATCCCATTACACTGACTGCCACAGAGAAATGGACTAAATATTTTTAGACTCAGACATGTCCCCGTTGCCATTAATTGCAAAATGTGATCCCACAAGATATGTGCTTTCCTAAGGACACAGAACAGCTAATCTAGTTAGCTGCCGCCTGGCATTAATCCATGAAATCTAATTACGGAGTTCCCTTTTAGGATTTTCAAAAAGCAAATTATTTTCTTGACCAGGAGCTTTGTAGCGTGACCTTTCATTTCCGCGGGCAGAATATCAATCCCAGGGTGCACTGGGAGAGAGCCCTGGCGCTTCAAGGCCGTGCCACTCAGTCAGCTGACACGAGGCGGGCACACCCAAAATCCGCTCGACCCCTGGGGACCCCTGTTTATGCGCAGGGGTCCCACAAGTGGCAGGACCCCATCTATCAGAGTTCACACAAACATCTAGGGACTGCACAGCAAATTATGCATTAAAAAAAAAAAAATCCTAGCCAAGTTTAATTTCATTTTAATTCCTGTGAAATGGGAAATATTTACATAAATCAACAAATAAAATAATAAATAAAATGCAACCACCAAACATAAATTAGTCACGTGTCCAAAAGATGAATACCATCAAGCGAAAGCAGCTGACAGATTATTAAAAAAAAACCTCAGATAAGACCCATAAGGCCTGGAGAAAGAGCTTAAAACGGCATTCAGAGTCAATGAGGGTCTCTGGGGGATGAGAAAATCCAATCTTTCGCCTCAGAGAGGTTTTCGTTCTTATTCTGCGTGCATTCTCGGAAAGGTGCGCTCCCGAGCGGGTCAAAGGTTAATTCCTAGCCGGAGAGCAGAAGTGACCTCACGCCTCAGCTTTCAATCGGCTTTCCGCTCCTTCGGAAAATGGAGGGGGCTCCTCGAAATAACAGCGGCCTACGTATCCATGATGCTCAGCCGTCCTAAATATGACACTACGGAAGAGCTGCATTACCATAACGCCTGCCAAGAGTTTTACAATATTGACTCTGGACGAACGCACATATTCCTGACTTTACTCCCCAATGTGAATTTCCACTGACATTCCCCAATAATGACAGCCAATCAAAAGCAGCATCATGTGATTCTCACCACTCTAGGCAAAGGCAAAGATTTTGGAGGGGACCCAGGTCCTGTACCTCCCAGTGTTCCCTGCTGAAAATTCTGGCTAAGAGCAGCTGGGATTCTAAGCTTGTTTAAGATGGTTTAAGCTGTGTTTTCAACACTTCTAGCTGACCATAGCTGGTTTATGCCTGGTCACAGCTGGTCTATTGCTGGACAAAGATGGTCAAGGCTGGTATAGTAAGCTGGTGGTCAAACTGGTCTAGTTAACTGTGTAGGCTGGTCAGAGGGTGAAAGCAGCTAAAAGTGTCAAAGGCACATCTTAAACCAGCCTGACCAGTTTAGACTGGTTTAAGTTGGAATTTTCAGCAGGAAGAGAATTAAGGGAATTTCCCCCTTCAACAATTTCCATCTCTTCCGAAAAACATTAATTATATCTGCACCACAAACGGCTGATGTCAGATCCGAATCTGTACTGAGGATCCGTGTGTGTGTGACGTGCCCTTTATTTACAAGAGCAGGCCACAAATGAGCATTAGCGATACAAGCTCAGCCACATATTTTGCATTTCACCTGAACCAAAATTCACAAAAGCTGAAAGTCAACAACGATGAATCAGTTAGGCATACCTAACAATTACTGTAAAATAACAAAGGGAGAAAACGCCATGTAGGCCCAGAGCCCACCTACATTTTACCTATTCAGAGAGGAAATATGCACCTGTCACGGAGAGACAGCACTTCGGAAATGTTAAGGCGTTCGTGCCCTGCCCAGGACACGGCGTTCCCGCATTCCTCACCCGGGCTCGCAGAGCAGAAGAAAGCCTTCAGCGAGCGAGAGATTAAGAGGGTGGCGGCTGCATTATCGGGATGGTTTGGGCCGGTGTTTGCCCGTTGTCGGGTGTCGTCTTGTACGTTTAATATTTGCTTTTTTCCGTGTCGTCCGGCGACCCCTCCCTGACGCGGAGCGGCATTCCCCAGTCCTGGCGGGGGGGGGGGGGGGGGGCGTGACCTCTGTTGGTCTGCTACACCCGGTGAATAGGGCCCGGACAAGCCTGGTAGCACCTTGTCCTTTTTGGGTACGGGCGAGCGGCCAGTCCTGGAACAATAGGGGCCTAAATCCCCCTGAGTCCTGCCCCGCTCCGCTGTTGTTTTTTGGGCCTTGAGTGCTCGTGCCTGGCAGCACCCTTGGAGGGAAAGGGGGGGGGGGTATTTTGGGGGGGGGGCATTCACCCCGCCATCTCGACCGTTTTTGTCCCATCACAAGGTCAGCAAAAGCCCCGTGAAGCAAAGCTCACTTTTTTTTTTTCACCGAACGCTTCGCGAATGGCACAAGAGCGCCCACGTCCATGAGTCAGAGCAGCGCAACGCTCAGGGACCGTCTACCCAGAGCATTGTGGGTAGGGCGCAGTGCCACCAGTGAAATCCCTGTCTGTACACCAGCGCCATCCTCGCCAAACCTCCCAGCCCTCCCACTCAGGCGAGTTTTTCCACTGTGCACGAAACACAAAAGCTACCGAAGCTCTTCCCCGTACCTTACTCAGAAAACTTTCAAATGGTTCGCCAAGAGGCTGCTTCTAAGAACCACTGAACACGGTCATTTTCTAAAGCTCTCGTCGATGTCTTGCTCTCAGAACTAGAATGGCTCACCAGGACCCTGCTTCCAGGAACCGCTGAACAGACACTATGATTGTGGCTCCCCATGTGACACATCTACTCGGTGACTGAATCAACATTTTATAAATGTTTGATGTTTTATTACACTTCGGGGCAACATTCTCAAGTTTTTTCAGGGTTTTTTTTTTTTTTTTTTTTTTAAAGTTCATTTTTTTTGTTGCTAGTGAATAGATTTCCCATGGTTCAAGCACTCAGACCATGCCAACAGAAACAGTCTAGTAATGCATTCAAGAAGTAACATAACAGAGATACAAAGCATAGCTTTCATATTTTTAAATATTTCTCATGTGAGGCAGCAGTTCATAATACATCCTTGGGCTACATATGTGCATAATATACACCATTCGTGAAAAAATAACCCAGCTCTAAGACCTCCAACATGCTGAAGACTGCATGCATAACACTGCTCGTGCACCAGGAAAAGGAAAATTTGGAAGATTATTTGACTGATAGCGGTGTGGCATACTGCCTTTCACTCTCTCTCCCAACAAAATGGACGCCATGTTTATTCATGTGTTTACTGTTCCTGGTGTTCGTCAGCAAACACTCCGCAGCACGCAACACTACCTCCACCTCATACTGTATAATTTATAGCATCGCAGAAAAAGAGGAACTGGCTGGATGTACATAACATGCCTTTCTTTCTGTCCCACTGGAGTCTGGTTAGGGAGGGGAGGTGTGAAGAGAGGGAGACAAAGGGGGAGAGAGAGATAGAAAGAGATAGAGATAAATAGATAGAGCTAAGGAGGGAGCAAGAGAGGGGAGAGATGGAGAGAAAGAAAGAGATAGAGATAAATAGAGTTAGGGAGAGCGAGATATAGAGCCAGGGAGGAAGAGTGAGAGGTGAGAAAAGGGGAGAAAGAAAGAGATAGAGATAAATAGAACTAGGGAGAGAAAGAGAGAGTGAGCTAGGGAGGGAGAGAGAGCGAGAGGGGAGAGATGGACAGAGAGAGAGAGAGAGAGGGGAGAGATGGAGAGAGAAAGAGAGAGAGAGAGAGAAACGGAGAGAGAGAGAGAGAGAGAGAGAGAAGCAGAGAGTGAGAGTGAGAGAGAGAAGCAGAGAGTGGGAGTGAGAGAGAGAGACCTACATTATCCTATTGTAATGAATACAAACGGACGAGCCTCGGTGTCTAATCACGCAGAGAGGCCCCGATTTCCCGCTGACTCACAAATCTCTGCACTGACAGGAATGTTGGGCAAACAAGTTATGTTTGCACTATGAGCCCGGGGGAAAAATGTGTTTCAGTGGGACAGCTTTACCGGGGGGGGGGGGGGGGGGCAGCCAGCTTTACTGGGGGGAGGCGGGCAATTCGGTCGGTCAGCACCCTGGTCCTAATCCCCCCTTTCGCTCTCTCCCTGTGTCACCAAAAGCCTGTGTGTGTGTGTGTGCGTGTGTGTGTGTGTGTGTGTCTGTGTGAGCCTGTGAGTGTGTGTGTGCATGTGTGTGTGTGTGTGTTTGTCTGTGCGAGCCTGTGTGTGTGTGTGTGCGTGTGTGTGTTTGTCTGTGTCTGTGAGTGTGTGTGTGCATGTGTGTGTGTTTGTGTGTGCGAGTCTGTGTGTGTGTGTGTGTTTGTCTGTGCGAGCCTGTGTGTGTGTGTGTGTGCGCGTGTGTTTGTCTGTGTCTGTGCGTGAGTGTGTGCGTGTGTCTGTGCGAGTGTGTGTGTGTTTGTGTGTTTGAACCACAGGCCCTGAACCAAGTCACACTCTGCTCATCTTGTCCCTGCTGAGACCCTGTCGCAGGTGGTCTCCAGAAGGCTCTGGAAGCCTGTGCACAGGCACGGGCACGCACACGGGCACGCACACGGGCACGGGCACGCACACGGGCGCCAGCACGCACACGGGCGCCAGCACGCTGAGCAACCGCACGGAAACACCCGGGAAAGTCTTGGCCTTCGGGACGGACATCTTTAGCGATGATATTTCAGAATTCTCACTACCGAGGTACGAGGGCAGGAAATCAACAGCTTTCTGCTCCATTACTATAACGCGGAACGGTCTATGTCGATTTACGCTGTGTGATGGAAATGGAACGGGCCACATTCACATCCACTGAGCTTAACTGTTAAAAAAAAAAAAAAAAAAAAAGGTTGAAGAAATTCAGTTTTCCTGTAAGGAAATGGGTATTTTTTTAAAGGTAAAACCCAGCTTGAAGGAGACAGAGCCCAAATCATTTAACTAGCAGTGAAACATGTTTTGTCGAGTTCAAACACCGGCAATGAACCCAATAAGGCAAGCTGACTGTAATCCGCTTTAAGTCCATTAAACTCTTTTAGGACAAAGTACTCCCCAAATTACACTCTCTGCAGTGCCTAATGAGCAGTTTCAGCTGCACTGTTGAGTTAGGACACATCGCCATAGTTTCTACATCAAGTTCCTTTCCACAAAATTAGTGGCTCTACATATTTGTGATTCTGCAGACACTTATGCATAGCAAACCACACTTCAAATATTTACCTTCACATGCAACCAGTATCACAATAAAACAACCTTCTAATTTCTTAAAACTAGACGGCAAACCGACGGTGCAACGCTCATGTAATCAAGCGTAGTCATTGATGTGAAACATCACACACGGCACAAGCACATAAATAAAACATGAAGCCGACGGAGTAGACTGCAGGCCTATTGAAACGCTTGAAAAATTCACAGGATAACACTGTCTGCTCGGAACTCCATGAGCTAAACACTGTTTAATGCAGTAGCGCTCGAACATCACCAACTCCCACAGAACTCACACATCACGTAATAAATATATTTGCACAACATTCATCCCTATCATTGGCATTAATACGGGCTAATTATGAGGATATTATGCCAATCAATTCATTGTCACAAAATACGATTTTCAAGAAGAAGTCAAGAACCATCCATTGACCTACGGTGTCTTCCAGGTCAAAATTAATTTCCCTCAAGTGACAGCACCAGATGGGTCTCGAGTTCCTTTCTGTGCTGTTGGGGACAGAAGGGCCTGATCTTTGAGGTCTGTTAAAAACATAAAGCATTTTGCTAAACTCTTCCAATCAGTGCACTCAACACTCAACCAGTGCAAGCAGATAACTAACAGCTGCAACAACCAAGCAATTCAAGCAAACAATATTTTTTTTCCAGCATAGAATGTGATGTGGAAATTCTCTAAATCTTGCTCTCGAGCCTTTAAAAGCGCAGTTTTTTAAAATGCTTGTCGTCAGCTGGAATCCTTCAGCCGTTAAGATACAGGGCCTACGCAGCAATCAGAAGTCGAGCGTTTGCGCCAAAAACAACCGCTCTCTCCCCTCGGCTTCTGCGACGCTCTCCGCCGCAAGTTAATCATCAGCGACGCACACGGCCGTTACGTCACCGCCCGCGTGACACGACGAGCGAGCCGCTTCTCGCACAAACAGAAAGCACAAACACGCTGGCCCATAAAGATCCACTTTACGACTTCGGTCGACTTCCCTGTGCGATAAAGGCCAGGGCCTGGCTATTAAGCTGCGTCAAAAAAAAAAACAAAAAAAAAAAAAAAAAAAAAAAAATCCCCCCCCCCAAAAAAAACCCCCCAGGAGGAAAATGAGAGCGCTCGAAAATGAGAGCGAGCATGAGCTCGATATCCAAAAAACCGCGCGATATCAGATTGTCGTGACCGTGTTTTCTCTTTGAGGTCACTGTCGGGAAACATTCCAAACTGTATTAAACTGCCGCTGATAAGCATTCCCCGAAAATATCCCCGCATGACTCATCACTGCCGCATTCCTCAGAGGGTGACATCAAGCAAAACCGATTTTCCAACAAAAAAAAAAAAGTGTTTTAACAAGTCTATTTTTAAACGAGTGGGTGAAGACTTTGTCATCTTCAATGAAATGGCAGTTTTTTTTTAAAGAGATATTTCACAAAGGCTAAAACTGTCAGATTTAATACGGTTCTTGTCCATGTTGTCACATCCTCGGCTTTATTGCTCTTGCTCTTCATGAACAGAATCGCAGAAAGACACACACAAGATGTAGATAAATGTCTGCCAATTAGTCATGAGCACAGTGTGTGTTTATATCTGTCAGCAGAGTCACATAATCTCTAAATACTTGCTGAAGAACTATTTAGAATGAATCAAGCATTTGAAAAATTCAGTCACCATTTCAAATTCTTTACGAACAAGATACTGTACGTATCTATTCTGGAATAAGCCATCTAGTTGATGTTCCTTTATCCCTAATTAATGCTGATCCTAAACATTTGAAAAACATCAAGCATCGACAATTATGGACGCATAACAATTATTAATTCATAATTTCGCACCCCCAGCTGAACACCTACATGCGAGGCCCCCGCCTCCTCCTCAGTCCCTCCATTCCTCTTCCTGAAGTGCATTCCTTTCATATCTACGATAAGTTTAACAGATCATACCCCAAACACTCACAGTGGGACATGAACTGTAAAAGATAACAACTAGCACTGCTAGCCAAAATATGATTAGGCCACATCAAATGCACTGCTTGATGCCTACTATCAGTAAACCTCTGCACTGCAGTGATGCAGGGGAACGTTCGCGGGGACGGAAATGAAAAAGGCTGGGATGTCTCCGGGACGCGGGATGCCCCTCGCGTCCCCGTAAGACCCCGGGCCGACCCCACGCACTTCAAAGAGACGGTGGAAACACACCAAAGGAGAGAAGCGGGGAGAAGACTGCCAAAATATGCCTGAGACTGCGACTCAAGATCAGTGTCTATGAAATTTATTTGCTCATTTATACAGCCTTCCCCGGTAAGACTTGCATACCTTACATCTTTCATTATGTCAGCCGGAGAACTACTGAAGCAAAATCAGGTTAAAAGTTCCAGCTGAAAGATTTAAAAAAAATAAATAAAAAAAAAGCCTTGACACACACACAGGATTCAAACCTGCAACTTTACTAACATATGGCCTAAACACTTCTGGGTGCAGAGTAGACCATTTATAGTTTGTCCATTGTATATGATGGAAAATTGAGTTGTCTCCAAGTGAAAGAGTTGCTGTTTGCAAAAAAAAACACAGGAACTGAGGAAGAGCTGCTTGGCAAGAGAGCAAAATATTTCAATTTGAAGGCATCCCACAGAATCCAAAAATTCCCTCATTAATTTTCAAAAAAAAAACAAAAGTGCCAAAAATTTGGGCCACGTTAATTTGGGTCTCAAAGGCAGAGCTGTGCCAGGACATTCTAATGCCCCACTGCTGAAGAACAAAATGGAGAACCATTTAACACATTCAGACACGCCATTTTACCTCCGCTGACAGTCAGGCAAACTATCCACATTAAAATAAAAAACTAACCACCGCAGCAGAGTAATCCGTTTACAAAATATGTCTGCATGATGGCCTCTATTTTACATAATGAGATGAAAACGTGTATAAATAAGCAGAGACAGGATAAATAATAGGAACGTTAAGTCGCTAACTGAAAGTGACAGGGGTTTTCATTGGAAACAGTTCACAGATAGCTTGCTGAGTGTACAGACGTACGTACAGCACCACATTAAAACAAAGAATTGAGCACTGACTCGTGCCAGCGTGGGTCTGTGTATAAACTATAAGAGCACCTTAAGAGCCGTCCTCTGCTTTGCTTACCATTACTTTTCCCACAAAATATCGACGCGATCTCCAAACCGAGGGCTGCACCTTTTGACAGAAAGGAGCCTAATAATGTTTGAGCTATAGTCAGTGTGAAAATAATAGGCCTAGCATTCTAGGCTTATCTACAATCGCAGCAAATGTACGTCGAACGGTAGAATTAATTACCAATTACAAAGAACATGACGGCACAAGGCACAGGCCATACTTCATTTCCAGCACACTTTCAGAAAGCATAAACGTTGAATTTATACTTTGCACGTTAGCAGCAGCCCACACTAGCCAGGTCTCACCGGTGAGGAGGTGGTTGGCAGAATACTCTCTCTCTCTCTCTCTCTCTCTCTCTCTCTCTCTCTCTCTCTCTCTCTCTCTCTCACAGAAGGTTTTATTCAACAGTGGTGTTTTCATGAGGCCTTTGCTCTGGCAGAAATGATAATATAATCTTTGCCAATGTTTTCAGATGAATGTTCTTTTTTTAAAATGTGTGATTATTCTATAACCTTAACTGTGTACAACTTTTTTTTAAAACACTCTAAAAAGACTTCATTGAAATGACCATTATCAAGCAAGCCATTAAAAATCACTCACTCGCACACACGCACACACACACACACACACCCTTCGGCTAGAACGGGCCAATGGTTTTGAAATCTGTACAAAGTGTCCCAGCAATCACTTTCAGGAAAAAGTCTTCCCATGGAATGACTGGCTGGGAATGCCTGGGAATGCCAGACTCCCAATCAGAACTCCGTGACAAAGTGGATGTTGCAGGGGAATGACAGCCGAGGGACCTGCAGAGAAGGTCGACAGCACATGGCCTCTGTTAGCCGAGATAAAAAGGACCGCTTAATGCAGGCAAACAGGGCTGGCACTGGAACGGCCCATGGGGGAGATCGAGTGAGACTCCTCTGTGCTGTCCACATTTTCCTCTCCTGGTCAAGACCCCCCCCACCCCTACCCGGTCAAGCCCCCCCCCCCCCCCCAAAGGACCGGATATTTCTTTCCCTTTCTCACACGAGAGAGAGAGAGAGAAAGAGAGAGGGGGGAGAGAAAGAGAGAAATGTAATGTAATATGACACTTTCTTGGAGTTTCTGAGGTACGATTGGCGTAGTGCAGATCTTCTGGTTACATCACTTCGCCGTTGAGCTATTATTATCTGCACTGATGATGGCTGCTTTTTGGGTCTTGACTGCACTGACACAGCCAACAACACAGTTCTGGAAACGTTTTAGCCAAGCTGCTCCGAAAAAGACAATAATAGCAACAAACACGTCACAACCATCCCTCAATAATAATAATAATAATAATAATAATAATAATAATAATAATAATAATAATGTGTGTACATATGGTACAGTCAGTGACTCCAATCCACCTTGGAAAGCCGGTATTATCCCATTAAATGTACATTTCCTCACATTCTACGTGTAAAAAAAGAACCAAATAAATAACAACACAGTAGGCTTACATGTTTACCAACAACTTGGAAATAGCTGTATGTGCAGGGAAACCTGGGCCAGATATTCCCACGTTGCGGCCTGAACTCAACTCCGCTTGGCAAAGGCATACAGTGCGTCTAATTCTAATGACAGGATAGTCAGCCCGAGACAAGAGTCGACCATCAAGAGAAACTGCGCACATGCTAACGTTTTCTGGGCTGATGACAAAAAGTTTGGGGACAAGTATTTACGTAGCGTGTCAGACGAGGCACGGTCTCGTCTTGGAGCCATTTTTTCCAAGTGGTTCCTTGTTATCTTGTTAAACTAGATACCCGCAGCAAGTACTGGCAAGAATGTGGCTATGTTTCACCAGCAACCGCCGCTTTTCGTCGGCAATTGTCCTGATTGTATCCACCTCGACTGGCAACAATGGCGAAGTAATTTGAACGGTTACCCACACATTTCCAGACATTGTTGCAGTGTTTCCATTTCTATGTCCGACAGAAGGTCGCAGTGAGCACTAAAATTTGACTCGTTTTTTATTCAAGACTGCGTGTAGCAAAGTGAACGTTGAGATCCGGGTTTTATTGTTGTAAAGAGCTGATTTATAGGCCAATGTGCATAATATTTGTCAAAATGCCAGGCATATTAATTAGACATACTTACTGGTACTGATCGGGTAAATCCAACGTTTGCTGATTTTATCATGAAAGTTTCCATATTACAATGGCCCAAACAAACTGCCAGTGTTGCATAACACGCATTAAAATGAATAAAAAGAGGTTTAAAACATTCCATTCCAAAATGTGACTTAAACAAAACCATCCAACATAGTCTGAATTCATACTGATTTTAACCTTCGTGTATACGTGCGTGGGTTTATTATATGTAGTCTATATTACACAATAACTAGGCCTATCAGTAACCTGTCAACAAACGAGACACAGCAGCACTCACCTCGTTGGATGGCATGCTGACAACACCTGTAGATCTCCGCTTCTCCCGCAACTTTCTCTTTTCTATCTGGCCCTTTCCCCTCCGGGCGCTGGGACCGGTGCTCTTCTTCTCTTTCCCCTTGCTGGAGCTAGTTCCTAGAGTCGGGCTCTCCGTGTCGTCTTCGACGTACGCATTCCCGCTGGACTCCGGTTGAGGGGTGCTTATTATTACTTTCTCGGGCTGGGGTGCCTTCTTCAGGTGTCTTACCGGGGGATCGGACCCCCTGGTGGCTGGTGTCGAGTGTGGGTCATCGTCCGGTCTCCTCAGGGCAGACGAGGAGGACGACCGAACAACGGGATGAGATGACGCGCAGTTGACAGAAGTCGGACCTCCACGGTCCGGGTTGCCGTTGTTGTTTAATTCGGGGCTCTGGCTTGTATTCCGGGTCTCGCTTTTGCTGTTTGTTCCAAGCGAGGAAGCCGCGGCGCCGCTCCCGCTGCTAGACGCAGTAACATCCCCAAGCGTTTTCGCTCTCATTTTCTCACGTTTGGCTTTCCATTCTTCCAAAAAGTCCGTAGTCGCGTTTGATCTAAATCCACCCGTCGCCATGTTCCCTCTGAACGTTTAATTGGTGCCTACTGTAAACCGCACTGCTTGGTGTTTCAGCTGAGCTAGTCTTTTCACAGTAAACAAACTTTTATTTATGAAAATGTATTCCTCAATGCAACTAATTGCACCACATTCCTCCCGTGAAACAGATTGCAGATAGTATCAGCAAACGTGCAGTGGTCTAAAAAGTAAAATAAATGGCAGGTAAAACAATACATAATAGCCTACATGTTCGAAACAACGCGGCAGTTAAAGTTGATCAAACTTATGTACCGATACTCATTATCATTAAACGCATTCGACCAGCGTGTCATAATCACTTAATTAGAATAGTAGTTCAACCAGCTTTCTAAGTTTGTTCAACCTGATTAGCAACCACATCGTCCAATACAGGTCTGTGCATATCCCTGAACTTCTAGTCCCACGTTAAACTTTTCCCAAAAGTTGTTCTTTGGAAGCGGAATGGGCTATGCGCAAACGATCATTCTAGTTAACTGTCGTCTAATTCAAAACATGTACCATGACAGTATACTAAGACTGCAGTTGTATTTTCGATTTGGCTTACCTGTTTTTCATGCGGTCTCCCAGGTGAACAGTCCGGTGGAATGAAATACGCGTCAGAGGCAGTCGGTTTGTCGCACAGGCAGTTCGCAAGCTGCGCTTGCTCTGCCCCCATTCTCACGCGCTGAACACAGTCGAGCTTTAACGAATGTACCCGAACGCTGCCGGCGAAGAGACACTAGCTCGCGTGACAGCGAGGCAAGCTTTCACTTGAGGCAGTTTTCACCTTCATACTTCAGTTGTGCGTGGGACACCGTCTGTTGCAACTGAAAACACAGTGTTGTCAACGCGAGGAGAAAAAACGAATGGGAGATACGATAGTATATCCATATGTTCCAGATACCAAAATATAGGCTATATATTTTTTCTGCGTCGATGTTAACTTTGAATCGAATATTAGAACTACTGCTAGAAATGATGTGTATTTTTAATTGAATGTATTTTTATTTATTTTCTTTCTTCGAAAGGTGTTTGCTCTTGACCTTAAAAAAACATGGTAATCTCCGAGTTCAACGTACTTGTCTCACCAGTTGAATCACGCTAGTATCTTTAGGATGACACATTGTAGGGGGGATCGCTTCGAGGCTGTTGTTCGTGTGGGAATACAGAACAATTAAATATAAAAGAATATATTTACATTTTACTTGGTTTGACGGTTATTGACATTTTAATACACTCGCAGGTTATTATTTAATGCAACACCTGCACCTGCCAACAATTATAAGTTATCACGACTAATGGCTAGAGGGCATTTTTATTATTAAACTGATGATATAACACGCATAGCTCAAATTAATTAGTATGCACAGTCAAATTGGATTGCAGGCAGTTAAAGTACCACAGGGAAGAAAATGTCAATCACTTTTAAAACATTTTTTCTCCAATTACTGCATACAATTTACTTCTTCTTTTTCTTATTGACTGTATATCTAATGGCATTTAAAAAATATTCAGAACCAAGAAGGATGCTCGTATCCATGCAACAACGACGTTCTAACATTCCGTGAGAGTGAATTCACTCTTTGCATCACATCACATTAATGATGGGGGGGGGGGGGGGGGGGGGAGTTATATGGCCTGTTTTGTAATATTGCTTGGAAGGGGGGGGGGGGGGGGGGGTTGTAAGCCCCCCTATCCACCCCTGTAAACTATGCCCCTGTAAGGAGGTGTAACACAGTCCACAGCAGTTCGGCTTTATCACATACACAGTCATTCCTCTCATGAATAGAGATGTTAAGCTGCCTGGCCTGGGGGTGGGGGTGGGGGTGGGGGTGGGGGGGGGGGATTTTCAGTCTGTTCTGCAGAAAGAGACACTCTGTACCGCAGAGTGTAGGCATCTGCAGGTTAGCATAACACATCATTTGTATAGACTCCTCTGCCTTGCACTTTGACTCCAAACTGTTCAGAAAGAACTCCCAGATGAAAGAGGAAAATATTTTTTTCCACATCTGCACATGATCACCTTGTAATTCACGATTTTTAGAAGACATCTCTTCTAAAAGTAAGAAAAAGATCAGATCCACCGAATGAAGGTTTCTCTTTTGTGAAGAAATAAATTCATGCACAGTAAAAAGTTTTGAAACGGGGAAATTGGTGATATGATTATATATACATCCATTGGACACCTTATAAGGTACACCTTTCTAGTAACTGGGTGGGACCGCCTTTTACTTCCAGAAAGGCATGCCTTCTTTATGGCATGGATTCAGCAAAGTGTGGGAAACCATCCCGCAGGCAGAGGTGGGCAAGGAGGGCCATATCAGTTTCTGGTTTCCATGCCAACCTCTGGCCATAATTGCGTAATTATCCCGAACATTTTTACGGCATCTGATAATTTTAGCAGCAGCTCTGGAAAAGCGCAAAAGTGACAGCCAAAGCTCTTGTGTCCCTACATGAAACGTTCTACTGTGAATCTAATCTACGAGAGAAAGCAGCCTTGGTGCTCACAGCCAGTTAGCTCATTTGGCCAGGGTAACCGGTGGAAACAAAAACCCGCACACACACCGGCCCAGCAGCCCAGAACTGCCCAGCCCTGCCTCAGGGATTTTGGTTCATGCTGACTCGATGCGATCGCACAGCTGCTGTAGATCCTTTGGCCACGTGTTCACGCAGTGAGCCTCCTGTTACACCTCATCCCCAAAGGTGCTCTGGTGGATTGAGATCTGGGGACTGGGTTACATCTGGGGACTTACCTCCACAGCAACCGGACCTGAACATCATTTAACCATTTATAGGAAGTTCTGGAGCTCAGATGTGTGAAGTAGATCTCCACATCCTTCACCCCTCAAAGAACTGGAGGCTTTTCTCCTTGAAGAAAGGTTCAATGTCCCACTACACACAAGGTTCACCTTGACCTTCATTAGTTACTTGGTATTCATATATTGTTAGGTGTTTTCATTATTTTGTCCAACCACACACACACACACATATATATATGTACAGCGCCTACCCCAGTTTTATCCTGTCACGCCTGAAATATCTTCCCTCTTCACCAATAAATTCAACACATTTATAACATAAAAATTAAATAAAAACATAGGTTTCTCATTTACAAAATTATCCCCCACCCCCAGGTAGGCTGTTGTTAGCAACTGCAGCTTGTCTCTACAGCTCTCTCAGGGTTTTTCAACTTATGACCGTTCCTCCATTCAAATTTGCACTGGAGGTTTGCAATTTCCAGGTTGTGCTGCAGACCCTCGATGGGATTTAAGATTTAAGGCTTGTTCTCGTTTCACAGTACCGACCTTCTTGTTTTTAAGCCATTCCCTTTACAGATTTTTGTGTGTGCACTTGGTCATTGTCCAGTCGGAACATGAATCTTCACTCGAAACACAGATTGTTTACAGCAGACTGAAACAGGTTTTCCGCACCCAGATAGCATGCAAATCCGGGCCGGGTCTGGTCTGATTCTGGCCTGAACTCGGCAATGCTCGGCCGGACCTGGCGCAGATCTGGCCCGGAGTCGCTTGCTATCCGGGCAAGGATTTGCCAGCTTGGCTTCATCCATCTTGCCTTTGATGGCAATAAGCTTCTCAGTCCCCCCTGCTTAAAAACCACCCCCACAGCATGATGCTGCCATACTTTATTTCATTTTACAATATAGAGAGCCACTTATACAGGTACAGAAATGAAAGAATATATCATAAATATTTAAATATATGTTCATTTGAATTTGCAAAATAGGGAGGCAGGGGAGACACTTTCTGAAGGCACAGTACTGCCCATATAAGCAAGAATTTATTTAAAAATACATCGTAACATGACCAACGTTTTCACCCTTGCTGGGTACTCATCAGATTCCATTTAGTTAATCTCCTCACAAAGACCCAGAATGGTGTCGAAAGTTTATCATGTTGTGGTGTATTTAAAAATAAATTTATTTATGAGAGCAACTCATTCAATGTACAGATTTCCTTTACATACATTTAACCTCCGTGGCATGGGATTAAAATTTCACCAAATTACCTACACAACATCTGGGCCTAGAGGGGTCAGTTGATGAGAATGCAGGGGTAGAGGACAAGAGGGGTGTACATGTTGAAAAGACATCAGTGCAACGCCGTTGGTGTGATGGATGTGTCCTGCTATCAACCAGGGAGGATGTTGTTTGCGTCCCGACCCCCGCACTGCCTGCCGCCCCACCCCACCCCACCCCCCTCCCCCCGCCGATGCAGACGCAGGAAAAGCGCAGTCTTTGAATTCCTCGACTGGAACGTTCGCGGACGGACTGAGGAAGTGTTGAGGGATCTCTGGAGAATGAGTTCCCTGAAGCTGGATTGCCCCAGTTCCTGGCAAAAAAAGGATCTAAAGGAAAAGTTTTCACTCTCCAGGAGTTTATGTAGCGTAGTCATCTTTGGACTTTAACCCAACACACAGGCACGCACGAACACACACTAATAATTTATTTGGCAGTTAAACATGAACAAAGGGCTCCATTTTTTAAATTATAAAATTTTATTGCCATATTATCACCGGGCCCAGGACACTAATATTTCCAGAAGTTCAGGGCCCAGGACAATGTAACCGCCATGCCCCCCCAAACTCCCCCACCCCCCCAAACAGGGGCCCTTCTTCTATGCCTTCTCTGAGCTGTGTTGCACGTTACATGAGCACTGCGAGGACGTTGTCCGTCCCGTGTTACGCGCGTCTGATTCTTATCCAGGCGCTACGGTTACAGGCTCCACGGCAACGGCACCTGCCCCTTAGATCCCAATGCATGTGCGACTTGTCCACCACCGACACCAGAAATGAATGAGTGTTCATAACGCCCCCCCATCACCCCCCCCCCCCCAGCACAGTGGGGAAAAAAGGTATAAAGGAAGGGGGGGGGGGGGTTTGAAGAACCTGGCTGGCATTTGAACAAGGCCCTAAATTTAGCATCTGGTCTTCGGTACAGAGGTCTTGCTGGAAATGTTGCTGCATATTTCACATTTTTCCGAGGCTGCTTCTAGGAAGCTGAAGTGGGAATGGGAGTAAAGCGGCTATCCCTCACAGATACGCGGACCTCCTCCCTCACAGATATGCGGACGGTGCTCCATTTTGGCTCAAACCCACTTAGCATTCCAGCGGCACACAAGTGACTGATAAGTACTGCATAACTCTTGGTTTAAAGCCAGCAAACAATTTCACTTTAATCTGTGCAAATTAAGTGCCACCTACAAGGGAGGCTTCATATTTTCCTCACACTGTTGGGACGACTTTTCTAAAACTAAAACCTTGTTTTCTCAAAACACTAAATACAAAACAAAAAACGCAGGCAAAAAAATAAATAAAAATGCAAAAACTCCGCAAATCTCTTACAAAAAGAAACACTGCATTCAAAACCATGTCATGTCCCGGTAAAATGGAATTTTGTATTCAAATGATTCACACACCATCATGAGAGATAGATATTTCTAAGAAGTAATTGCACACTGCATGATGTACACAGTGGAAAACACTGCGATGAATGGAAAACACTACTCTGAATAACTTACCAGTAGGTTTATGCCTTTTGCCTTTTCAGTCTTACTACTTATGTACAATACCCTGATTTAAAAGATTACAATGTAATTATACTCAAATTTTAAACACACAAACACAAATATTTTAAATTACTTTCTCAAAGTACTCATACAGGGACATGCACAGGATGTCTGATTGGTCTGGGGGGGGGGGTGGGCGGTGTGGGGGTGAGGATGGGGTAGATTGCGATTGTGGATTGGGGGGAATTGTGATTACAGGTAGAATTAAAATACAAATGATTCTTAACTCACCAAGGTCCCAGTCCAGAAGTCCGGGTGATGAGAACGCTGGATAAGCTGAAAAACCATGTATATCCAGAACAAACTCAGAGCCTCAAACTGCCATCCACTGTAAACAAAAGCAAACCTTATGCTGAAAATATGCTACTTTGTTATTGATATGGCAACTGCATGTGTGTGTGTGTGTGTGTGTGCATCCAATGCTTCGGTTTCTGTCTGGTCACAGGAGTCAAGAGTCACCTTTAGTTTTGTCATTGCTAAATCGCTGATTGATGATTGAACAATTAAGCTACAAATGTTTACCCATGCAAAGTCCACGAGGCCTATTCTTAATTAATTTAAGTTCCATGTGAACAAGGAAGATTTTATTCATGATTATTATGCCAAAGTTAGAGAACTGTGTCTCAAAACGTGTGCTACAGAATTTCAGTTAGAGTGAAAAGCAAAGAAACGTGTTCGCATTTTTGCAGAATTGGTATATGGAGTTGGTACCTGAGCTTCCAAGTTTTGTCACTGTGTCTCTAATTCCAGTGTTAATGTGCAAACAACTGAGAAAAACGAATTCTACAAGTCAGTTATTACATACTATGCACCAGCATTATGTTTTTCTTGTAATTATTAAATTTAACAATATTGTATTTACTTTTTTGTGGAAGAGCTGATTTGGAAGGAGAGACACAGTTTTTATTTCATAGTATCATTTCGTGTAGTATTATATTTATTGAAACAATTTGGGTCAAGTGCCTTGCTTACCGTTGCCAATATATTATATGATGGAAGGGTAAGCCAAACAGAATGGCACAGAGCTGGGACTGAACATTCTCCAGTGACTTGAAAACCATATAACAGCTCAACCATAAAATTGTCAAAATTCTCCTTTCTTCAGTCCAAAATTTATATCAAAATATAAACCGGTATAATGAGTACTCTTGCTCAAGCAGTTTTTATGCATCCCACGGTGACTTTAAAGATATGAGACTTAGCTCTTCTGAGGAGCATAATCTTAAACTTGGCGCAGTAAAGTGTAAATGGAAGCACTTGACAAAAAAAAAGTCTTCCCTCTCCTTGTGCTGGCAATAACAATCCTTTTCTTTTGAGATCTTACGAGTTAGGAACCCCCTGATGCTGTTTCAGACGTCCATGAGAGAGGCAAACGTGCCCCCACTACCTCCCCTGCCAAAACTGTGCAACTGTGGCTGGAGCGGCAAACAAGCTTCCTGCTGCATTAATGGAGGGAAAATCTAGTTTGGAGAAGAATCAGAAGAATGATTCCATCCTGGCAGAAGCTGTGACACTCAAACCATGACTCACACGCTTTATGTGCGTTATGAGGGGGAAAAAATGAGCCCAAAACAAGGACGGGCAACATTACCTACGAGAAGGAAGTTGGTCAGAACTCCCACAATATTACGTGCCTGTGAAATCTGTCTGACTTTGTTGAAAGAACACCTTTATTCAGGTGAAAATAAGTTCTGGAGCCACTGGGTGAAGTGCTGTTTTACTGTAGAATCTGACAACGTGAGGATGGGTTCTGAAATCCTGGAAGGGACACTGAATTTCATAAATGCTTTTCGAAGTGTTTACTAGTGAAATAAAATAAGCCCTTTCACTGAATCACAGAGAAAATTCTTTGCATTGTCATTTATGCATAATTTCTTAAATTATTCTTATTTTTGTTCTTAAAAATGTTCCAATGAGAAACCAACACGGGATTCATGACACACGTGCAGACCTTTGTTTTTGTGCATAACCCAGGTGTGTGAGATGATAAATTTATGTGCAATCCTGTCCAGGTGATTAGCATAAGGAAACAGTCAAAACAATCGAATGTGATCGTACGCATGTTTCATGAATGAGGCACAATGTGTTCCCACCAGGCCTTCCGATGGGTCACTGCAACCTCTTTCACATATGCTTCCCATCATTACCATGGACTCTGCAGTACATCTCAAATATACAGATTACGGAGTGTGCTCTCCGACAACCAATAAGCTCTGGCTAACTTAGCAGCTGCTGATTGCTTTACACCAGATCGTTCAAGGAACAACCACAACTGTTGGATCATTAATTTCTTCAGTGAAATGAAAAGAATGGCTTTCGGGCCATAGTTCCTTCTTAGGAATTCCCTGTGTTTTTCCTACATCAGGCCGTGAATGACAGGGAAGTCCCAATGTGACGTTCCCAGGCCAGTGTATGAGGTCAGTGAGATGTTGATTAAACTTGCTTGGCACCGTGTGTGTCAGAATTTAGTTTCAATGTTCAATTTAAAGCTCATGAAGATGAATAAAGCTACGTATATTCGGTAGCCTATTTATTACTGTCACAATAATCAGAAATAATAACAATACCTTCACCAAAAGGGGGTAATCTTTTCCTTTAAGATGACTGGCTCATCTGTATTTACTTCCTGGACTGAGCGTTTCCTTTTGACACCACCTTTTCAAGCTTCAGCCCTGCTAAGTGCTAACCCAGTTTGCATGGAATGCATGGTATTTATGACATCATTCATGCAATGTTTAAAAAATAAATAAATACCGGACACTCTGCTTAAAAAAAAACACCCTATGATAGCAATTCTTAAAGGGCCGGTAGCTCTCTATTGAACGCCCCTGCACACATGCAGCAGGCTGAAATTAGCTTTGCGGTCGCTAACGAGACGCTGTCGGGGGTTTGAGCACTCCACCCATTACGAAGCTGTGTCTGCAGCCATCCCGGCCTTGTTAGAGCAAATCACCGCACAAATCCGTGCTCTTCAGAGGGCCTCGCCTCCCCTGCTGTGGAGCTGAATTACAGGCCAAAACAAACGAGCCCAGATAAAGAAAGGAAGGAAGGAAAGCCAGCGGAAAGAGATGACAGAAATAAAAGAGAGAGAGAGAGAGAGAGAAAGTCACAGGAAAGAGGGAGTAGCCATTTCTTTTGTGCTGGAGGAAAAAAAATGTTTGTTTTATGGTTTAAATGTTTTTTAAATGATTTTTATTCACTTTCATTTTAGGAGGGAAATTAGCTGGTCTATGCGCAAAATACTTACGCACCATAGCTTGTGGAGACCTTGAGCTGCACGCATACTGTAACATTTACACAATTTTGCAACAACAAGTATAAATATTACATCATATAATGATGACAGATTCTTCACAAGGGCTATATGCACTAATTAGTAGAATACAATGCGCACATCTTGGTTGAAGCTGAAAACTACTTTGAATTGCATATGCCCTTAGCCTGGATAAGTGTGCTTGACCGAGATCTAGGGGTAAGCATTATAATACGAACGAGATAAAACTGGATGAATCACATGAGTCAATCAGTCGGCCAAAATCCAGGCATAGCTTTGGAAGAATTTACCCCTTAATTGCGCCGATGACCTTCGGTATGCACTTATTGTACTTCACTTTGGATAAAAGTGTCTGCCAAATAAATGTAGTGTAGTGTAGTGATACCTGTGTTTCCGTTGGTCATTAGGTGGAGCAGTAATGGCCATGCTGTTCTTTACATTCAGCAGGGAGCCATCACTTTACTGCTGAATATAAATAAATCACCTTCGCTAGGAGCAAGAATGTGACGACAGCCTTTCACTGACACACAATTCTGTTTTAATCGCGTCACACCACATACCATCTTTTTATTTTATTTTAAATATTTTTATGGGCTCTTCAGCTTTATTGGACAGGACAGTGCAGAGAGACAGGAAGAACGAGGGCAGGGAGAGGGAGAGGTGCGTGACAAAGGTCGCGCGGTCGGACTCGAACCGCCGACGTCACGGCTCGTAATGAGTGAACAGTGCTCTACAGGCTCTACATGAGACACCCCACCATCTCTTCCGAAAACTTCCTGACCAGGAGAATTACTCAGCGTGGGTCAGGCCACTGAGGAACTGTTGCATGCTGGGATTATAATCTGTTTTTTGTTTTGTCCAGGCATCTGTCCGGCGAGCCTAGAACGTACAGCGAATCACATCCAAAGCACATCAGTGCATCTCAGTAGGAGGGTCAAAGGAACTTCTGAATTCGGCCTGTGAGTTACTCAAGTGATTTAATTGGTCTAATTATTTTAAATGTACTGCTCTGGGCTGTGGTGTCCCGTTGCACAAACATGCTGTAATCCTTATAAACACTCCCGATTGTTATTTTTACTCGTGTAATGAGTTGTGTGCACACCCATGTCCGGGGGTGTTTCCATTTGGGGGGTGGGGGGGGGGTGATTTCCTCCAGGCACGTCTGAGCAGAGCAGAAGTGCCTCTCATCCTGGTTGCTAGGTTTCACTTCCAACTGTGAAGCATGAACGTCAACCTCAGCATCTTGAAGATTAAAAGACCAAAGTGGCGATGTGGGGAGGGTGGTATTATTACTGTAAGTAGGCACCATTGAAAAAAAATGATCGTAAGGTTTTCTGATTTCAGACAGCATGTGAACATGCGTCCTCAAAATGACTTGCTATCAACTGGCATCCCAACGTGACCTCTCTGTCAGCTTGACGTCTGGAATCTGGTGAGCTGGTTTTCCAGCACTAAATGGTATTCCATCATTCTGTGGAGCTCCCACATCCTGGTCTCAGTCCCGAAAATCATATGCACTCCTGCCATGGACCCCCATCCACTGGGGGGATGAGGCTCTGTGGCAGTCCTTTGTGGTCCAATAGATAGGTGCGTTTTATTTTGATTTTTTTAAGAACATTTTTGTTCATATTTGATTAAATTTCCTTCACATCCTGACAGATATTTATTCAATAAATTATAAGCTCTAAAAAAATAATTTTTATTTTTTAAATTCTGGTCTCTCTGACAAGCCCCAGGCACTGAAATCAGCCGCTCTAAATTTCACCGTGCCAATAATAATCCCAATCTAACTGCTGCAGAAAATTAGAGGGACGGGGGAGAAGTGACTCTCGCAGGTCTGTTTGGATTTCGGCTGTCAGTGGGAGAGCGGTCTGCTTGTCTTTCAGAAGCAAGCCTCCGGAGAAAAGCTCGACGCGATTGCGATAAAATAAGCAGGAAACCTGCGGCCTCTCATGGCCGTGCTGAGTCTGTTGGGGGTAAATATCTGGTCGACACACCTTGTTTCATTATTTTCAGTGTTTCTGGGGTGTAAAGTGCGCTTCCTTTCACTTTCAGTAAAGAACCACGGGCAACCCAATTGAAGGTCCATTCCATAATCTGATGCCTGCAGTTCATAATTTTGCGAAATATGTTTCTTCCAGTAAATAAATATTGAGTGTGACACTCATTGTAACCTGTTTTGACCCAAGTCTTGTCCTTTAATATGACAAGCATAACAACCCTAGTCTGCATTTCTGACATATTCTTTGCATTCAGTCTTACAGCATATGGTCATTATATTCCGTAAAAATTTTTTTTTTTAATCCAAGTAATTTATGTGGGAACCACGATGAACTTGGGGAGCCAGAGTTTGTACAAACCCCAGACACAGACATGCCTCCACCGTAGAGCCATACAAGGGCAAAGCAATGAATAAACTGTGCGTTACCTGACACGCACTCACACAAAATCATTCACACCTTGAGGGAGGAGAAGACAAAAAATAAAATAGAAATGACGAGTGCTCTCCGTGCTCAGGCTCTCTCTCACGAAAAAAAAAAAAAAAAAACTAAATACAATGAACAGGCGACTATAATTAAAACCATTCATTGTCTATTATCGTCATCACTGCCGGTTCTATTTTTAATGCCCCGCCTGCTGTGCGCCAGTGTTGGGACCCATCGATGCATTAGCTCTGGTCAAGCCCATATTTTGACAAACCGCTTTTGGAAGCAACGCAGGAATGCACATTTTGAGCGAGACACGAACCAGACCAAAATGCACTGCAAATCGCCTGCGCGATAAGTGGAAAAATACGAGTTAACTGCGTGACTTCATGTGATTACAGCATATACCACCGCTTATCCCCAAATATTATTTAAGCACGGTGAACTCAATTAAGCTCAGATGAAGCTGCTCCGTGTCAACTGATTGACCGTTTTTATAAAGCCGCAATTTAACGAGTGACTTCTAATCACGAAAAGCAGACGAGTTTGATAGAAGCAGTGAACCAGGTTGAAAATGTAATTAACCATGATGAGCTTGGGCCACAATGTTCAGTAAGAAGTGAAGAAGTGTTTTCCCCCCCCCCGTTTTGACTGAAGATGTGATATGGTACACTGTGAAATCAAGAGAAAATTCAGTGCAGTGTAAGAGTAAAAAAATAAATAAAAACCTATTTTTGCCAATATATGAACGCATGTGCAAGTATGCATGCATGCATTTACTGTATATATGTCTTTGTGGATCACACTCGTTTGCATCGCACATTTTAGTAGAAAGTAAAAACTATGATTTCAAGTGTATAGCTTAAATGATTCTTTTCAGCCATCTGGACACCTAATACTCATTTCGGCCAATAATAATATTAAAAAAGACTTCTGAAATATTCTTTCTGCACCTGCTACTAATACAAGATATATTAACACACAGTTTTAGCCTTTTGATAAGTATACACTTCTAGGACTAAGCAAATGGAATAACTGGAGCAAGAGTCCACACTTCACTCCAACCAAAACATGTCCTGTTTTGGTTTGAGTGAAATGTGTGGTCTTCCAGTTGCACATACTCTTGAATTACATTTTTAAGCAGACTAAATGTAAAAGTCATAGATTTTAAGGGATTGATTTGGTTTATGAAGCTATTATGGAGCATAACAGCGGGGATGTGGCACAGTGCTTGCACCTATTCGGAAGAAGAAAGCAAGCAGAAAAACAAACAGGTACAGTAAAGGGAGCTGGGACTCATTCGGCTGCATGATTCATTCAGCTGGGATTCATTTGGCTTCAATGAGCCGCTCCTTTCCTTTTGAACGGCATTACATTGCCACCACCAAACGACTCCCATTTAAAAAAGATCCATATAAATGACTTGCTTAAAAAAACAAAAACAACAACAAACAAAAAATACAGGACTCCTTTCTCAATCGTGCCCTTGGGACGTACACGCTTTATTTGGAAAGTTTTTTTAGCCACCACTCTCGACGCGGTGAAGGAGATGAACATACATCTCCAGAAATGTCCTCGCGAATGGAAGAGCTCGTGCAGAGGGAAGAAGCGGGAGAGGGGAATGTAGCTACGCCGCGCGGAGAAATGAACTTGTCAACGCTGTAAATGCCCACAGTTGCACACATCTCCTCACTAATTAAAGCGCAGCGATGCAAAACCCTAAGTGGATTTTCCAAAGAGGTAATTTCATGCCGGCTGTTCTGAAACATCCATGTTGCTGGAGCCCCGGAGCCCGGGGCGAAATTCTCCCGTTTCAAAAGGAGAAACCGCAGTGTTAAATAGAATTTTGGCAAATCCAAAGTGTGATCGAAAATACGCGTAGTGCGCTTTGGATTTACACTCGCTTAACTATCCTGCTAAAACCGTATCCAAGCATTAAAAACCGCTCCCCACTATTCCTACTCATTATATTCGCACTCACAAATCCTGCAAACCAGCTTTCACTATAACCCATGTTTGATGTAGAGGTAAAACTATGTGCCTTGTCTGGTCTATTCTTTATTCTCACGGGTTAATCTAGATGCGCATTAGGTTTTGAAGGTGCTAGGAATCCTTTAAATTCTCCAGACTCAAAAATATTGTCACAAATAAAAAACCGTTCAATTTGCAGATATGAATGTAAATGTAGGTTACTCTAATTGACCAATCGTCTCATTATGGATTTATACTTACTAAAAATTATTTAACTGTGTAACTATCGTTACTGTGCATCATTTTAGTTTACTTGAAGCACATCCCATCTCCAGAAATGATTCTCAACTTCCACATAGCCCACGCACTGATGTAGCCCACATCACCCACGCCGGTTTCTAGAGTGATTGAACGGCAATAAAAGGTTTCATAAACCTGCGTGTTTCCAGCAATTCAGTCGGAGAAAACGCAACACCCGGTTGGAGGATTAAAAATAATAGTGTCCGTATAAAACAGTAGTTGGCAAACTGGTGACAGATATGTAAAGAGATGGTAAAGTGATAATGCGTGCGCCTACATGCCGCGACCAATAACCTGAACAACATTCTGGCCTCCGCAGATTTGTCATACGTCACAAAGGTAAACATCCTCAGATATCAAATTGGCCCTGGCCTATACTGCAATCAGTTCCCAGGCTTTCCAAAACTACATGTGCGCAAGCCTGTGAAAAATGGCTTCTGCACACCGTAGAATGTGAATTAGATCGATGTTGGCACCTTCAGTATAACAATTATGCAGCCCGGTGAGATGGGGGAGCACTTCCGTTTTAACCACAGTTCGGGAAACTGATAACAGCAGTAAAGTTTTCTTTACTTATTTATTGCCATTTTCCATATACCCATTCTGCATTGAACGATAACACAAGAACGACTGTCCCTGTGCACCTATTTTGAACGGAATACAGCATTATCTGGCGGAGAGAAAGAAAAAAAGAAGAAAAAAACTGTAGACGGGTCGTGTGCCATCTACTGGCACCAAACTGAATGCGCATTTTGGATACCCGAAAATACCCGCCGTGACATTCATGTAACAATGAAATATATAAGACTATTTGCTTTTAGTGAACATATATTTCATTGGTGCTTATATGTGATGTTTCATATGTGCTTTTAAATCACTTGATAGCTCCGATATCCTTCAATGACAGTATAATTGTTAGATTGCTTTGAGTCCGACAAAAGGTGAAATGGAAGCACCTGCAACTTCACACCTCAAAGTAACAGCATGTTTACTTACGTCTACACGAGCTGTCAAGTGCAAGTTGCAAGTCTGGTTTCTGGTAGCAAAAAATAAACTGAAAAACTGACATACTGAATTTCGCTGTATCGAATATCTTGTATATCAAGGGTTTTCTCAATCATTCCCATTCTCAAGATATTTTTAAAATATATTATACACAACATACATAATTATACAAAATAATCAGAACATATTTACAAATTCTCACTCACTCACACACACACACACACACACACCTATATTATTAATTTATGAGGGAAGATTACAATTTTGCACCTTGCACATGGGGGACTTTCATTTTCTTTTTTAAAAACAGAAAAATACAAGCATAACTTTATTCCTTTTTATTTGTATATGTCAAAATACAGTTTTTTCTCCAAAATAATTGCGTTTCAGCAACTGGTTCCATGCAACGTCAAGGGTATGCTCTGCTCTACCAATAGAACCACTACAGCCCCAGTCATTTTACTTTTCTCCTCTTAAAGAATAAATAACGTTAATATAAAACAATAAAACGTCGGACAGTAGCGTTGCGTAGTCTGCGCGTGCACTCGGAACTAGCGTTCAACATCTTTACTGCTCGCGACCTTAACCGCCCAAACCTCACTCTGCCTCTGATTCTCCATGCACAAATATATTAGCTAGCATCCATCATTCCCTCCGTCCAATTATACAAGATCAGTACATGACCGGAACATTCGCGTTGTTACATTATTATACATCGACATATCCTGAGCTTGGTAGTCAGAGCACAACCTCCCACCTACACGGAACCTATCGCCAAAAAAAAAAAAAAAAAAAAAAAGACAACTGCCCAGCGTTTGCAACTAAAAATATCCGACACGACGACCTTGTTTCGCGCTCTCTCTCTTTTATGAAGGGGTATAAATTCACATTTAAGTATACAATATAATCAATAATAATACAACAGCTAATGCAAGCTTTACAATGTACAATTGTCTTATTTTTGTAAATCAACTCCTCAGTGGTTGGTAGTCACAGCACAGTGCGCCAATATGAAGTTTTACAAGATGGCGTTAAGTTTTAAAAAAGGGAAAAAAGTAAAATGGAAAATCAAAACCAAAAAGAGGAAACTGCCAACAATCCGCAAACTACAGCAATATCTCTGTTCACTACAGTAAATTTAAAAGGCCACTGAAATGCATTTAATATATATGTTTTGATGCATGGTCTTTATTTGACATAGTGGTAAGTTCTCCTGTTCGGGACAGGACTCGTCACACGGCATTAACAGTGCACGATGACATTGTAAAAGGACTGGGTTCAAAAACTCCTAGGATTTAATGACAACACTAATATACCACTGCTTAAAAAAAGCAATCTTCCATCCAAAGATACTGTATACAACGTGTGAAATGAAGTGAAGCAATTATATTATTCTTGTCACAATTACTGTGAACATTTAAAAAAAATGATCACAAAACAACAAAAAAACAAGACCAGTACTGATTCTGAATACTGATAGCCATCCCCTTGGTGAGAGCGGCTCTACTCAACTCAATGACTTTTAGACTATAAAAACAAAGTAGTTAAAACACTTTTTGTTATCCTCCGGAGATTGTATATTTTAATAGTAACAGACGGGCTTTGTCAAAGGGAACCAAAATGCATGCCATGTGCTGGTGTCAAACAATACATATATACAGCATCACTCAGTACCTGCTAAAACAAAGTGAACAAATACAGGGTATAAACCAACAACTACACTAGAAATTTAAAAAAGAAAGAAAATGAAACCAAACAAAAACAAAACAAAAAAATCTATGAAACGGGGAAGCGATGGAGATATCTATTTCGATGGACTCGTTCAAGCATTTTCATAAAAAAAAAAAATGCGTATTGCACATGAAGTGAAAGCTTAAATTCCGCCACAGTCCACCTGCTCTGTACAGCAAGAACTTTCCTTCCCGGAGGAAGAATCTCAAAGACGAAGTCATCGGCGGAGGGAAACATTTTGCGTGCGCGTGCGCGCCAGTGTTGCGGAAGAGGCGGGATAGCACGGAAATGAGATGCCGGAACGTCCAAACGGCGGGAAAATCAAATGGCGGGAGTGTCTTTGGGGAGACTTCTGCTGGGTGGCAGAGCCTTTAAAGAGCTGAGACTTCCTACACGGGAAGTGGGCGGGGCTTCGGTCACATGGAGCGGGTAAATTAAGGAAATACTAGTAAGAGGTAAGCAGGGGTGCGGTCGGGAAGAAATCACACAGCACACAACACTTCTACGTTTGTGTTAAAAAAAAAAAAAGAAAAAAGGAAAAAGACTGTGGCACCAAAAAAAAATGTGTCAAATAACTTCCTCTGTGACAGCTGAGAGCTTTTGATGCAAGTGTTTTTTTATGTACAAACTAAGGCTTACTGGTTAAATATTTTTTTTGAGGCGTCCCTGCCCACAATATTTTCATGTGCCACTGGTGCGGCTCTCTCTTGCTCGCGTGTAAACTTGGCGGCTCTGTCTGCACTGCAGCAGGGTGGAGTGGAGGAACCCAGCGGGGGGGGGGGGGGGGGGGGGCGAGCGGGGGGGTGGTGGGGCAGGGGGCAGGGGAGGGCTACTGGTGACTGTGAATGCGTGTGGGGGAGCCTTCTCGTAGCTGATGTCTGTCGCAATTAACGTCTAAAAATGTGCAATGCCACGGGTCGCTGCGGTGTGTGTGGGGGTGGGGGGTGGGGGCAGGGCTACTTGGAAAGTTTGCTAATGACTCGAATCAGGGCTCCGTTCTCGTCCTTTAGCCTCTGGTTGTCCGCTTTCAAGTCTGGTAGCGTCTGGGAAAGGAGGGAAACAGAGAGAGAGAGAGAAAGAGAGAGGGCGTTAAGACGTGCCTCCGAGGGTCACCAAGGGTTCACCACCAGCCATGTTCACAACGGTAAGCAGCAGGGTGTTATCTTAATCAGCCGTCCCCTCCCCCTCGGCCCAAACGCGTCACCGCAGCCCGGCAAAGGGCTCCCAGGTCTCTGCAAACCACTAAACATCCATGCAGGCCGATCTCCATGCCTCTCTGCAGCCCACCAAAAAGGCCTTCCCGGCACACCGCACAACAGACCCCGAAAACTCGAGCTGCATTGCGCACGGTCTGCACAGCCAAGAACCGTACGAGCTACTTCAAATGCCGTCTCTTCCCAACCTCGTGAAGAGAGACTGTGATGTAACTTTATTTGCTCCAGAAAATGGGGTATGACCAATTACCACTAAGATCAGAGACCACAAACCAAGGGATCTTTATTAATCCTGAGAAGAGAAGGTTTTTTTTGCAATGACCCCCCCCCCCCATTCTCAGTCATTGTTCTAGAATTCCATTGCTTTCAATTACTACTAGCAATTGTTACATCAGCATCAGAATGTTCAGTTAAAAACATTCTAATCATGTATTTGTGATGTCACAGCTTAAAACAAATTTCCCCTGAGGGACAATAGAGTATTGTATTGTATTGTAAAGCAGCACTGAGATAAGGACAGCATTTGACAAGTGACCCGTTGCTGTTTGCAGCTCTTCATAGTACAGCGAATAAAACAAAAACCAGCCAAATACACGTCTTTCCAGCAAGTTCCAGCGTAGCCATTCAGCCATACATTTTGCAATCTAAAAAAAAAAAATGGTTAAGAGACATTTCCTTCTACTCCATTTCCATTCTGTTTGGATTTCCATTCTGTCTTAGTTTCTAAGACAGGGAGACAATTAATATTTTTTTAAAGAAAATAATCTTAGACCCTGTACTGGGAGGAGACTTTCATTAAGGATCACAAAGGCAAAAAAAGACTTCAAGACACACGACTACAGGCAGGAGTGTATCCAATCCGTAACATCAGTGATCACACACTCTCAATGAGCAACTTGCAAAACACAACCAAATAATTCAGAACATTTAACATACACCAGCTACTGTGAGAATAGCATCCGTTACCCCAAAAAATAAAAAATAACAAAAATTTAAAAATTTATAATAAAAATTTGAAAGGTAAACTTTGAACAGGACAGTGATGAACATGAAGGGAACAAATCATCATGCAATAAATGTTTACCATTAGTTTAGCTAAACCTCAGATTATTTAAGACTTCATGTTAAGTTTATGAAAGACGCTTTAAGAGCACATTTTATTCAAGTCTGTACTGTACATATTTACACCCGTACTGTCGTCAACGCCTTTATCAGACCGATTTAAGTGACATATTGCTCCACTACCATTAACCATTCAACATACTTCTTCCTGAGAGTCAGGTGCAAATCACACGATCACATCTTCACTTTTGAGCGATGACAGTTGGCGAGATGTATTTTAGCCGTTAAGAATTCACAGCGAATAATATTATGCATTCCCGCTGTTCAGAACAGACCTTGTGGGCTCTGCGAATCTAAATATTGCCACGACAAGAGTGGAAACTCACTAAATTAATTCATAAGAATGTCATTTAATTATCACAGGGCTCGTAATAATAAATTTTAAAAAACTGCCAGTAAGTGTTACAGTACCTGAATGCGTATACCAGATATCAAGAGAGTGAAGTCGCAGCGCTAAATAAAGCAAACGTTTATAAGTTCCCAGGGGACGGGCACGGGAAGGAAACGGGAGAAAATTTCCCCACCAGTAATGAGCGTAACAATCTGCTGAAAAGTGCTTGAACCGCGATAATCTGCAGACTTCATAAACAGGGAAGCGGAAGATGAAGTCTAAAGGAGCCCAAACTGACGGAACATCCGCACATTCCAACCGTGGCGGTTTTTATTTTGAATTTTTAAATGGCTTCGCAACGGTCGAATTTCGCACTATTTTGTAGGTCTTGCGAGATTGGCGGGGCTTTTTTGTGCAAACTTCGAGGTGCGGTGGGAACTGCAGTACGCTCGTCAACGCCACGCAATGCAGCTGGTCCAACTGCCACATTGCGCTCTGTCACACCAACCTGCCAGATATTCAACCGACCCCGATTCCGCTCACTCTCACCTAAATCAGAGATCAAGCCGAATGTGTGCCTGACCATTTATGAGGGCTGTCTTTAAAATGAGAGGTCTAGTTAAAAAAGAAAAAAGCTGGGAAAAACTTCTGAAAAATCATTGAAAATCGGGAAATGATTAGAGGATTAATTTCATTAGGCTATGGTGACCATGCTATGTAACGTCAGTACCACTAATGATATTCTGATATCAGTCTGATATGCTATGGTACTTCTGCACGGAGATGTTTTTTTAACGCTAGGGCAGATTTAGGTTTCCAGATGAAACGTTCGCACATGCGACAGGGTAACGTTTACAGCCGTTAGTTTCCCTTGTTACATCATTTGGTGAGCCACAAAACATGCAAAAGCGTGGCATCATGTGACCTTTCCGACACAACCAGGGAAAATGTTTACACCACCAACTAAAGCAAAGCAAAACGCATTTAAAAAAAGAAAAAGAAAAACAAAGAATAAAATTAGGAGTTAGGAGCCAAAGCAGATTTAGCACTTGTAGCTCAACCTAGCATCAATAAAAAGGGCCATTTCCAAAGCAGGTATGGAGGAGGCAGAGTATTAAATAGGGTAAATAAATACAGGCTTCACGCTGGGTGCGCGGGGGCCTTCGACCAGGACAGCGAACGAGAGCCTGGGGTCTCCGGCGGGGCGGATGGGGGTCTGGTCTACGGGACGGGCGGAGATTGGGGGGAGGAGGGGGGCCGGGCTACAGGTCCGCCCCCCTGCAGCAGGCCTCGGAGAGCCGGACCAGCACGCGGACCAGGGCCCGGTTCTCCACCGAGAGACGCTCGTTTAAACAGCACAGAGCCCGCACCTGCGTTACCTGGGGGAGGGCCTGCGGGACGCCACAGCAGAGAGAGAGAGAGAGAGAGACAGAGGGAGAGGGAGAGAGAGGGGGGAGAGAGAGAGAGAGAGAGAGACAGAGGGAGAGAGAGGGGGGAGAGAGAGAGAGGGAGAGGGGGAGAGAGAGAGAGAGAGAGAGAGAGAGGGAGGGGAGAGAGAAAGAGGGAGAGAGAGCAGTGATAGAGAGAAAAAGAAAGAGAGAGAGGGAGACAGAGAGACGGTACACGGACGAACAGACGAGGGGAGTGGGGGCAGGGCCGAAAAAAAGCACGAAATAGGAGAGAGAATGACAGAGGGTCAGAAAAAGAGAAAAGGACACTGAAGGGGGAACAGGGTAAGTTTTGGAGAGGGCCTGATATGTGACAGACGGTGTTCTGAGCAGGACGCTCGGCGGGAAGCTAATTTCACAGCCCAAGCAGACTGAGCTGTGCGGCTTCACTACACATAACCAGCAGGCCAAAAAGAACATTTCTGAATTCAGTTTTAATCCAGTAACTCAGCTTTGCCTCCGAAACTCAGGCGTCCTGGATTTTCGTCCTGCGTACCTTCCAAGTTGGAGCAAAAACATCCAAGTTTGACGTTCCCTCGACAGAACGTCTGCGACGCGTCTAAAAAAAAAAAAAAGTTATCTAGAGTGACAGTGCCGATGCCCTGCTCTCTCTGCGCATCTGAAAAACGCCTCGCCCGCAAGAACGCTCCGGTCCAGGAGGGGGCCCCAGGCAGGATGTCGAGGCGCAGACGTAAACACACCTCAAAAGGGCGGAGCGCTGATGTGCATTCGATGCACGCGTGCTGAAACGGGAACATCTGGGGCGCTGACTGACAGGTCACACACACTGAGGGTGAACGGGGCGGGGGGGCCGGGGGGGCATTGCGAGGGCAGGAGACAATCCTGACTCTCTCGAGAAAACAAAAATAAACGGGGGAAAAGCAGACAGAGACAGTCACTCAAAGGCTAAGGGGCTCGGGGAGTCTACGGTCTTCAAAATGGAGTCTTGTGTTCTTGGAACCCGTCGCATCTTCACACTGATGTGCAGCCAATAGGAAATTTTGAACAGAGCCTCACAACACATCTTGGGTTTTATTTATGTTTTTGGATATTGCTGCACAAGGGAAAGCCAGTACTTTGCTAATGCCTTCAGTATGGTCTTAAAGGGACAGTTATTATTTAAAAAATAAAATCAATCAAAAGCATGATACACACACACACACACACACACAGGGCAGTACCTTTAGTTCCTCCTCCATCTCAGAGATCTTCCTTTCTAGAGCTCTTCTTTCCTGTGGGGAAGGAGAGGGATCGCGTGATTCATTACCAGTTTACACCGTACGACATCAGCAAGAGTCAAGCCTGTGCATCACACAACCAAGGAGCTTTCCACACTGCATCCATTTCCCTTTTCAGTTTTAACGTGTGTGACACTGACACAACATGTACCAGCATTGGCTACTGATTCACTACCAAGTCCACACTATTCTTCCAGTTTTGTGATGCCAATTGTATTTTGAGTCAGTTATCAATTAAAACTTTTCACCATTAGTAATATTTATTAATACAGCTCAAGTAATACAACAAGTAATGCTAATCAATTTCCATTTTATCTGTAACAGCAGTAAAATTAACAATGATAACAGTTACGAGAAGTCATGACTGAACCCACTACTACTACAGACGATGATGATGATGATGATGATGATGATAATAATGCCTATTAACAGGCAGAACTGAAGGCTGTGCTTTTGGCGTATGAAATATGGAGGACGATGGATGCAGGATAATGGATGCAGTGTGTGAACTGCGTGTGAAACAGGGTGACAGAGACAGGGGTGGAGCGAAGTGCAGCCTGAAACACACGCATGACCGTGAAGCAGGTCCAGCCAATAACAGTGGACACCACCCCAAATAAGGTAAGACCGCACTGAAGCATCATGGGATCAAGGTAGTTTAACCTCAAACGGATTCAGTGCAAAAATGTCCGGGCGAATATGCAAATCGCAGGGTATTTATTTCAGGCGTTTACGGCCGGCAACCAAGCCAAAAAGACTGCCCACTGAATACCACAGCAATACCATGAATGAACAGAACTTCATCTGTGCTTGGACAAAAGGACAAAAGCTGAATGGCTTTGAGTGAGTTTGAAATAGGATAGGTGAAACCTACTGAACAGACTGTTAAAAAAAGAGTAAAGGGAAAGGGCTTTTGTCCGTTCACATACTAAAAATAGAATACGTTTTTGTGAATGAAAAACTAGTCAAACTGAAGGTGGTGGTGTTTCTGTAAAAAAACCAAAAAAAAAAACCAAGGTATGTGCAAAATCACTCAATAGTATGTGACATGACATTCCTCCTTCACGTGTACCTCCGTCCCACTCACTCACTCACTCAGACACACAGACACACAATGACGCACACAGACAGACACACACACACACACACACACACACACACACAGTCTGCCACTACCAACTCCCAGGAGGTGGACGAACAGTGTCTACAGGAACTAAACAAACAGGTGAAAGAAGGAGCATGTGATTCGGGTCAGGGAAAAGGGGGGGGGGCTCCCCAGAGAACAGGAGCAGATGGTGAATCAACAGCCAGCAGCAGAAGGCAACGTGCTGTAGGAACTCGGGTTAGACCATACCACCCAGCTGAAATTGGGTCTTGCCAGTAACCTTCAGACATAAATCAGTTTGTTACAACACAAATGGGTAATGAGAGCCAGGGTGACACAAGGACATTAATTTTGATTCCACAATGATGTACAGGGAGGGTTCTTAATGCTGAGGCTTGTTATTATAGGCCTACATTTACAAGCAACTACTGATGAGTAATCAAAAGATACAGGACAGTAACGAGAGGACATCTTTACCCTTTTTTCCATTTCCAGCTGTGACCGGTCAGCGATCCTCTCCTGCCGCTGCAACACAAGGCACAACACCTGCTTCAGAACCTTGGGGTTTTCCCCCATTATGACATCACAATGCAATCACAGCATGGACAACAACGAGCTGAGAAACCGGTTCCACAGATATCAGTAATGACCCAGGAAGGGAATGGGACAAGCCGGGTTCAACTGGACAAGACAACAGTCAACATACAGACACACACAGAGCCATCTCATACGAGCCCATGGAGCCCATTTCACCATGACCACCTACTGGATACTGACCTGCGTAGCCTTTTCCAGCTGCAGCTTCAGGTCCGACTGCTCCAGCTCAGAGTCGCGTAGCTGGGCCTTCAGCTTTTCGTTCTCAGCTAGGATCTGTTCATAAAGCTTGGAGAACCACACAGCCTATTCAGACATAAGCTCATAATGCTATACCGTAACTAACCTTCCATACATTCGTGAAAGGATTACGTACGTAGGACCTTACATTATACATAAAAATACACAAACACGTGAAATGACTAGGCAATGATTAAATAATTACTTAATAAATGGGGCCGATTTTTCAAAGGGCGCCAATAGGTGCCCTGTGAAGTATAGTCCGATCCGATTGGACGAAAGGTGTGAGGGGGCGGTTACCTTTTTGTAGTCAGTGGTGTCGTCCCTCTCCAGCCTGCTCAGATAGGGCCTCCTGCCTTCGCTGTAGCCGCGGTCGTATCGCTCAGTAGAAGTGCTAGTCAGTCCAGAGTCGCCCCTGCCAAAACACGCCAGAGAGCACCCGCCTCATTTTCACAATCCCAAGAACATCAGAACTCCCAATCATACGTTCACCATATATGGAGAGAAACGACTTGAGCCGATTTTTAAAGTGGCGGCAGATTTAAGGAAGAACGGTGACTAGCACACAAACGTACCTCGACAGCCGGTCACTCTGAAAAAAAGAAAAGAAAGAAGGGTATTAATTATCAGTGCCTTTCGATCTCAGTGCCAATTCACACTGTAAAGCAAACGGGGATGTGTGAGAATTTAAAAAATCATCCAGCTTTTCTGCCGGTCTAGACAGCGACGTCGGGGGAACCTGCATTATTAATTAGCGCATTGTAATTTGGGGATGTTTAGAATGCCGTTAAGCCGGGGACCAGATTCAGAGAGGATCAGTCACAGGGCGGGTCACTGATCGCGTGCGACTCAATGAAAAGCGCTCAATTAAAACAAAACAAAAAAAACAAACAAACAAAAGAATGCCTTGGAGCACACCCCTCGTCAGACAGTCCCTGCTCGGTAATGGCCTCGTTCCTGTTTTGAATTCCAGACGAAATGGCAGGAGAATGCAGAGCCTACGCGCAGGACGCTCGATCTCAATCGCGCTCGCTAACAGAAGTGCCGTCGACCGTCTGCGTTTTTTAACTCGTCAGTAGCAGGCACAGATATGCTTCATTTCAAGTGCTCAGAAATTCTGAACAGCGATTTGAAAGGAACCGTCACTGAACTGTAAGTCGCATTCCCCAAAATCCCCAAAATTCCCCAAAATCCCCATCTGATGAAGTGGGGAAGCCTCATTGCTCCAGTACGCCCTTCATGAACACGCTGAAAATAAACGTTCTGTCGGATGTGATTACACAAAGGAAATGACACGGACAATAGAACAGGAAACTGAAAGTCGCGTGGCCCCTTCAGCGAAAGCAAAGCAAAAGCAGAATTACAAAAAATTTAAGCGAAATTTGAACGGCGCCCCTCTTCCAGCCCTGAGCCCCAAACCCTCCGTCCACACTGAGGGGTTTGTCTCCCTCGCGTCCAAACCTCCCGGCGACTCGGCCTACCGATCCCCGGTCTTTCCCAGCTCGCCGCGGCCCGGCGGAGCGCCTCGAAGGCAGGGGTGGGGGGCGTGGGCGCGGGCCGGAGGGGGTGCCACGCCCGCCAACCCCGCCGCTGTCCGCCATTCTGTCCGCAGCGAGGGTCGGAGAAAGCGCCCCGAGTCTCTCAGGAATTCTCTTCTCTTAATTATGGGCGTTTACCCCCCCCCCCCCCCCGCCCCAAACCCCTCCTCCTTAAAAACGGCCTTTCAGGAGCCTGGCCTTGTTAGCGGCGGGTACTCGAATTCCGGGAAGAGCTGACTGTTCTGGTCTCGGAAATTCTTCTCTTTTTCTTTTTTCTTTTTTTTTTTAAGTACGGAGCACACACAGCAGATGAAAGGACTCCACCTATTCAGCCGGTTTAATCCAACCCCTTTCAAGATGGCTTCAAAGGAAGGCGCTGGCTGCTTCACACGGGAGTCAAAGCCAAAGCAAACAATCCGAGCCGCTCTTCACCGAACGCTACTGTATTTCTGTACTGGGGCAGACTCCGACAGTGAGCCTGCACAGACAGCGCCATCGCCCCATACCACTTTCACACAGTCTCCTCAGGCTGTGTGTCTCTCTGAGCACCATCGCCCCATACCACTTTCACACAGTCTCCTTATGCTGTGTGTCTCTGAGCACCATCGCCCCATACCACTTTCACACAGTCTCCTTATGCTGTGTGTCTCTCTGAGCACCATCGCCCCATACCACTTTCACACAGTCTCCTTATGCTGTGTCTCTCTCTGAGCACCATCGCCCCATACCACTTTCACACAGTCTCCTTAGGCTGTGTGTCTCTCTGAGCACCATCGCCCCATACCACTTTCACACAGTCTCCTTATGCTGTGTCTCTCTCTGAGCACCATCGCCCCATACCACTTTCACACAGTCTCCTTAGGCTGTGTGTCTCTGTGAGCACCATCGCCCCATACCACTTTCACACAGTCTCCTCAGGCTGTGTGTCTCTCTGAGCACCATCGCCCCATACCACTTTCACACAGTCTCCTCAGGCTGTGTGTCTCTCTGAGCACCATCGCCCCATACCACTTTCACACAGTCTCCTCAGGCTGTGTCTCTCTCTGAGCACCATCGCCCCATACCACTTTCACACAGTCTCCTTATGCTGTGTGTCTCTGAGCACCATCGCCCCATACCACTTTCACACAGTCTCCTTATGCTGTGTGTCTCTCTGAGCACCATCGCCCCATACCACTTTCACACAGTCTCCTTATGCTGTGTCTCTCTCTGAGCACCATCGCTCCATACCACTTTCACACAGTCTCCTTAGGCTGTGTGTCTCTGAGCACCATCGCCCCATACCACTTTCACACAGTCTCCTTAGGCTGTGTGTCCCTCTGAGCACCATCGCTCCATACCACTTTCACACAGTCTCCTTATGCTGTGTGTCTCTCTGGGTTTCACTTACTCCCACTGATAGGAAACATCGGCCTGGAAAAAATGCCTACTATATATAAACTAATCACAGCTGGGTGAGCATGTGATCATTTTTTAAACCCTTGATCCACTTCAAGAAGCCTTTAAATTACAATTATTTTTTTGCCCAGGAGACCAGCTGGCCACCGCACTACCAGATTGCCTTTTAATGAAACTCCCCTGCCTCCACTAACATAATCGCTGAGGGTCAGTTGTTAAATTTTGTCCCCCCATTACTCCACCCAAGTGGCCCTCCACAAGCTCTGTGTATCAGAGAAGGGTAATTCTGGTGCCAGCTCCAAAAGGCAGTGGTCCAGTTGCCTAGCTCCAAACAGACAGAGCTTAGTGTAATACCAACCTTCCTTCCTCTTTGGTGCTAGACCACACCCCCTTTTGAGCATGCCCCACCCCTTTTGAGCTAGGCCCCTCCCATTTGGAGCAGCTCTAGTTGCTGGAAATATAGATCAGAAGCAGCTCTCCAGCAGCACGTGGTCTCATATCATTCATATCACAATTCAATAATATCAATAATTTGTACCGTGTTCCCGTTGTTAACCCGAGAGAAAGCCTGCAAGGTTCAGGCCCGAGGAGTTAACTAGGCGACTCGCAGCCAGACTATCTAGCAAGGAAAAGCCGATTTGAAAAATAAAAAAATGTAGTTCACCTCAAGTGCCAGTTGCCAAGTGCATTCCTTTTAACAAAAACAAACAATAAATTATTTTTTTAAAACAAAACTGATTAAGAAACGTACATGAACACTAACAAAATAACAGAAGTAGCCCGGGTGCAACCCCGGGGAGATTATTATTTTTAATCTTGCTTTGGCAGAGTCGTGCCATCTCGGGCTGATTACCAGCTACGTGAGGAAACCCAGCCGCCAGCCGTTAATTTAATGAGCGGAGGCCGCCGTGCCTTCGGCGTTTGAGAGCACCTTGGAAAAACAAACATTTGCTCTGGGTGCCGTGACAATTACAGGAAGGTGAAGAGCGGGAGGATGACTAATCCCGGAACCAGCGCCAGGAACGCCTCTCTTCTGCGCTGGGGAAGGGAAAAAAACTTTCCAAAACAGGCCTGCCGTCAGCTACAAAAGACATAGTGGAGAACACAGACCTCGGGGGAGACAAAATCTGGGCCTAAAAAATTATTATTATTTTTTTTTTTTTTTTAAATCAAAGCGTTCCTGAAAGAGACAGGCGGGAGCTGTAAGGATTCCTGCGGTCAGGAGGAGTGCGGGTCGGTATTCCGGAAGCAGGTCGGCCGGTTCCGCGGGTCTCCCCGCCCCCCCTGCCGGGACTCCCTACCTGAGGCTCGCTCCGGTTGCTGCCCTCCTCCGAATCCGACTGGCGGTCCGGGTCGTTCTCGTCGCTCTGAAACACAGCAAGGAGAGTCCTATAAGCCAACCTCTACGTCACAAACACAACCGAAACACCGGTAGCATTTTTATCACATCATGTTCCTCTAGTTTGATGGACAGGACTGTGCAGCACATCAGCAGGCACGCCAGATTAGCATTTACTGTGGGAACGGTGGACGTGCTTAAACAGCTCGGCTTCTGGGTCTGCGCTGGCTTTGCAGCCGCCAACCTCCTTTACAGAGAGGCCGAAATCCCGCTAAAAACCCATAAACCCTACGAGAAGAACTACGGCGGCTTAGCACAGCACAGCCCTCTCTGTGGCTCATTGTGCCCAAACACTGCAGGACCGAAGGCCCAGAGCAGGGGTACTCAAGCCTGCCCCTCAGGGCCCGCAGTGCTGCTGGCTTCCATCCCTCCCCTCCAATCAGGGACTGATTTAAACCGGGTGCGCCTGCTGAGTGCAATTTCAGGCCAATCAGTGACATTATTGGCCGGTGTGCTCTCTCAAGGCAGAAGAGAAAGCCTGCGGTACGGCTGGCCCCCCCCCAGGGCCAGATCTGAGTGCCCCTGGCCTTGAGGAACATGGGGAGAACCTGCGCAGCACTGTTAGGAGAGAGAGGGAGGGAGGGAAAGAGAGAGAGAAAGGGAGGAGAGAGAGGGGAGAGAGAGAGAGAGAGAGAGAAAGGGAGGAGAGAGAGAGAGAGAGGGGGAGAGAGAGAGGGGAGAGAGAGAGACAGAGGGGGAGGGAGGGGGAGAGAGAGAGAGACAGAGTGAGGGGGAGGGAGGGGGAGAGACAGGGAGAGAGAGAGGGGGGAGAGAGAGGAGAGGGGGAGAGAGAGAAGGGGAGGAAAGAGAGAGGGGAGAGAGAGGGGGAGGGAGGGGGAGAGAGAGAGAGACAGAGAGAGACAGAGAGAGAGGGAGAGAGAGGAGAGGGGGGAGAGAGAGGAAGAGAAAGAGAGAAGAGGACAGAGAGAGGGAAAGAGAGACAGAGGGAGAGGAGTGTGACGGAGGACAGAGAGAGGGAAAGAGAGAGAAAGAGAGGGAGAGGAGTGTGATGGAGGACAGAGAGAGGGAGAGAGAGACAGAGAGAGGGAGAGGAGTGTGATGGAGGACAGAGAGAGGGAGAGAGAGACAGAGAGAGGGAGAGGAGTGTGACGGAGGACAGAGAGAGGGAGAGAGAGACAGAGAGAGGGAGAGAGAGACAGAGAGAGGGAGAGGAGTGTGACGGAGGACAGAGAGAGGGAGAGGAGTGTGACGGAGGACAGAGAGAGGGAGAGGAGTGTGATGGAGGTCTGTGTGGAGGGCTTCTCTTACGTCCTGAGTCCAGAAGGACACTCCGGTGGAGCGCCTCTTCTCCCTTGGGCGGCGCCGTTCCCGTATGGACCTGGGCTGGGACTTGTCCTCCCCCTCCTTCTCCTCCTCCTTCTTATCCAGCTCTGTTCGGTGGGGGGGGGTGAAAAAGCGAGACGGGTCAGCTGGTCCCAGATGATTCACACAGCGACCCTGCACGTCCAGACCACTCAGACTGGCCGCTCGGGCAACACCATCACAACACCATCACAACGGCATTCAGGGCCCGACAAAAAGAAACTTCACAAGTGTGCAGCTTTGCAATTAGCGCAGAATGAGTAATTAGGCACAGCTTGGAATAACACGTCTGCTGGAAGGAGGCGGTAAATGCTAAAAGGGAACCCCGGGGAAATGTACTGAGACAAGAGAGAAGAGAGCAAACGGAAGGAGAAGAAAAAATAAACTGCCCCCTGGGTTTGGTTCCTCACAAAACTACCCCAGGGGTGTTTTCAAGCCAAGTGTTTTCAACTTTTCGAAATTTCACCAGGTTTTTAAAGTTTGTGAGTTTATTCTATTTGATGCTTACGAAGCTTTTACGAGATGTGGGTGGCGAGGACTCTGATTTGCAATAGCAATGCAGAAGGAGTTTGAATAAAGCTGCCCAAAGATGCTTAGCATAGCCCGTCTCTCCCCATGTCCCGGGGCCAGCCTGAACAGGCAGAGTGCAGACATGCAGATCTGGCCGCGGCTCAAACCAAACAGACCGGGCCGTAAGACGAGCTTTGATGCGATTTGCGATCTCTCAATATTAGATTCTCCATTTTAGAACACAGCTCCAGGCCCACTTCCATGCTTAATAATGTTCCACAAGCTTATATTAAGCACAGAAACAAACTTTCACATGAAATACTTTTTTTATAGGGCTTTTTAGACCACCAGACTTGTAAGATTTCCCATGTGAATTTACTGCAGAGGGGGCCACCATTCGCCAATGAGAGGGCGGAGCTAGGTGTGGGTGGAGCTCTGAGAGACTGGAGTTTGTAAGTGATTCAGGGGAGGTGTTAATGATTGAGGTTTGTGAAAGGTCAAGGGATATGGCTGGTGTTGAGCCCTGAGTGCAGCGTGTGTGTGTGTGTGTGTGTGTGTGTGTGTGTGTGTGTATATGCGCACGTGCCTGACCTTTCTGGGTCTCCCGCGAGGTCCTGCCCTGGCTGGGGTAGGGTTAGGGTTAGGTTCATGCATGTGTGTGTGTGTGTGTGTGTGTGTGTATGTGTGTGTATGTGTGTATATGCGCACGTGCCTGACCTTTCTGGGTCTCCCGCGAGGTCCTGCCCTGGCTGGGGTAGGGTTAAGTTCATGTGTGTGAGTGTGTGTGTGTGTGTGTGTGTGTGTACATGCGCACATGCCTGACCTTTCTGGGTCTCCCGCGAGGTCCTGCCCTGGCTGGGGTAGGGTTAAGTTCATGTGTGTGAGTGTGTGTGTGTGTGTGTGTGTGTGTACATGCGCACATGCCTGACCTTTCTGGGTCTCCCGCGAGGTCCTGCCCTGGCTGGGGTAGGCCGAGGTGATGCCGCTCAGGCTGTTGGGCCTGTTCGGGGAGCTGGAGGAGTACAGGGAGCTGCCGGAGGAGGACAGCGAGGCGGAGGAGGCCGGCGTGGGGGCGCCAGAGGTGGAGGACGGCCGGTAGCGCTGGTACGTCTGGGGAGGGGAGCGGGACCGAGGTGTGAGAGCAGGGAGGGTACGAGCGCAACGCTGGTTACGGTAAAAAACGGTTCCCAGGCCGCGTCTCTGCGGTCCGAGCACGGCACGAGATGACCGTGCTCACGGGATCCAATCAGGAGCCAGAATAAAGCGGGACCAGAACCGTGGACGTCGGAACACAAACGTATAACTTCTCACGTGTCCACAAGCTAAGAGACTCAACAACCTGACTTTTGTCTGAATGTAAACATGCCCAGGATGCACAGCAGATCTTCATGTTGTGAAGTTCTCGTATTCGAGAGTGACTGAACCTCAACAGTCAGTGCCCTACGGCGATTACGAGCAGAACAGATCGGAAGCGTGCGGTTAACAGCAACGGCGACCGCAGGCACTCACCTCTTCATAACTGCGGTAGCGCGACCTGTAGTCGTCCTCCTTGGTCTCCGCCTCCTTCTTCTCCTCCTGCTTCTCCTTGTCCTGTTTCTCCTTCTCCTCCTTCTCCTTCTCCTCCTCGCGGGCTCGGGTCTGGCGGCTCCGCCCGATGGTCTTCTCGGCCTCCTGGAGGTCCGTCAGGGTCACGCCCTGCAAGGCCACGGGTTCGAGGGTCAGGCAGCGTGGTGATTGGGGGGTGGGGGGGGGGGGGGGGGGTATGGGATTGAGGGCGAGGGCCGCAATGGACCTATTATAACATGTCAATGAAGCTAGCGTGCAAAGGCTACACGGCAGGTCCCACTGAACACCAACGCAGGCTCCAGTGGTACTGTACCGCAGATCCAACAAAGACTCCGACGATCATCCTCCACTTCAACAGGAAAAAAGCGCTGTTTTAAAGTGGCAGTGGGGAACTTAGCGAAATGCTAAAAGCTTCCGATCGAACCGAACAATCTGTCAAGTGAACGATTTTAAGGAGCACACCGCCGTTTGCGAAACTTCTGATTCAGCGCGTTGGCCCACACTGTGACGAGGTGAATTCATTTCACTCGGTGAAACAACCTGGTTTTATTTCCAGTTTAGCCAGCGGCCATGCAGCTGGGATCATTCAGGCGTCCCGGACAGTAATGAATGGAATTTATTATGTCCGTTTATTTGACTGCACAGGCGTAAGGCTCAACACCAAGCTAAATCAAACGGTTATGTTACACAAGATCACAACATAGCTGATGCAATTTCAGAGTAAACTCATGAGCGTGAGATAGGAAAGCTCAAAACAAGCTTTCCTCAACGAGCAACCGCAATTAGCGCCAGGATACCTCGGGTTTTTGCGGACTTATACGTCTACATCATGGACGACACAAACAATGGATTCGACAGGACTCAGACTACCCTAGCCTACAGGGACATCTGGAGGCTGGCAGCTGAAATTCATGCAGGCAGCCTGATGATCAATCAAACCCAGGTACTTTGTTGGACGTAACAATCATTCGTCCATCTGCCATAGTTTAGGCTGTGAACTCAGTGCACTTGTTTGGCAGTTCAAAGTTCAACTTCAGACTCCTATTAGACGATGACAAGACACTCGTTATTTGTCAAAAATGTCTTTTAAGCAAATGTTTCTGTTTATCTTGACATTCTCCAGACAGATCTGAAGAGGCAAAAGACGTCAAAACACATCTGGACGTTCTGTTTTCTTTAAAACAACAGAAAGAACGTTTCCCCGCTTCTTTGCCAAGAACTAAAAACCTCAAGATGGAAAAACACATTCCCATTTTATGCATCTAGTAAACATGCATAATTAACACAGCAGAAGAACATGTAATCTAATAAGCGGATTTGCCGGGACCAAGCTGAGCAGCGCCTTTAGTCTTTACTGTGCAGCCATTGGAGGCCGCCTGGAAACAGTTACCGTGCAGGAAGGAGCACAGGAAAGGGAACCGTCTAATCTCCTGCCGCTTACAAACAACCAAACATTTCCCCAGAAATGGCCGCAACGCCCTGGAAACGGCATGTACTGCCAAAGACGTAGCGACTTAGCGCCAAGGACGCGCTGGGTCAGCCTGAAGACAAGAGACGGCACGGACACGATCTCGAAGGTTAGCATCACGACTGGATGTGGGAGGGGCTAGGAAAGTGCAGCGAGAGGGACCATAAAGGGGTAATTGGGGGGGGATCAGAAAAGGGGAGTGGGAGGAGTGAGGAAAGGAGAGTGGGAGGGGCCAGAAACTGGAAGTGGGAGGAGCCAGAATAGAGAAGTGGGAGGGGTCAGGAAAAGGAAGTGGGAGGAGCAAGGAAGGGGAGTGGGCGCGGGCTGGCTTGCCTGGGTGGAGCGTCTGGACTGCCTGGCCTGCCTGGACCGGGCCCTCCTCTGGGACTCGGACTCTTCGTCCCGGACGGGAGTGAGGTACGATCTGCCCCAGGGGGACAAACACAGGTGAGCCACGCCTTTAAGGATTTACACCAAATACCAAACACTCTCCACCAAATACTAAACGCTCCCCTCCATCCACACACTAAAAGTTCTCACTGCCAATCAATGTTTTCTCATCAAAAACAAAAGCATGCTGCCTATGTATGAATGATACACACACACACACACACACACACACAGAATTTTAGACTGTAAATTAATTGGTCTACTCTGAGCTAAAAGTGCATGTACCCTCAAACACCCTTGTACCCCTGGGGACAACTAATTTTAAACCTTCCACAAAATAAACTGTCAGGAGACGGTAACTGCCTTAAATTTAACGGCATGTTCTGAAGAGCTTGAGTTCAAAACCAAAGCTTTAAACGCATGCCTATGGCTCATCCTCAAAGACGACACAAATCCTCCTCCAAAAAAAAAAAAAAACATATATATATATATATTTACAGGTGAAGTGTGGGACCAGAAGCAGTAAACAATCATAAACTAACGACCCCAAACGCTTTCCGTCACTTCCCAAGAAAAGTTCCTCCGGTGGAGAAGAAACCGCATTTCACGGCATATTAAAAGCCGTATTAGTGGCTTTGAGGAAGCGCGTCAGGCTTTGCAAGAGCCCTTATAAGGACAACTTGCACTGCCGAAGCTTAAAATATTCCCACAGCAGGTGGCTCCCTTCACCAGGGACTTTTCTGACCACAACCAAAAAACTTTATTACAGAGCCAAATCTGAGCTGGAAAACATACACATGCACTCTTTCTTTATGCAATCTGCATGTCCATCAGGGGGAAAAATCCAGCTGCACACTGGATGACTTCAGCTGTTTATGCACAAGGGCCACACTAATTCTGCATGATTTTAGATGCTGATGTTGGAACTGAGTCCTGCAGGAAAGTAAAAACAGATTCTGTATGTTTGGGAGCACGTGTGGGTTGTGGTGCAGACCTGCGGATCTGTGTGTACGTGTTCATTCATGTGAGCGTGTGTGTGAGAGTGTGTTCGTGGCAGTGTGGGTGAGTGCGTGTGTGCGAGTGATTGCGTACGTGCATGTGTGTATGTGTGTGAGACGGAGTGTGTGCGTGAGTGTGTGTGTGTATGTGAGAGAGTGTGTGTGTGTGCGCGTGTGCGTGTGTGTGACAGTGTGAGAGAGTGTGTGCGTGCGTGT